>JAJSOF020000011.1:147787388-148139385 GCA_025594305.2 Periplaneta americana | reverse complement strand
TAAAGGCTTTTCCCCAAAAAATGTAACTTATTTTTGAACAATCTTATATTTCTTGTTTGCATTCATATTGATCTTTTAAAAATACAATTCGATGTTAAAAAATAATTGGTTTTGTTTTTTTTTGGAATGGCAAAAACCATTTTTTTCCCAAACACCGAATATTTCTTGCTGAACAATCCTTGTCAGTCAGACAACGAATGCCATCCGCTGAATTTGGATGAAAGCTAAAAGTTCTGCCCTGACAAATTCAATGCATTCAAAACGCGCACTTTGCACTTCGGGTGACGTGTGTTTTGTGCTTTCCCCTTTTGGGGTAAAAACGCGCTTCCCCTCATTTTTGTCTTAATGAAAATTTAATCTAGAACTCGAATATTCTGTGATTTTGACAGCCGTCAAGTATGACCAGTCAATATGCTGCTTCTGTTCTTTCTATGTTCCACATACCGAGGACTTTGAAGTGTCACAATGAAGAAGATAGTGGCGTCAAATGAAGAAATCTGCGACTAATTTGACTTTTTTCAGTTGGGATTCAATAGTTTTAAAGTTTTTGGGGTTGTTCAAAGTATATAAAAATTTTGTACACATTTCAAAAAAATGTTTTTTTTTTTCCTTTTTTATCTGTATTGTCCGAGAGGTCTAAATTTTGGGTAAATCACGAGGAACCCGGGGATTTATCAAACCCAAATCAGTAATTTATTGGAATATTTCTGAATAAAAAAAAAATATAAGTAATCATCCAAAAATTCTACCCAAAAATGAAAAATTTTAATTAACGAATTTTAACCCTTTTCAACTTGTAAAATTAAATTCGTAGATAAATATCGTTCTAATAAAAAAATTTTGTGTTTTTTTCAGTATCCAATGGCAAAAAAATACAGGTCTTTAATTCATGTATTACACTTTTTAAATTTTTATAACTAAAAACATTTTCAATATTTGCTGAAATCATAATTTAGTTTAAAGGAACAGTGGGGGCACTATATACCAATGCTTTCGTATTCCAGGGACATGTTGCTAAAAGAAAAACCCTCTTATGATAGGCCTAATTAAAACCAAAACGCCATCCAAAACATTTTCAAAAACCTTTTATTTATGCAAAGGGGTTTGGGTTTTTTATGCGATATTTTTTTTGAACAACTTTCTATTAATTGTTTAATTTCATTCCCGAAATACAAAAATTTTTTTTATTATAGTTTAAGTTACCTGGGGTGGGACCAATGTAAACTTTTTATTTCGCCCGTTAAAAATCAGTGCTACACGGCAATAGTTCGAAAACACACTCTCGCGATTTGTAATGGCAAACTGCATCTCCCAATTCAATATTTCAATGGGTTTCGTCTCGGGGAAAATTTAAAAAATCAATTTTAAAAAGGGGAGTTCAATTAAGATGCATGAAGTTTTTGTTTGGGCCCCTTTTTAAACGTGTTTCATTGCGTCTATATTTTAATTTAATTCAATCTTGCATTCTTTTTTAAAGAAAAGTTTAACCCTAAAATTTCTTAATGTATTCATGATCTCTTTTGGGGGCTTGGCAAAAAAAAAAAGAACGCCCATGCGAAAAATTGATGCGATAAAACAGCTAAAAATATCGAACTGTGTTGGGGGAATTTAAAATTTCATTACCCCATTGGTCGAAAATAAGGTATAAAACGAAATGTCAAACTTCATGCAAAAAAAACCCCCTTTGGGCAAAGTTTTTTTTTAAACATTTTTTTTAAAGGTTTATATTCCATAATTAATTAATTAAAATCAGCATTTGGTAAAACAAAAAATTTTCTTTTTTAACTTTTTTTCGTTAAATTTCTGTTTTTTTAATTAAAAATTCATTACAAAAAAAAAACCCAAATTCCAATTTTTGAGATGCATAGAAATATTCGTTAAAATTCACAAAGGGAAATGGAAACCCGGGAATTTGTTGGTGAAATATTTTTTGAGGCAAATTAAAAATGTTGTTTTTTTTTCATCTTTGATGCCCAGTTCTTTCTTTCCCTTTTTCTTCTTGGGTTTCTCCCTTTCCCTTTTTTGACATCCGGGAAACCCTCTTTAGTAGTATTGACCCCCCCTCATCCAAACCCCTTTTTCGCCCTCTGTCTGTTTTTCTCTTAAAACCTTCTGTCTGACAGTGGTCTTGCGGGGTTCCTGACACCATCCTATTTCCCCCAACGCCTCTTTTGGACATTTTCTCCATGGCTACTTTCATTTCCATTTTGGTTTTACGGTGTATTAGTTCCTGGCATCGCGCAGAGGAATATGTTTTGAAGCATCAAACAGAAAACCAAAAAACCCCGTTTTTCTGAAAACATTGACTAAAAAGAAGGGTTAAAATATCGGAGTCATTCTCGAAAAAAAAACTTTTCGGCATGGAATATGAAAGAAACAAAGCTCTGGGTTTATTCACTTATAACTGATTAGACCCCTTTATTTTAAATTTCCCTAAAAGTGGCTTTATCATCGTCATCCCCGGATGACATATGGTTGTAAGTTTGGGAATTCCCCCCAAAAAATCATCAAAGAATTTAACGATCATCTGCAAAAGTCCTTGCTATTAACATCAAAACACCCGATATTTACGATTGAATATTTAATTTTCATAAAAAAATTTTTCAATTTTTTTCTCAAAATTTTTTCACCCTAACCCCCCTTCAGCTCTGGCCCCAAGCGAAATTTGTTTTAAATGCCTTCAAGAAAAAAAACTAATTTGGGAAACCCAAAAATCTTTTTAATATCTCCATATATTCTAAAAAAAAACCTTTTTATATATAACGTTTAAACTTTTGTAAAAACAACATCTGTATAAAAAAAACTACATAAAATTGAAATTTGAATTTTAAAGGAAAAAAAAACATATACTTACAATCGAAAAAGGGGGAGTTTTAAAAAGAAAAAAAAAATTTTGAACCTTTAAAATGACGATGGAGGGTAAATAAGAAAAAAAGTAGAAAAAGACATCTCATTTTTGTAAAACCCAAAAAAGAAAATGTTTTCCGGAAAAACCCCAACCCTTTAAAAAAAAATCACTGGGTTTTATATTATCGAAACATTTTCAATATATTATTTAAAAAAAAACTTCGAATTTTCGAAAACTGAATTTTGTTGTGTTAAAGAAAAACAATTTGTAGTTCCATTGTGTAACTTTCTCCATTCTCATTAACTTCATCCCCCACCCCAAATACCAAAAACCTTATTCTCAAACCCTTAACTCCCGTTTCTCTCCCAAAAAATGAGGGAACCCCCCCGAACAACGGGAATTGTTAACTGTTTTTTAAATTCTAACTTTCCTGCTTTTTTAGCAGCCTGGATGGTTTCTCAACCGAATAATAACAGGCATTTCTATATTTATTTCGTTTTTTCCTCTCGGGTCCATTTTTATTTGTTATTTTTATCCAATACAATTTTTTCCCCCTTTTTAAAGGATAAATTTCCAATTTTTTTTTTCCCTTTCGTCCTGTTGGTCACGGAAAAATCATATCTTTTTTTTTTTTCGGGGAAATTTCTTCCAAATATTCATACTCCCTCAATATGGCGGTGTCGAAAATTTTGAATAAGCGAACGCATGGGGGGTCTCCATTGGGGGGAAAAAAAAAACTTTTTCAAATCCCCCCATTCTTCAATTAATAATAATAATAATAATAATAATAATAATAATAATAATAATTAATATTAATAAACAATGGTCATATTTTTTGTGTCTGTTTTTTTTGGAAAGAAAAAAAAGCTTTAACATACGGGGTTGATTTTGTAGCACCGCTTTTTTAAAACTAGAGCCCCTCTGCAAAAAATGATCCCAAGTGGTGCACCTTAAAAGGTTTGGCATGGGGAAATTAGCGAAACCTCTCAACGCTAAGCATCATTCCAGAAAAAGGGTGAAGATTTGTTGTTTCTTTGCAAAATTCGACAGACAAAAGGTTTGTAAAACTTTTAAACCCCCCAAAGGCTACGCCCCCAATGTTTAGACCACACAGTCGGGGGTGTAGACAAAAGTGCTGGGATGGTGCGCAAAAAAAAGCGCCCTTTTTGTTTAGGGCATGTAAAATTAATTCCCAAAAAACTAACATGCCTTTCCGATCTTGACTTTTTGATCTCGTGTTGCTTGGTTCTTTCCTTGCGGACAAAAAACATCTGTCTCTGACGGAACATTTGGGGATTCCGTAGGGGGCAACGTGTTCAAATAACGGTTGACGTCGTTTCCCTACTGTGCGTCAGTTTGTTTACATTAAAACCTTTTAAAAAATACGAAATACTGCATCAGAAGTTTAATTAAAAAACGTCAAAATGAACTTTTTCCTCATAAAAAATAAATTTTTACCAACCACCAAAAAATTTCTCTTCTGGGGTTTTTAATTTAATTTTAACAACCTAAATAGAACAAACTAAAGTCATTTTATTCTGTGATATGTACTAATTAATTTCTTTTTTTCTGTATTCACATTGCTGTTTTCTGTATGTTTCACTTTTTGAAATAACTTTTTTTTTAAAAATTTTTTGCAAAATTTTGTAAAAAAATGTAATTTAAAATTTATAAAAAACCCAAAAAAACATATCCTTTTTTTGTTTTAAAAAATTAACTTCAATTTTCCACTGCGGGGATAAAAAAAAATTCAACATTGGGGAAAATTGATTTATCTTTGAAAGGTTTTGGGGAAAAAAGTCAATTTAAAATCTTGAACATATTCCTGTTTTGTCCACGGTTGCTTTCATTCCATTGACTACCATATCCCAAAAAAAAATCCTTAAAACTACGGTTTTTAACACCCAAACAGGGGGGGGCTTTGCTGAAAAGGGGGAAAAAATGACAGAAGGGCTGGAAAAATTTTCCCTTTTTTCATTTCATGGGGGTTAAAGCCCCCAAAGGTTAAAAAAGGCTTTTTCCAAAAAAGTATTTAAAAAAAGGGAAGGGAAAAATGGGGTTTTTAGAGTTTAAAAGGTTAAATTAAAGTTTTGTTAGAAGTGTTTTTATCAGTGAGAAAGTTGTTATGTCGTGGTGTTTGTGTCGGAAATGTGTTGTATCGTGGGGGGGGTGTTTTTGTCCGGGGAACTTTTTAAAATTTTTTAGTGGAGTGAAAAATATTTTAACAGTAAATTTTCAAATGTTAGAAAAATCGGATAAAACAGTAAATGTGTCTAATTTCCAGTGCAGTGATGAAATTGTTGGTGTAGTGTAAAAGATACTTTCAAAGGATGAAAAAATCATACTCGTGGGTTTTTTTCAACAAGGTTTAAAATACAAATTGGGTTTACTTTAAATGTTATTTTTTAAATGATCGTGATCATTTAATTTTGGATGATCCTTGTTTATTTTTCTGTTGTTTTGTTTGTGTTTTCTTTTTTATTAAGTGTTTTTTATTTTGTGTGTAATTGGTTCCACTGCCACCGGTTTTCCCGAATTGGGGGAAAAAACCCTTTAAAATTAAATCTCCCAAAACAAACAGTGTCTGACCCTTTTCTCCCCACAATCGGGGTTTTAATGGCGTGTCCCAACACAAATGTCAGTGACTGTATCCCCAACATTCGAACCTGTGGGGAAAGGTCGCCTCTGGCCCAAAACCCTGGCCCCGGTTCGAACCCTACAAAAACCTGGTTGAGGTTTTCCGGGGTTTTTCCCCCCCCTTTGGGAAATGCTGGGTAACTTTCGGTGCTGGACCCTTCAAATTTCACCGGCATTATCCCTTTATCTCATTCGGGGCTAAATAACCGAAATGTTGATAAACGTCTAAAAAAACCAATAAAAAAAAATCGGGGTCAAAACTGTAGTCTCCCCCACAATCGTATCAATGATGTAGTCTCAAACCTGTCAAGGGTGAGTCTCCAACACAATCAGTGTCAATGACAGTAGTCTTCAAGAAATCATTAACCAAAATTTCCAACACAATCACAGTCATTAACTGAAGTTTCAACACAATCAAAACAAAACAGTTCCAACACCCAAACAAAAAGTCTTGGGCTCCAACCTGGGGGTTTAACTGTAGTTTTCCCCAATCAAAAGTCATTAACTGTAGTTTTTTCCCCCAATCCCGTCATTAACTGAGTTTTTTAAACATTCAAGAGTTTAACTGTGGGTTTTTAACCAAAACAAGTCATTAACTGTGGTTTTTAACACAATCACAGTCATTAATGAAGTTTTTAACACAACCCAAAGTCTTAAATGGAGTTTCAAACCTCAAAAGGGCATTAACTGTAGTCTTAAACAAAACCGGGGAAAAAGTTTTTAAACCCAAACAAAAGGGTTTTAAATGTAGTTTCCAAACAATCCGTCAAAATGAAGTTTTTAACCAAAAAAGTCATTAACTTTAGTTTTTAACACAATCAAAAGTCATTAACCCTTTGTTTCCCAAAACCAAAACCCGTCATTAACTGAAGTTTTTTAACCAATCAAGTCATTAACTTAAACAAACTTTAAAATTCGTGTCTTTTAAAAACCAAAAGTCTTTAAATGAGTTTTTAACACAATGGTCAAAAATGGTTTTTAACACAATCCCGTCATTCAATTTTTAACATTCAAAAATCTTTAAATGTAGTTTTTTAACCAATCAAAAGTCAATTTTTAGTTTTCAACACAATCAGAGTTTTCTGAGTTTTTAAACACAATCAAGTATTAACTGAGTTTTCAACTTCAAAGTCAAATGGGTTTTTACCAATCAAGAGTCTTCTAAATTCAACACAATCAGGTTTTTAAAGAGTTTTCAACACATTCAAGTTTAAAAGTTTCACACAATCAAAAGGGCATTAACTTATTCCAACACAATCAAGAGTTTCTGGTTTCAACACAATCAAGATCATTAACTGTAGTCTCCCAAAACACAAGCCAGCAACACAAAAATCAAAATGTAGTTTTTTTCACAATCCGGGCATTAACTGGGTTTCCAAAAACAAAAGTTTTCAGTCTCCCAAAAAACAAATTTTCTGAAGTTTTCAACACAATCAAAAGTCATTAACGAGTCTCCCACTGGTCTTTGGGGGTTTCAACACAATCAAGTATTAACTGTAGTCTCCCAACACATTTGGCGAAATTTTAAAAAATTTTTAAATGTAGTCTCCAACACAACCGAAATTAACTGTAGTTCCCAAAACCTCCAGAGTTAAATTTTTATTCCCAAAAACAATCAAAATAAAAACCAAATTTAACTGTAGTTCCAACAACAAAATCGGGCAAAATTAAAATTAAAAAGAGTTTTCACAATCAAAAGTTTTACTGTGTCTCCAAACAATCCCGATCCAAAAAAGTTTTTAAACAAGAGTCTTTTAGTTTCAACCTCAAAAGGGCTTTCCCCCCCAACCAATCAGAGAAATTTTTCCCAAATTTAATCCACCCAAGTTACGGTTTTTTTTCACGGGCCCGGGGGGGTTTGTCCGGAAAGGCATTGGGTAAAATTTTGCTCAAAAATAAGCTGCAAAAGGTTTCCCCTTTCGGTCATGTTTTCACTATTTTTCACGGTATGAATCTTAAGCATTCGTTCATAACTATAAAGGAAATTTCGGAAGAATATCTTCATAATCTAGGAGTTCAAGCCACTGTCTGGCGCATGCCTTTTTAAGGATCTGGGTTTGAATCAGGCAACAAGGCCCTGTGCAGTACATTAAAAGAACTGACATTCTTTTGGTAAACCCTTGTACTAATTCAAGCTGCATTTTTATTTTGGGAAGGTTTGAAAGTTTTTTATGAAGAATTTAGTTCCATTAAAACCTAACAAAAATTCATGTAAACAATTTTATTGACTTCTTCAACATTCCCCGTAAAATCAATTCCTTTTGGGTTTCAGTGAAATTTTTTAAAACTGTTGTAAAGTATAAACATGAAAAGTTGAATCTATTTTAAAATCATTTTTTAAGCACTTTGGCTAAGCTAGTTTTTGTAAAGTTTTGCTAATTAAGTCTTTTTTCAAATTTTACTTTAAAATATTTAATGTTTTTTTCATTTATTTTTTTTCAAGTTTTTTTGAAAACAACAATATTATTTGAACTTTTTTTGCAGGGTACACTAAATAAATGCTTTTTTTTTTTGAATGAAATTTTTTTTCCCAAAAACCGTTTTATTTGAAAAAAAACCTTTTTGAGAAGTCAAAATTTTAAAAAGTCTGTAAAAATTTCCGGGTGTTTAAAGCCCATGGTCATCTTGCTTTAAAGCAATCTTCGGGGGGATTTTGTAAAGGGAAATGTCTGAGAAAAATTCCCACCCCTTTTAGATATTGACCCTTCTCTCCCAAATTTTTTTCCCGCCCTCTTCTAAAATTTCTCATTTTGGAACAAAAAAGGGGCTTTGGGAATCTCCCCCTGCCCTTTTAAAATCGGGTGAAAAACGGCCCCCTTTTCATGGGGTGACCTAAAGATCTCCTCAAGTTCCGCGGGAGGGCACCAATAAAAAGTTTGTCAGCTGTCCAAAATTTTTCCTTTCCTTCATAAAACCCTTTCCCCCGGGTGTCCCCTTTCCTTCTCCATCAAAAATTTTAAAGTCCATAAAGGGCGGTTTAAGCCCCTTTCATGACCTGCGGTCTCGGGCAATTTCACCCCTTCCCCCAAGATCCTTAGGATCAAAACCAGGGAAGGCAGGCCCCCACGGGTTCGCAGGTTTGACCCCATTTTTTCCAAAAAGGAGTTTTTCTGTGTAAACCAACCTTTCAAAAATTTTTTTCATTTCCAGTCTTTTTTCCTGTTTTTTCTGGATAAACACATAAAGCGGGGAAAGGAAATTTTGGTTATCCAACCCATTTTTTTGGCCCCCATTTACCTCTGGTGACCCTTTTGTTTTCATTTTTTTTAAAAAAGGGAATTTCGCTATTTAAGTCTTTGGGGTTTTCAGTTGACTGTGAAATATTCTTCTGATTCTGTTTCTTTGTTAGTTTTTTAAAAAACCTTGTAACCCTTTTTGTTATTCGTTAAATTATAATTCCAAAAAGAAATTAACCCTTTAAGCCCCCATTTTTTTTGAGATAGGGAAAAACGCATCATAACCAATAAATTATAGTTTAAAAATATGACAATAAATTTTTGTCTTTTATTTTTACGGTAAACTGAAAAGTCACATGACCAATTTTTGGGCATTCCAAAAAACCCTAATCCCAATTATAATATCAGTCACGAAGCTAAATTACGTTTTCCCTATAGATTTTGCTAACCACAGGATCGCTATTTTCCCCGCTTCATTCCCAATGCAAAAATATCCCTCCCAATCTATTTTTCCCTAACCCTCATCCCCCAAACTTCTGTTTGCTAAACCCCCATTGTTTTTTGGGGTTTTTAAATTTGGGTGGCCAGGAAAGGCTGTGTTTCAACAAAAATCCAATAAAAATTGCAACAAATGCCTATAAAAAACGGTATGGGGAAAAAGATATTCATGAAAAAAGAAAAGGTTTGGACCATAAAAGAACATAGGGGTTTTTTTAAAGGGAGGAAAGAAAAAAGGGAATTTAGAAAGTAAGTAAAATATAAAATATCAAATCAAATTATTTCCTTCATTAAAGATAAAATGTATCTAAAAAAGAAACAAAACAGTTTAAACAACCCCGGGGGCCCTTTAAATCGCATTATTTACCTGGGCATTTAGTTTTTCGTTGAGGGAGCGTCATAAATTCAAGTCTTTTGGCAAAAATTAAGATATGTACAGTTTTGTCATCATAAACTCGATTTTCTACCGGAAAAAATTCAAGTCAAAACCTGTTAAAAAACCCCTTCTATGAAGCCCCCAAAAAATATCTTAAAAAAATCATGTACGATGTTAAACAATTTTTTCCCCTTAAAAAAAGGGTTTTTTTGACTTGCCCGTCCCCATCAAAAAATTTTAATGGCTCCCATTAATTTCCAGGCTGGAAATGTAAGATTAAAATAAATACACTAATTATTTAAAAAAATATAAAATAAAAATTACTATAATAAACTTAAAATTATATTTAAAAAAATTTCATAGAATTTCAACAAAATGAAAAAACATCTTCTCTGTTGCATAATAAAAAATTATAAAAAAATTACATTACTGATAGAACAATTTCCTCATTAATATTCGGGTTTTTTCAATTCAGTATTTTTTTGAACACCCCCTTTTGCCCCAAAAAACCCCTTCAAACCCCGGATGCTCCCGGTCTTTGTAGTAAAGGGGACTAATTTTCCTCCATTCTTCCCTTAATCTCCGTTTTTTAGTTTTGTCTTGGGAAATGATAAAAATTTTCTGATATTCGATTAATTTTCCCCCTTCAATCGGGTTTAAATCCGTGATTGTGCTGGGGTTCCCAAAAGTTGTTTAAAAAGCCCCTTTAGGGGGTTTTGGAAACATTGCCTGTAGTACAAATGGCAAACCCCAATCTCTTTATTTTTTTAAAAATTTTTTAATAATTTTCCCAAAAAAAATGCTGATCCCTTCTTTTTTACCCAAAACAAATTCCCCAAACCCGCAGCCATACAATTTCCCCTACCAAACCTTTCCCCCCTGTTTCTTTTTCGCAACCTTCTTTTTTTCCCAGATCTTCATTTTTTTTATACCCCCCAAAGTTTTCCATCCGGCCCCAAAAACGAAAGGGGTTTCAAAGCAAACATCCCGTCCCCCAATTTTCTCTTTGTGGACATGTTCCCTTGCAACTGGAACCCCATCCCCCTTTTATTTTTTATTTTTAAAGGTTTTTTCCTTTTTCCCTTCACTCTTTTCCCCAAATCTTTTTCGAATTTTTTCGGCACCTACCTTTTCAAACTTCTCAAAAACACATGCTGCAAGGGGTTTTGTTGTTTTCAAACATTTTCTTCAGGGGAAAAGGTCTTCTTTTAGTTAATTTTTTTTGCCCCTGTGGTTTGGGCTCGATTCTGCCTTTTTTTCTGTCTCTTCCCCCTATATCCCCAACTTATTCTTATTTCCCCTTAAAATTTTGGCTATTTTTTTGTGGTTTTCCCCCCTTCGTCATGTGTCCAAAAAATTGTGTTGTTTTCCCTTTTCGACCATTTAAAAGACCTGTGAAATAATCCAACCTCGCCCGGGTTTGCCAAGTGGCGGGAAAGATTTCCCTTTCTGCCCTTTGTGTCCAAAGGAAAAAAATGCTTAATTAAAACAAAAAAAATCAAAAAAGAAAATTAAAAGGGGAACTTTTTTACCCCATTATTTTTTATTACATCGTGAATATTAAACTTTCGATGTAAATTTTTTAACGTTATGTACAAAGTGTTTTTAAAAAATGTATTTGCAAGGGAAATCAGGCCGAACCGAAAAAAAAACAAACAAAAGGGAAAAACAACAGGCCCAAAATGGGACCCCTTTTGGGGAAAAGAGTTTTTAAAAAAACCCCCACCACCCAAATCTTTTAAAACCCCGGTTTTGTGACATGAAACGGTATGTGGGGATAACCATATACTAAGAACTCCCAAAAATGGTATTACCGGTTTTTTTACTTCGGTTTAACCGGAAGTAACTCCCCAACCCCCTTATTTTAAATGGAAAACTCAATATTTTCTTTTTTTTTTGAATAGTGCTCATTAAGAGCTTTTCCCAAAAAATACCCTGGGTCTTTCTGTACAAATTCAGTGTTGCTAAATAAAAATGGAAGTGGTGCAAAATTTCCCAAAAACCTGGTTAAATCATTCCCCTTAAAAAGGGTTTTTATATCAATGAAAATTGTAAACAGCCGAGGGCTACCAATTTGAACACATAACTTAGAAGGTGAGCTATTTGTTTTGTTTTTGGTAAAAAGGAGTATTTTATTATTTTTAAAATTCGATACACTTTTTGTTTTCTTGACTAAGCAACACTGAATTTGTACAAAATATCGAATGTGGGTACTTTTTTAAAAGCTCTTAATAAGCACTATTCAAAAAAATTTTATATTAGGTGTTCCATTTTTAAAAAAAAGAGTTGGAGTTTTCCAGTTAAACCGGAAGTAGAAAAAAAATCGGGAATACCATTTTTGAGTTCTTTGCATACGGTTATCCTCCCTACCAAATTTCATATCACTGGACCGTATGCTTCAAAAGTTATTTAGGTGGTGCGTTTATTATTTTAATATTCAATACGCACTGTTTCTTGACTTAGCAACACTGAATTTGTACAGAAGTGTCGAATGTGGGTACTTTTGAAAAGCTCTTAATGAGCACTATTCAAAAATAAATGTATATTGGGTGTTCCATTTAAAATAAGAGAGTTGAGTTACTTCGGTTAAAGCCGGAAGCAGAAACTCAGTAATACTACATTATTGAGTTCTTAGTACCCTATGTGGTTATCCTCACATACCAAAGTTTCATGTCACTGAACCGTATGCTTCAAAAGTCATTTAGGTGGTGCAGGACTTAACTAACCCTGTATAAAAACATGGATAATTATTAGGAATGGTAGATTTTCGCAATCACGATGTAATAAATGCTGCCAAAGTAAATGTTTTATGTTTAAAAAGTATGCTAAGCATATTGGTATACTTTTTAAATTCGCGTTATGAAACTGAATACAAATACGATGTGTTTCTTCCATTTTCCTTGTCTTCATCTGTGTTCAGTGACAGATGGCTGGGCGAAACCTATTTTATGGCAAAATTCGCTATTGTGCCAAGTATTCATTCTCTTAACATTATAGTTTGCAATAACAAGAAACATGTTGGCAAAAACACTATTATCTTCTTCGACATCATATTGTCCTCAATACTGTAGGTTTATTCCAGAGCATAATATTTCGATATGTGTTCTATTTTATTTTGTCACAGAGTTACAGCACCAAGAATCTAGCCTAGCTGTCTCCGCTTTCTCCGCGGTGCGTCGAATCCAGAGCGGGGCGTCCCTCTAATGAGTATGCCTGCGGAACTTTATCTGCATTTGCACTGGGCCAGAGCGCGATGGGCGATCACGGGCAACACAACACTTGTCACATGGGATTTGAATTCTTCTGTTCCTTGTCAGTGCGTTTACCAGTTTCATAGGAATTCTGTAAAAATCATGATGTGCAGCGGCCAGAATAAAATGACAAGGGTTAATACATCATTTCAAACCATACAGCCAAGCATAGAATTTGTTGCTTTAGTTTTTCCAGATATTAGGAAGCTCGTTGCGTCGGTTTATCACGTCAAATATTCATTAAAATTTCGACATATAGGCTGATTCCGAGTTTACCGTCACTTACGGAGCTTATTTACAAAAAGACATTCTGAGGAAAAAAATGTCATAAATACTCACTAGATACATTTTCTAAGGAATATCTTTGGGACTAGAGACATAAAAAACATTTTAAAGATTTGGAAAAATAGCCATTTGAATAATTTAGCAGTCGGAAGAGTACCTTTGTAAAATTGGCTTAGTAAGGGTCTTAAAAACGGATTGGATAAATGGCCATTGGGATATATTGCGAAAACTAGTGCAGTAGCGGCCGGTGATCGAAATCTCAGGTGAGGCCAGATGCAACTAGTTTAAGTACCTCCGATAACAGGAAATGTTTTATTTATGATATTAATTATTATTGTTGTTATATTATTAATATCATTATTATTGTATTATTGGTATATTATTATTACTATTAATGAAAAATAATTATTTCACTCACCAAATAAGCTATTATGCTGCGAGTTTCAGAGATAGTTTCAGTGTGATGAAGCAACCCATATTATGTGTTGAAATTTCCCTTTCCTCTTTTTATTTTTTTCCCTTGACAGCAACAAACAGGCCAACACAGAAGTTTGTGCACCACATTACCACCTAACCATTTATGTTGCCCATACCAGGATGCAATAGAAACTCGCGTTTGGAGTATCTGTCAGAAAAATTCTCAGTGATGTCGTAGGTATCTCTGTAGGCTCTCTATAAAACTTCCTTTCTTTCCATGTTATTTCTTCTCGAAAAAGGACACTCTAACAATGAATTAGCTGCACCAGCATTATTTCTCGCATTTGTTTCTGTTTATATTTTGCCGAAATACATAACACCATTGGCCCAAGATTCACTACTGTACTACGAAGTACAATAGTACAACACCCTCCTTAAGTCATAAACTAGAATAGGAGAGAATAGTGTGAGTCTCTTCCTGTCAAAGAGCTGGAATTTTTATGTTATTTATGACCTATTTAGCTATAATCTTTTCTTTGTAAGAAAAATCCTAATATAAACAATACTTGTGACTGGTAGGCTTCATTGGCCGCTGTTTAGCATATAGATTCTTACTCAGTACGTGTTCCCACACTCCTACTGATTGGCATTCCTGTTTATGTTATTATTCCTTTACTCGTCAAGTAGGCCTAACCTCACTACTATGCATTCATTTGTTTAAGATCATTTCTTTATAATTACTACCAATTAAATTATTTTAAGTCATATGTCTTCACAATGGACAGTTGAGGATACAGGAAGCCATACCTCCCGTACCACGTGCTTACGTGAACAACTACGAAGCTCAAGTGCTGACAGCTTGTTGAAGAGACTACCTCGGTATTACTGTTGGTATTCATCCGCGTTCTCTTAGCACATAACAAAATAAAAGTAGCTTTTCTTTTACATAGCGTGTTACACATGAGTGAAGTTAAATGTTTCATCGTGTTTAACAACTAAATTCAATTTTTTATTTTCAAATAATACAAAGATTGTGATTTCCAAATACGAACTATTTTTCCTGCGTCGTGTAGTGTTTCGACTGGGAGCCAAACACAGGTATGAGCAGCAACGTGCTTATGTTTACATTAGGATTTTTCTTACAGCGAAAACAGTATGACAAGTCACCATTGCTATTCCCACCCCACTCCACCCTTGGTGTCTGACATGGATGGGAGAGGTGAGAAACCCTGTGAGCCACGTGGCCAGCCAGTGTGCCTCATTACAACGTTTTAGCATAGCTCAAAGCCCGCGAAGGCACATGAAATGCAGAAACCAGATCCAAGCACGACAGTCTGGCCTCCGGGAACAAATTTTGCTGCCAAACAAGCCTATCTACATCACAAGAAGTTTTCAAATGCTTTACCAGCGATATAGGCACATTCAAATAACTAATACATTATATAAAAACACAAATTTGATTCAGATTCAACCAAGTGACTGGGGCCCGGCCTCCGCCTCCAGTCAATCAACCGCAACTGCTAGATCAGGGAAAAGTGTTTACGCGGACTATGCGGGCTTTCTTCTTGTTGCTGGAAATTATAGTAATAAACTTTTTCACATTACCGTACTCATCAGATATTCAAGATGGACCGCACTTTCGATATACAGACCCTCCGCTTTAAAACCCCAAATGTTTTAATGCCGAGTCTCGTCGTATTGATCGTGTCTCAAACATTCCGTGTTTTGCACCTGGCGCTGACAATTCCATTCGCTCTGCCTTACTACCTTCGTTTCTACCCCAGAGGGAAAAGAAACTTCGATGCACTCTTTATTTTGCTTCCCTTTAGTGTTTCCATAAGGTACGCAGCGTCTCCTCGCCCAGAGCATCACGTACGCCGCTTCCATGTTTCCGCGTCTGAAAGTTTTAGATAACATTAAAGTTCCTTTGTCCACATCTCCTTCGGTTGTACCATACAAATTTCCAATGTTTGCATCTCTGGAAGGTAATAAGTTTCCTCCTTTTACTTTGTAGATATTTTGAATATTGCGCTAAGACAAGGTTTAGAGAAAGGAGGATTTTCTGCTTCAGTTCGAACATGGAATATTAGCGACGAAGAAATTCTAAAAGGTTTAATGTTCGTGTACATAAACAGGGACATTTATGCATTGAGATGTGAAGGGTGAAGGCATTATTATAAACTTCGATAAAATGCATCATAATCTGATGTATTCTCACATATTAGAAATCATCAGCAAATATTTTTAATTAATCTAGTTTCGAACGTACTATAAAAGAATATTTCTGCATTAGTTTGTTAGTTGATTGATTGATTAGTTGATCTATCGATTGTTTGCTTGACAGGGTGATTTGATTTGCTTGACTAATGGTTTAGGTCGTTGACTGATGATGGATTAGTTGAATGGTCGAATGTTTGACTAATTGGTAAAGTGATTGAATGTTTGAATTGTTGACTGATTGGTAAACTGGCTGAATATTTTAATGGTTGAATTATATTGCTACACTGGCTGAATGCTTGAATGTTTCATTGATCGGTAGACTGGTTATCTGAGTTGGTTGATTATTGTTGATTGACTGGGTGATTGGCTTATTATTAAATGATGGTTGGTTCTTTCATTGATTGTTTATGTTGTACGTTATTGATATTTTGGTAGATGCCTGGTTGTTTTGCGATAAGTTTGTTAGTATATTTGGTCAGTTGATTGGTAAAAGTTTAGTAGGTTTGTTGGTCGGTTAATTGGATGGATAATTGAATCGAATATATCAAGGTGAGGGGCTTAGAATAAAAAAGCAGGTAGTGACATTAAAAAACATGAGGTAAGTGCGTGTTGTGATGGCCCAAAGGATGTTTCTTTGGGATAAAATCAGGTAAGAGATCACACTGTGCAGTGCTGCTATATGAGCATCATTTCACCAAACTAGTGTATAATATTTCATTGCATGTAGAACTTTAACTGCAATTTCTCAAAACTAGGTTTCCGTCCTTACCTGCTTTTGTTCTAGCCCCTCAATTAAACGATGAAAGAGTAATGGAACGGAGAAAAATTCTCTCCGCGCCCTCAATTAAAGCTATAAATTTAATGTCTCTACAGGATAGGCTTGAGGCTTTGAATATATGTACAGAACATCTTGATTTATGGCTATAAATATATCTACAGCACATATTTATTGAGGTTATAAGATATAATCAACATTGTGGTATACATATTGTGGATAAATAAAACTTTGAAACTCATAATTCAGAAGTAATGTGAAAAATACTACAAATGCTGCTGCTATTTTTTTATGTGATGGATACCTGTAAAACCGATCGGGTTTTGTAGCATAAGAGTTTAGTTACGATTTTTACCATTGGCTTTAACATTCCCTTATAAATTTCAATAGTTTCTCGAACATATACATTGAATTGGAGGCCTATGTTACTGTACGTTATTTAGATTTTGTGGCAATTACAAGCCAGTGTTATAGACTTTATGAGGTAAAGACAAGTACAGAAAGTTGATGCTTATAATAAAATCGTATATAATTCTTCATTTTTCTATATAGGCTACACTTTTAACATATATCACTCATGTGCTATCTGGTAGGATAGAAGAGAAGGCATTATGGCCTTAATCCTGCCAGATTGAATAAATAAATTAAATTTTCAACTTCTTTACTGTGTTCATATTTAGGATTTATCTTTCGTGTCTAGTTTCGAAGTCTTGTGCATCATTATCCAAATCAGCGTATATTTATTTATTTATTTATTTATTTATTTATTTATTTAATAACACATATATATAAACGTTACATTAAAATACCCCGAAAAGCTCGTGTTGGGGACAGTTCCATTACATAGATATACATAATTTATGAACAAAATACACGAAAAAGGTCACATAAAAGATGATGATAAATTTAGTAAATAATAACAATAGTAATAAATGAGTGAAAAAGAGACAAAGTGTTGAGATCGGTGGATTAATATTAAGAGGAAATTATTTCTAGTATAATTAGTACGGAAGTCATGTTGATATAGTAGCCAAGCTAAGTTGAAAAAATACACTTAGGATAGAAATAAACTTGTTTTACAATACATGGTACATAATATAAATATATGGAAGTCTGTCATATAAATTTTTTAATTCGGGATGAAAATTTCATTGTTTAAAGTAGTCAATTCTGGATGAAATTGTATTATGGAATATATATAGACGTGGCCCATAATTTGTACTGCGTAGTAAAGCAGCAGATGTGAAACATTTAGGTTCAACTAATTTAAGAATTTCATTTCGTCTTGTATTATGACCATGTGGCTGAGCTACAAATTTCATTCTATTTTTTATGATAGAATTTCATTAAAAATCTATGTTTTAGGAAATTAGATATTCAAGTGACAATAATCATGGAGCAGTAAGTATACTCGATTTGTTGAGGATTTTAAGGAGTAGTGTAGATTAAATTTCGCTTTCTCTTGAAGTCTGGCAACTTGAAGATTCTCCGTTGATATGAAGCTAACTTTGAGTTCCGTGTGCATGTTTTAAAATAAGGATACTTTTTTGTTCATATTCTAATATAATCTTCACATGAACATCAGCTCGTATGTAGAGCCTTATACATATCACTTTTCTTTGAACCAAGCCGGGTCTCTGCTGCACTAGTACATCGGGAATGAGATTGCAAGTTCATATTTTTCCGGAATCGAGAAAAGGAATGGAGGTATTAAATTTTCGGGAATTCTATATCCATACATTACAGGACAGTCTTGGTTTTAGAGCCTGACATATCGCTTCTTTGATTATTCAACGACGTTACATGAGTAGTCGTCGACTGCCGTTAAGCGCAACAAACAACAATTTGTTAAGAATTTTGTGGATTTTATTATGGATACTTTTAGAGTTTTGCCGTTACGTAGGTAGAACATATTTTCAATGCTTTATTGCACTGTTAATTTTTGGTATTTTTACAGTGGGAGACAGTGTTGCCAACTCAGTATTTCATTTATCGCTGCACTAGTTTAAACAAAAATCGCTAAACTGTAGTTAAAAAAACTCCAGATTTTCTTAACACATCATTTCCAAATTTGAAATACAAATTATATAGTTTAGGAACTGGAAATTTTGGTTTCAAATTTAAAAAAAAATATATAATATTTATGCTCGACCATGCCAGGGAAATGTAGTAAATTGCCCTGGTAGCAGACCTTTAAACATGTCATTAAAAGTACACCTACTAATTAAGGTCAGGTCTTTTAGCCAATGACGACTCAGGTTACAACTGTTCAGCCAATGACAGGTCAGCTTTCTGCCGTTATAAAACCGCAAGTATCGATTATTCTCGGATATGCAATCGAAGAGAATTAGCGAAAAGTCACGGGCTGAAATCAATACTGTCGCAGAAGGTTATGTTCTGTTACTATAATAATTAGCGTTAATTGTAAATAATATTAAAATAAATTCAATTTGTCATCTCGTTTTCAATGTCTAATTTAATGTCAATGTTATCTTTATTTTCTTATGGATTATATCAAGGTCAATGTGGACATCTGTTCTCGGAAATAATCCAATACTTTCGGATCTGCGCACATCTCACAACATGCAGGACATTGCTAAAAATTAATATCAAGTTAGAAATATGGTCGAGCATAAAAAGTCGTATGAAACTTGCCTATAATGGTAATTAAGAAGCTCGTTTCATAAATATCCATACTCACTTCTTAATTACCTTCATTATAGGCTCGTTGCATAATGTACTATTATAATACTCTGTATATTGAAATAACACTCACCTCTGCTCAGAAGCTTGTTGTTAATGGCAATATTATGTTGTCGAACAGTAGAGAAGAACACTCGCTATTCTTTTTATGCTCGACCATCCCGAAATGTAGTAATTATACCTGGTAGCAGCCCTTTAATGCACCTCATTAAAGTACACCTATTCATTAAAGTTCAGGTGTCCCACCAATCAGAAAACACCATTGTAGCAATATGAAAGCGCAAATATCGATTATTCTCGGATATGCAATCGAAAGACAACTAACGAAACGTCACGGAGGCTGGAAGTCAATACTGTCGCAGAAAAGGTTATGTTCTGTTACTATAATAATTAGCGTTAATTGTAAATAATATTCAAATAAATTCAATTTGTCATCTCGTTTTTCAATGTCTAAATCAATTTTCAAAGGTTATATCAAGATTAATGTTTATTTTACTCTCTAGATTATATCAAAGGTCAATGTCGACATTTGTTTCTCGGAAAAAATCAATACTTTCGCGTCTGCGCACATCTCACAATTTACGAGATATTGTACAAGGTCAGTTCCGCTCCCCAGTCACATAAGAATAACATGAATACTTAGGAACAATTTCAAGTTAGAAATATGGTCGAGCATAAAAAGTCGTATAAAACTTGCCTATAATAATAATTAAGACGGTCGTATAGAAAATTATGAAACTTACTACCATTATACGCTCGTTGCATAATGTACTATTGTGTACCTATAATTATCAGCATGGGCAATTAAATCTGAATATTTTGTATTTAATATCACCTTACCCATCATTTACACCGAGCTTTCGAACTATCACCGGTAATTTGTTCCATCCAATCTTTCAACACATTATGTTTTTTTTTTTTTCTTCACACGTCTCTAAACTTTTGTACTTATGTATGTAGTTTTACGCGGCATATTTCTTCAAAATTGAATGAAGTAGATCAAGAATATACTGGACACTTCGGAAATAATCACATTCACTATCACACCAGTCGGTTCGAAATCTGATTTCACACTGAGCTGGGAGACGCCTCCCAACAATGAGTCTGGTTTTGAGTTTTAAGTATGTCGTATTACATAAACTAGGTATAATGCGGAGTGATAAATTAAATAATACATCATATACCATAAATGAAAATAATAATTCAGTTCATTAACTATTCTTTATGATTAAATACATCAATTCATTTATAAAAACAATGCATACTTTTGATTAAGTGGTTAACGAATGTGGAATATCTTATTTGTACAACAACAATGGATTAGGCAGGAAATGGACGTAGTTGCACCAAATCGAGTTCACATAAAACATTGATATTTTATACTCGTACAATCAAAAGTGTGTTAATACCATGCTAAACTCTGGTTTATGATTAACTAACATTGTTCGCAAGTATATATAAAAAATATAACATCTTTACAGAAGAAAAACTTAAAAATATCATATCTCTCTGCCTGGAATCATAAAAAAACGCCAAATAAATAGCTAGCCGCTCACGATAAAGTTTTGCTTTGACCATAATTTAAAAACACCAGATTTAGCTACAAAACCGTTGACTTGGCAACACAGGTGGGAGA
The DNA here is from genome assembly GCA_025594305.2 of Periplaneta americana. Classification (NCBI taxonomy): domain Eukaryota; kingdom Metazoa; phylum Arthropoda; class Insecta; order Blattodea; family Blattidae; genus Periplaneta; species Periplaneta americana. The sequence continues at coordinate 148,118,563 of JAJSOF020000011.1, read as the reverse complement.
AACAGTATTTTCGTATTATTAGGCCCATGTGATAATAGTACATTTATGCAACGAGCCTATGATGGCAGTAATTAAGACGCGAGTATGTTTATGAAACGAGCTAAAAGCAAGTTTCATAATTTTCATACGAGCGTGTTAATTACCATTATAGTCAAGTTTCATACAGATTTTTATGCTCGACCATATTTCTAGCCTAACTTCAAATTATTCTACAGTATTCATGTTATTCTTATCTGGTGAGTGAGCGGAACTGACCTTGTGCAATGCCTCGTAAACTGTGAGATGTGAGCAGACGCGAAAGTATTGATTTTTTCCGAGAAACAAATGTCGACATTGACCTTGATATAATCTAGAGAGTAAAATAAACATTAATCTTGATATAACCTTGAAATTTAATTAGACATTTGAAAAAACGAGATGACAAATCGAATTTATTTGAATATTATTTAGAAATAACGCTAATTATTATAGTAACAGAACATAACCTTCTGCGACAGTATTGGATTTCCAGCCTCCGTGACATTTCGCTAGTTGTTTTTCGATTGCATATCAAAGAATAATCGATACTTGCGCTTTCATATTGCTACAATGGTGTTTTCTGATTGGTGGAACACCTGAACTTTAATGAATAGGTGTACTTTAATGAGGTCCATTAAAGGGCTGCTACCAGGTGTATATAATTACTACATTTCGGCATGGTCGAGCATAACATCTACAGAAAAAAAACTTAAATATCATATCTCTCTGCCTGGAATCATAAAAAAAACGCCAAATAAATAGCTAGCCGCTGACGGTAAAATTTTGTAGCTCACCTAAAAACACCAGATTTAGCTACAAAATCGCTGACTTGGCAAAACTGGTGGGAGAAACAGTATTTTCGTATTATTAAGGCCCATGTGATAAAATAAGTTTTGTCAATTTTCTTGTGTAGATCTGTAATGGAATTCAGGAATAATCAATACGCGAATAATAGATTAAGTAAAACAAGCCAGTTTTATGTATTTACCGCAAAATCGGACTGACATAGCTGCGGGTGTTACATCAATTGTCGTATTTCATTGAAATAAACCTTACAAATTGTACCCTTAAATTTATAAATTTGTAGGATTTATGTACAGTAAACGCTTCCTTTAACATCTGGCTAATAGCCTGTCTGTCTCAGGACAGTGAATAATCCTCATTTCCTTATCTAGGTTCGCCAGTCTCAGTGGCAGTATATTCATTTTCGATCCATGTGCAATAGTGGACCAAGTTCTGGAAATAAATTAAAATTACATCACATATAGTCCAAAAGCTTATTATATTCATTTGAAAACTTCGTGTAGAGTGATTTTACTTCGTGTAGAGTGTTGTTTTATTTGACATCATGATTAATTTATTTTTATCTAAATTTATTTTGTTAATAGACATGTCAGTTCAGAACTGAAAGAGTCTGGCACTCGTTTGTAATACCAAAATATTTACAGTTACTATAAATACATGCAGACAGAAGAAACTGAAAAACTGGTGAATTAATCAGAGAGAACACGAAGAATAATTGAATATAGAATATAGAAAAAGCATTGAAAAGAGAATAATTAACGAGAAAATACATAGGAGAAAAGCTAATACACTCGACAAATTTATACGGGAAAGTAACTACTCAAACGAAATTCATGTATTGAAATTGTAAAATGTATTAGGACAAAATGAGCTGTATAGAAAAGTAATAATAATAATAATAATAATAATAATAATAATAATAATAATAATATTAATAATGATAATAATAATTAGATGACGTGGATATGTTACGAGAAAATCACAAATTATTAAGGAAAACACGGAAATTCTACTTGACGCAAGTAAAAATGGTTTAGTAAATGCCGAAAAGAAAAAGTATATGATTATGTCCCATGACCAAAATATTGTACAGAAATGGAAATATAAAAATTGAAATTTATCCTTTGAAGGAGGAAAATTCCCATATCTTGGAGCAAACGGTAACAAATGAAGAGTCCATTGCAAGAATGATGGATGTCACTTTTTTGTCGCAAATGAACCAAGACTGGCAATGCATAGCTTAAGGCATATAGAATGTACATAGAAGTTACGGCATTAACACTGATAGTCATTGTCAGTAGTGATCGGAAAATCACAGTTAAGCTTTGAGCGCTAAAGCATTTCAAACTTTCAATCGCTTCTCCTGCAAATGTATTCCAAATGACATCAACATTCTTGCAGTGGACTCTTCAAATATAAATGACTCTCAGGAGGAAAATAAAGGCAGAATAAACACGGGAAAATATCTTTATTATTCGGTTTGAAGTTTGTCCCATCTGCTTTCAAAGAAGCTGAAAGTTAGAATTTGTAAAACAGTTTACTACCGGTTGCTCTCTGTAGTTTGTGAAACTTGGATTCTCACTTTGAGAGAGGAACAGAGGTTAAGGGTGTGAGAATAGGTGCTTAAGAAAATATTTGGGCTAAGAGGGATGAAGTTACAGGACAATAGAAAGTTACACAACGCAGAACTGCACACATTGTATTCGGAACATTAAATCGAGAGGTTTGTGATGGGCAGGGCATGTGGCACATATAGTATGGGTGAATCCAGAAATGCATATAAAAAGTGTTAGTTGGGGCGCGGAGGAAAAATATCTTTGAGAGGCCGAGACGTAGATGGGAGGCAATATTAAAATGGTTGAGGGAGTGGGATATAATTATAGGGATCAGATTAATCTTACTCAGGATAGGGACCGATGGCGGGCTTATGTGGTGGCAATGAACCTCGGGTAGAAATAATAACAGAATTGGTAATAATCATGATTTAAATATTTTTTCTGTAACAATAACCATTAAACGTTGAGAAACTTGAAACAGCTATTATTTTTAACAAGAATTGTTGGAAAAATATTTCCTAAATTCTATTCTTAAAAAGGTTTGACTACTTTCATTTCTGTATATTACTTATTCTCCAGGTACACTATTAGACTTATACATTCAACCAGAGCTAATAGCTCTGACAATCCATGATCCGCCACAGCTTCGACCGGCTCTGACTTTTTCTTTGGGCCTCTTCTCAGGAGGAAAAGAAATGCTGAGACGTCACAACATCAGTTGGTAATGACTGAGTAGGCCTATTTTCCTCTCGCATATTGTTGGAAATTAGTAGATTAATATGATATAATATTAAAATATATCTTGTCTGACAACATGAAGTTCATTGCTTTGACTAAAAAGTTTACGATTCACGAGACCAAACCTAAAAATGTATTTTGTTTTGATCGCGTGAAATGATTACTACAAACTCCGAAAACCGAGTCACTTTGATATTTATGCTTAAGAATACTTACTTACTGATAATAATTTTGCTATTCTAGTTACAATTGCTTCTCCGACCGAATTTTCTATCGATCACTGATGCATGTACCCAGACCATATGTTATATTCATTTACATTTATCTGACTATAATCTTCAATTGTAACCACAACGTAACTGCAATATATACACTTTGTTATGTATTAATACAGGGACATCATTTTATTTTTACTTCAATTTTTTGTGCCTGAGTTTTTCAATGTACTTCAGTCCCAGCCCTCTACTAATGAAGTTCTAACTCTCGTCCAGGGACCAAATAGTAAGCAGTACTGAGTTACTGGGTATAGTACGTTTGAAATATGTTCGCGTTTTCCAGTGACGAAAAGGCTTTCAATATTGAATCATATTTTCCCCTTTTAGTACTGTCCGTTTGCCTACGTCGCATCCCGATTTCCCCACCTGCTTCTCGCCCCTCTGTAAAAGCTGGAGTGTCTTAGCTCTTTTCAAACATTAATTTCTGCTAGAATTGGACGTTTACGTAATATTGTACAACTGTTTAAAATAAATAAAGGGCCTCGTTAGTTGTCGTGATTTTCCCTTTTCTACGATCCTGCGGCATAACCCATGGACGGAAAGTAGATGGCATGTCTGAGTAATTTTATCTGTGCCGGTCAGGTGAAGTGAAGAATTTACAGTACGTAAAGGTACTCTTTTATGGAAGTGAGTACAGAATTATTTCAACATGAGTTACTAGTACGAAGGACAGAGCTGGCAATTAAATTACATGCAATAGTCTATAGTGCGATAATATGCTTTTAAAAGAACTGAAGCCTGTATCGAAAATGAACGGCCACCATTTTCAAAAATGTGTTTTTAAATATCCATATTATGATTATTTTTTTCAATTTAACTTCATTCTCTATATTGCACGCTAATGTGCTGTAGACAGTATAATATACTGCATAATGAATACGTTCGCATGGGTAACTCAGTTCGTGAGTAAAAACACTTATTCTTAGTACAGTACTGTATTTTGATTAAACAAAACCTAATGTTAAATTATCCGAACTCAAAATCGCGATATTTCCTTCTACTTTGCGTGAATGGATGAACTACTTTTCTTCCCTCCTATACCTAGTAGAGTGATTTGTTTGTGTTTTACGCCAGTATCATCGAACTACAGTCGTGGAAGGGGTAGCAAACTGTGTTTCGGTTCTCTAAAGATATAGCAAAGTTAATATTAAAAATGTTAGTAAATAAATTGATGTCCCGGTATAATACTGGCATTATTTAATTATTAGTATGTTCGAATTTCATTAACTTCCAGTAATCGGCTCAGAAATCTAGAACAATTTGAATTTTTAAATTTGCACTGCCGACAACAGCTGTTCTTGCTGCCAACATAACAGAAAATCACTACCAGTTGTAGTATTTCTCAGTATCAAATTGAAACAAAAGTTGGCAAAAAGAAAATTCAACCTTCAAACTAGAAAATCACCGCATAATACACTATCATATGTAGTAATGGGAAAATGGTTAGGTTTTCACCCTTAGGGTATTAAGTAAGCTGATCAGGACTATAGATGCACGTGCTTCGTCAGTTGAAAATTTCAGTAATATTTAATCTTGTAGTCTTCTGGGAAAAAGAATTATCCAGATGTCATTGAATAACTTTAATTAAATTTCATCTCTTTTTATTTTACATGAATCATTTTAACGACGCTAGTTCGACTACTTGGTTATATATCGTAGATAAAATTGGTGCCAATGAGGATGCGTTTACATTTGAATTGAATACATATGAATAGATACCCGAAATGAGCATATGCTCGTGCTCGGGTATAGTCCAATAATCTACATAAATTTTTACAAAGGTTCAAATAATAATGCGGATGATATAAATAATAGTAACAATAATAATAATAATAATAATAATAATAATAATAATAATAATAGAATAATAGTGACAGAAATGATACAAAGATTGTAATACAAAATAATTAATTAATAATAAAAATAATAATAATAATAATAATAATAATAATAATAATAATAGGTGATAAAACAAAAGTATTTACAAAATAAAATAAATACTAAGACGGATAAAATAAAATATAAAACCACTAGCGAGTTAACACAACAATAAGCATATAATAACCGGAAAAATGACAAACTCGAAAATCAGCAAGAAAGTTCGTTTATCGCAGACGACAGCAACCGCCGTTTTGACATTGTGTTGTGCATTAATGGTAGTAGGGCTGAAAGTCGTGGCTTCCGTTCTCTTCGAATCTTCTCATTTCAATCATGGGAAGTTAATGCTGCAAAAACAAAATGTGTACGAGTCAAACTGTTCATTATTACCAGGATAAATACAAATAATACTGAAATATATTAATCAATTAATCAAATTGACCAGATGGGATCGAGGATTAACTGACATTTGTCTTACAGTTGGGGAAAACGTCGAAAAAACTCAATCATGTCATGTGATCGCACGTTCAGTGCACGTAATTGTAAGAGTGCTGCTCGTTAATATTTATTATTTGGCAGGCCTGTTTTTATCTTATTTATTCATATTTTCTTATCTAAATAAATGCGTTCAATTTTTCTCAGCTTGCCTGATAATTCTGTACTTACGAATAGTCGACTTCTTATTTTGTAGTGTTTGCTATAAAACAGACTGCCTTCCATGTAACCCGTAATATGAATGTGGTATCTGAGGCATTATGTTGTGATGATGGAACATAGCGATTTTCGAATAATCCAGCTTCTGGCCCAGTCTCTGCATTTTACATAACGCCATCATTGACCCTACCATCACACACTCACAATTATGCCGAGGCATGTGCTTGCCATCTTGCAGAAGTAAATCTCACAGAGAAGGTCGTTTGTGTCCTCGGGTGTCGCATTAACAAATCACAACTTTTTTTAATGATATTTTCCTTATTTTTTCTCTCTCATTGCCCGTTTTTATTCTTCTTTATTTACAGTTTTTTCATTTGTTTAAAATCTGTCGGAAATTCCTCCAGGAAATTAAATAGCATGGTTGACACGTTTCAGATCCTTTAACGTATTCAAGCAGTCTTGTAGCCCTTTCCTATATCGCGTGTTAATTAAGTGTGGAATATTGCTAATAACTCTTTATATATTCGTTTTATGAAAAAATACCAAAACAAAAGTTGTTGGAGATATCTAACTAAAACTTATGGCTGTGGTCTCACAAAGTATTGATTCATGTAGCCTACAGTAGTGGCAAAAAAAAAAAAAAAAAAAAAAAAAAACCGGACCGACCCTTGTAGCTGATTTCAGAGCCTTGTTCACAGTGCCAAAAAATACTGGTGATTCAAGACTTTCATGGTTCAAATCCTGCCTGGGAAGGAAAATTTTGTTCCTTATTTAAATTCTTCCGAATACTTTTCGATTGCAGCGATATTTACTACTTAATTAATATTATTTCCAGAACATGAATTTTACCAGCTTATTTTCTAATGGCTTTCGAAATGGGCTACGTCAGCAGTCGAAACTACAACAATTTCAATAGATTACTCGCTATCTTGTGAATGCGGGCGTGGCATGCGCAGTGATGGCTCATTTCGCGGGGACTTTGATTATTCCGTCAGTCCGGTTTTTAATGGCGCCTATATTAAATTTTTTACATATATGAAATCTCATTCAATTTCAAATACAAATAGAACTTTGACCCAGCATAAATTATATAGTTCTTTCAAAAGTTTTGATAATGAAAACAAAATAAAAAGGGAATTTTTATGGGGAAAGGCCCAAAAAAAAAACAATAACATAACTGTTTCAAAAAAGTTTAAAAAAATTTTAAAAAATTCCCAAAAAAAAACTTACCAACCAAAAAATGTCCAGAAAGGGTTTTTCAATTATGTTCCCCCGGACCATCAGTCCTCGAGGTCTGCCATTGCGTTCCCCCAAAAAAACAAGAAAAAAAAAATTTAAAGAAACGGGTTTACACTATAGCTGAAAACTTTAGAGTTTGTAAATGGGAAAAATGGCAAAACGCCCTTTAAATTTTTTTTCCCAGTACTCAAATTTTAAAACCTTATTTTTCCAAAAAACATTCTTTTAAAGCAACAAAAGAGGGGTTTTAAAACTTGGGGAAAGTGGTGTTTTTATTATTTTTCCCGCACATCTGGCGCAGCGCCTTTAAACCCCGCCGGGGCCCACCTGAATTCAAAATAACAAATTAATTTTTAAACCTTTTCCATGCATTTTATGACTTTCTTAATAGTTTTGCGGACACCCAGTCTGTACATTAGAATAGTCACGTACTGTACGCCGTACACAAATAATAGAACATGCAAAGTGCATCTTTGCTTGGTGAAAATCGGGCATGTTTCTGCATTAATTTTTTTATTTCTGTGTTTTACAGATGACAGAGGCAGAAATTTTCTTCTATTAACATTAACTTAGTTAATAGTATAAAATTAATTGAATTAAATTAATTGTAATTAATTATTTCTACATTAAAATGTAAATATACTGTGGTATTAAAATATGCTACATAAATGATAAATTTGCTTTCGAAGGGAACAAGAGTAAGGTAGTCCGCGGAACTGTTCTGATTTTAAAAGTAGTCCCCACTTCCAGAAAAGTTTGAGAAACGCTGTCGAACTATCACGAAAGCAGTCCGTTGACTTCCTCACAGTTTCAGGAGTGATCAGTTCCATCTCATTTACTAGTCTTTAATAATTTCAGGTCTTCAGTACTGTTCCGTTTGTCACGATACACCCTGGACTTTAAGTAACCACTTGATGAACAGTTTTAAACTCAGGAATGAAAAGGAGTCATTGTTGATTTGTTTTGTTATGGGCAGGAAAGGGAACTGGCCATCCTACACCATTATCTCCTGGTTTAGTTGCCTCATAAGTGGTGTCTCCTTAGTATCACTTGCGAGGTTCAGATCTGTCTTCGGATAGTTAACTAAACAACAATAAATATCTTGGAATTTAGGCTTTCACGGCAGGCGTTATATGGAACGATGCTATCCGGGCCTAAAGGGCCGTGGTCTGTTGGCGCTGTTGCTACCATACGTTTCGTCCGCTGCGAGCCACGATCCATCCGACCTTAAATACCACTAAGCAGCCAGCCACAGTTTCCAGTCGTTACCGGCACGCTAAGGAGATCTTTGTGCCACACCACTGACGATGTTTGCCGGAGCAGTAGACAAAACGTATGGTAGCAGCAGCGCCAACAGACCACGGCCCTTTGGCCGGATAACATGTGCCAAACATGCGGTCAGCGCGTCTGGCTGCGAAATCAAGGTGGCGGGTTCGAATCCCGGTCAGGGCAAGTTATCTGGTTGAGGTTTTTTCCGGGGTTTCCCTCAATGCAAACAAATGCTGGGTAACTTTCGGTGCTGGACCCCGAACTCATTTCATAAATTATCACCTTCATATCATTCAGACTAAATAACCTAGATGTTGATACAGCGTCGTAAAATAACCCAATAAAATATTTTAAAAAATGTAAAAAAACAAACAATAAATATGTTCATGAATTCAGTATGCCAAATTTTGGAACACATTGTGATTGTTTAACGACGAAGAAAAGACCGCCTTTATTAACTTTGTTAGGAATTTTGGCAGCCCGAAATTCTATCGAAAATCGAAGCATAAAATATTGCAGTTAGCATTCTCCCAGAATCAAAGAACTCTATCCACAATCAGTATTCCACGGGCTAGACAGACTCCTTATTGACTCTTAAGTAAGCTATATATTTGATGAAGTGTCGTTAAGGGAAATGGTCGAACCATGTTCCTTTCTTACACATCGTTAGCGTCACTCTCCATTCCGCATTATCTCTTTACTGAACGTTTTTTCCCCGCAGGGTATAAAATAAAATAAAAAAGTCTTTGCCTTGGGAAAAAGTTTTGGGGAGTTTTGGACGTAAAAAAAATAGCCCCAAAAAATTTTAATTTTAACCTTTAAAAAATGTTTTTTTTACAAAATCAAAATTAGAAAAATTTTTTCATAATATGGGTATTTATTTTTGGGCCAAATTTTTTGCAAAATATTTAAACCCTATAAAGAAACCCCAAAAAAAAATACCCAAAAACCCCTTTAAAGATGTTTTTCCCATTTATTGGTAGTCTTGAATAGAGCATGAAAATCCCATTATTCATTTATTTTTTTTATTCCAAGGTCCTTTCATGAGCAAAAGCTTTAAGATTTTAACATGTCAACATTTTCAATATTAAAATTTTAAAATTTTTTCAAATTTTTATTTTAAATTTAGGGAATTTGGTACTTTTTTAATTTTTAAAATTTTTTTAAAATTTTTTTTTTCATTTTTGGGATGTAGTGAGATGAATAGGGCCGAGGGTTTGCCAAAATATTTTCCGGATTTTTTTTCGGTGGGGGAAACTTTTTAAAAAAAACCAGAACAAAACGGGGGCGATGAGACTTGCCAAAACCATTTTGGAGCCCTAAGGTTTGGGGAAAACCCCCCGAAGAAAAAACCCAAAACCCAAAAGGGGGGGCCAACCTTTTCCGAACGAGCTCCGGATCAGCAGCCCAGGAGTCTGTCGACACACACCATGGTTTTTCCCGGGCGGAAAAAACAGAATCAGATTTTAAAAATTTTCAAACGCAAACGATCATTCATGTTTAGCTATATTATAAACAAACAATTTAAAATTTAAGGCAAAAAACAATTCAACCAGTTTTGATATAAGAAATTGGGGAATACATATCATAAACAAAATCAAATTTCAAAAAAAAACAATTTTTCAGTAGAGCTTATAGATTACTATTCAATTTTAAAAAATAAAAAAATTTAAACGGACAAAACTATACAAAAAATATAAAACAAAATTAATATTTATTAAAATACAAATTTTGAAAATATCAAAGATTAATTAATTTGATAATTATAAAAATTTTATCAGTTGAGCTATACAAATTAAATTTAATTTAAGTAAATCATATACAATTCAGTAAGCAAAAAAGACTAGTAATCGTTTTTAAAAACATATACAATTCATCAGCCAAACTATATAAAAATATACAATCAAATTGTTCAATTTCAAATTTATTTTCGTTTTTTTATACAATTATATGAAGAGATTAATTAATTTATGACCCAAAAATTCATCAATTGACCTATACAGTATACTATTAAATTTTAACAGTACAAACCATCAGTTATGCTAAAAAAAAAATACAATACATAAAAAGATTAAGTAAATTTAAAAACAATTTTAGTTGACCCATAAAAAATTTGTAAAATGTCATTTAAGTAGAATAATTAAAATTCCAAAGCATAAAAAATTTCATCAATTGTAGAAGGTATGAGTATGAAAAATTTTTAATTCTTTTTTTGAACCTTTTCTCGTTGTTTTTAAAATTTTAAGATAATTGGGAGTATTGAAGACTGTTATACATTTAATAGCGAACCCCTTTTTTAAAACAGCTTGAATTAACAGAGGGTGATGAAGATCTGATTTATGTCTTGTTTTAAAAATGATGAATGTCTTGATTAGTACTAAATTTTAAATTTTGGTTTTTAATATACAGCATCATTGGGGAAAATGTTTTCAAAATTAAAGTCAAGATTTCTAAGTTTGGGAAAATTTTTTTTCCCAAAAACCTTTTTTGCTCCCGGGCCATTATTCTTATACCCTTGCTTTTGTAAAAAAAAAAGGTTTAGCTTCACACGAGTTACCCCAGAATATTAATCCATATTTCATTACAGAGTGAAAATATGCAAAGTATGACATTTTAAGAAAAATTTATATCACCAATAGTAGATAAGGATCTTAATGCAAAACAGGCAGAGTTTTAATTTGGGGGAGTAATAAAATTCTATATGCGTTTTGTTTTAGGGATTTCCCAAATTTAAAAACCCAAAAAAACTCGTTACAAAGAAAATAAGACATAAATATGTTTTGGAATTCAGTAGGCCAAACTTTAGAATACACCGTGATTGTTTTAACATTGGAAAAAAACAGTCTTATTAAAAATTATTAGGGAAATTTTGGAGCCCGAATTCCCATCGAAAATTTCAGCGTAAAAAGGAGCAGCCAGCATTCCCCCAGAATCAAATAAATTTTTTACAATCAGTATTCCACGGGCTGAATCGACTCCTATTGACTCTTAATAAGCTTTTATTTGATGAAGGGTCGTTAAGGAAATGGTCGGGGATGTTCCTTTTTTTACACATCGTTAACACCTTCTCCATTCCCCTTTTCTTTTTTACTGAAGTTAAGTTCTTTTTCCCTCGGAGGTATAAAAAAATAATAACGAAGAGAAAACCCGTTTGAAATTTTTTCTGAGAGTTCAAGGCAAAACCCCCACGGCACGCCGGGATGGTCTATCTTGCCCCAAAACGTCGGGGGGGGACGGCTCCTGGGAATTAAAAAAACTTTGCGTTGAGCGGAAATTTGGTTGGGGGCAAAAAAGCAAATGAAAGTATATTTTTTTTAAAGTTTTTACGTTATTAAATTTTAGGGCCCGTGCATTTTTCATTTCCCCGCGTTTTTTAATGCCAAAAGATTTTTTTCTTTTTCAGTAAGTCACAAAAAAAGTTCTTAAGGAAAAGTCTTCCTGTTCCAAGACCCCTTTTTTACCACATCCCAGGGAGAGGTCGGGTTTTAACTCCTTTCTTTTAGTTTTTGATAATTTTATTTTAACAATTGTCTTCTTTGCCTATGGCTGTAGATTTTTAAAATTTTTTCTTTTTTAATTTTTCAAAAAGGAATTTCTTCTTATTCAAGTGAACCTTCAATTATTAATATAGGTTTTCCCCGGCACAGTTCTAGGCCCTATTTGTTTTTTTTATTAATGACTTTTAAAAATTGACTTCAAAAAAAAGGGTTTTTTCCTTTCTTAAAAAAGTTTAATTTTTTTAAAAACTTATGACTATAATAATTAAAAATGGACTTAAATTAATAAAAAAATGGTTTGACATAAATTACCTTCCTATCAACGAAAATAAAACCATAATTATTTCCCTTCTCATTATCTGAAAAAAGTAACAAACCCCCCACATCATATTAAGTATTAAATTAATAATTTTATTTTTTGCTTTGTGAAATGTCCATTTTTAAAGAGTCCTCTGAAGTTGATTTGGCATAATTTTCGATAATCATTTAAAAAGGAACCAACACGTAATTTCCTTTTTAATAAATTAGAAAATAGATATTGTTTTGTTTTATTGAAAACTTTTTAATTCATTGCACAATATATTTAACTATTTAATCGGTAATTTTGTATGGAATTATTATTTATTACTGAAGAAAATAATTAAAAATTTCTTCAAAACCATTTATTTTCCATCTCAAAAATTTTTTTTAGACTTTAATGTATTAAGTAAGACAAATTTATTATATTAGTAATAAAATTCCATAAGAATCAAAAAATTTTGGGTTGTATTCTCATAGTTATGAAACAAAGGTATGAATTTTTAAGTTTTTGAAAAAAATAACCCTTTAAGTTTTTAACTAGTAGAATTTGGAAAGAATATATAACAAATTTATATTTAAATATCCAAAATTTTTAAATTCAATAGTTCTAGTATTAAATTAAAAAGTTATGTATGGTTTTTTAAAAAAAATTAAAATTGAAATTTAAATTTTATACTATAATTTATAGTTAAGACAAATTGTTTTTATATTTATTAATTTAACAGGAATCCCCCCCTGAACGATTCTTTTTCGGGGGAGACAAAGTTTTTTCTGGATATAATATGTTTTTATAATTATTAGCAAAATAATAAATAAATAAAAAAAAAAGTACCAATATCAAATTTATAAATTATTTCAGACTTTCCCAAACAAAATGTTTAGGGAATTGTACCGAAAGTGGGTAAACTCAATCAGTGGGTGAAAAATCGATCTTTTGGTTTTTTATTAAAAATTTATATTTTTCAGTTATTGTTAAAATTTTTTATGTGTTTTTTCTTTTACATTGCAAATGGCGGGGGAAAAAAAAAGTTGGGGAATCCAAAAAAAGAACACTTGAAATTTCCTTGAAGTGAAAAAAATAAAAGGTTAAAGAGGGGTATGTTGACGTTTTCATGGTGAGGAAAAAGATTAAAAAAAGCGAAACGTAGTTGAGTTTTTTTAATTTTCCGAGCAAAACAACTCCCCTCGTTATAACATTTTTTTGTGCGAAGATCGTTTATTATAAAATAAAAGGAATTTAAATTAGTTAATAAATCTCCATTTTGGTTTTTGTTCAATGACGGAAACTTTGGAAAACAAATTTTTCCTCCATTTTTAAAAAATGTTTTCTGTTGTTTACCTTTGCAGCGGGCCGTGATATACGTTTTTTTTTTCCCCCTCTATGATGAGTCTGGAACTTGTTGATTTTTTTAGGTTTTAATGTTTTTCATTACAAATGCCTTTTTTGGTGTTGTAGAGTTTTTTAATTTTTAAAATTTAAAAAAAAATAATTTAAATGCAATTTTGGTGAAATTGCAGGGGAAATTTCCAATTTTTAATTATTATATATTGAACGTCTTTAAAATAATATGTTAAAAGCCTAAAGCAGTAAATGTTTTGAGCTTAAATTTTGGGAAAAAATTTTTATGTTGTTAGTTGGGGAAAACAATTATTTCACCTTACGCATTGGTTTTTTGCGGAAAAAGAAAAGCACGATCTCGCACAATTATTATTTTCCTTTTTCTTAAATGAAAAAAAAGTCTTACAAAACCCAAATTATATAAAAGTGAAAGGAGACAGGGAAATATACGTAATACTTTTTGTCGAGTTGTATCCGAAATAATGTTTGGTTCGTAAATGTTAGTATTGAAACTTATTATTTTAAGAAAACTTGTACCTTTGTAGGGTTAAGTCGATCATGCCATCGACCTACTCGAAACAGATAAGACCAGCAGGAAAGAATAAATTGTTCATCGAAATACCTTCAACTAACACTTATAAAACAGAAAAGTGTCATAGTATAGCTTATATTGATGGGATAGGTAGGGAAAGAGAAGACGAAATGGTGAATTTCTTTGCTTAAGAGAAGCACTGCCAAAGGAACATATTTTGTACACCCTCTGTACCTGAAAATGGAACAACGTAGTTTCTAAAAGTGACATGAGGAGGGAAGATTTCAAATAACATCTGATATAAAGCTAAGCAGTGTTGAATAGCATTTAGATTATAATTGAAGGGTGGTATTTCAATGTAATTTTTGAATTCTTAAATCTTTATTTGTTGTATGTGAAGTATTAAAATGTGTATTTATGTTTTATAAGTTGGCAATCATAGTCATTGACTGTAAAGTGGAGACCTATAGGTCTAATTGTATCGAATAGTGTGATCACAGTAACAAAAAGATACACTATATAATGCTATAGGCATATATTGAAAATAATTATTGTTTTACACCCTTATAACAAATGAAATATATGTAATACATTTAATTTGTTTTTTTTTTTAACATAGACAGTGATCGACTTTACTCACGCAATATTTTAAAATCGATCTTAAACTAAAATTCAATGGTGATCGACTTTACCCTATTTAAAGCAGGTAACTTCGATCGCAAGTCAAATTAAAAAACAGTTTTTTTATAGATTGTAATTCAATTCCTTGTAACGTGGCTTCATAAGGAAGGATATGACGACAAAATGCATATTTTTCTGAGGTATTTCGCTCCATTGCATAACCTCAATATCATTAAAAATAGCAAAATTTTGATCGACTTTACCCTCTTCTACTGTATTATATGTCTTTCTCGTGTTAAATATTATTCTACCTGGTTGACATATTTCGGTCTGTTATCGACCTTCTTCAGAACTGGTTGTTGCTGGTCTTGGCGCCTTTTGTTTTGTTTCCTGCGGAGTGTGTTTGTGTAGTGTAATGTGGAGTCAAAGAGTGTGTGTGTTCTGAAATTGAGTTGTGTGTTGAGAATTTCATTTGGACGTGTTTTTTGTGTGTCTGTATATTTCGTATTGTTCTAGTGTATTTAATTTCTGGCTTTTTGGTTGGATGTATAGAATTTCCATGTCTGTTTTGATGTCTCTGTAGGTGTGGTTAGCATTTGTGATTTGTTCTGCATATGTGGAGGTGTTTTGTAATTTTGTTATGGCTGTGATGTGTTCTTTGTAAAGTGTTTGAAAATGATCTGTCAGTCTGTCTTATGTAGAAGTTGTTGCAGGTGTTACATTTGAGTTTGTATACGCCTGTGTGGTTGTATTGTTTGTTTGTTTGTGTTGTATGTGTTGAGACGTTTTTGTAGAGTATTATTTGTTCTGTATGCGATGTTGTAATTTAATTTATGCTCGACCATGCCGAAATGTACTAATTATACACCTTGTAGCAGTCCTTTAATGCATGTCATTAAAGTACACCTATTCATTAAAGTTCAGGTTTTCTATTATTCTCGGATATGCAATCGAAAGACAACTAGCGAAACGTCACGGAGGCTGAAAATCCAATTCTGTCGCAGAAGGTTATGTTCTGTTACTATAATAATTAGCATTAATTGTAAATAATATTCAAATAAATTCAATTTGTCATCTTGTTTTTCAATTCTAAATCAATTTCCAGGTTATATCAAAATTAGTTCATGTTATTCTCTAGATTATATCAAGGTCAATGACATTATTGTTCCTCGAAAAATCAATACTTTCGCGTCTGCGCACATCTCACAATTTACGAGCTATGCACAAGGTCACGTCCGCTCTTCAATCAGATACGAATAAAATGATTACTTCTGAATAATTTCAAGTTATAAATATGGTCGAGCATAAAAGTCGTATGAAACTTGCCTATAATGGTAATTAAGACGCTGGTATGAAAATTATGAAACTCGCTTGCGCTGTTTCATAAACAAACATACTTGCGTCTTAATTACTATCACTATAAGCTCGTTGCATAATGTACTATTCTTGAATGAGGTTGTAATCTTGTGTATGTATCTTTCGTATATTAGTGTGATGTATTTTTGTGTTCCTGTGTTTGTGTTGTCACTTTTCTCGAAAACCCAATAATGATAAACGTTTCAACAGTTCGGCTTGTAACTGAAAACTAACACATTCCCTCCAAATAGAGTATCAGTGCGTAGTAATCTGTAGTGATGAAGGAAATAAATTAAATACCGATATATTGATATTGCAATATATTGCAAACCTAATTTCGATAAACGATATATATCGATATATCAAACGATTATCGATATATCGCTATTCCGTAAGCAAATTGCATTTTCAGGCGTACATTACTGTATTACAATAAAATTACTTAAATTTTAATACTCCTTTTACCATTGAAATTAGCATCATAACAGTCAAAAGCATAAATGTAAAATTGTAACAATAAACAATACATTTTCAATACCATACGATGTAGGTCCTAACCTAAATAAAACTTATAGTGGAGGCAAGGGAGTTTAAATGATATAGTGGGAAAGAGTTATGAACTCTACATGGTTGAGTATTTGATATTGTAACACTATTCAATTAACTTACTCTAATGTTCGCTAAACTGCAGAATTCCACGGTATCTTTGAACCGTGCCGTTACGTTTAGCACCAAATTTAAGTAAATACACAGTCTCGCCAACATAAAAACACGACATTGGTGTGTGGCGTCGTTGGAGGAGAAATGTGTTTCTTTTCTCTCTCTGCCTCTCTTCGTTCTGAACATTACTGAGAGATAGCACCACTGTCAGCTACAAGGTATATTTGCGCAAATATATTGAAGTAGATTACGTGACTTAGATGAGAGTCTCGAGACAAAACAGTTTTGCTATATTTCTTTTTTATTAAATGTCAACATAGGAACGCCATTTCGTAATTTCATTTAAGAAACAAGCCAAATAAATTATCTTTGCATCAAAAACGGATGCTCCTGGACCAAATTATCGTATTTTATAATTGTTTGAATGCAACAGAAGCCAGAAGTCTTGCACTTGACTAATTCAGTGAATTGTTTAAGAATATAGTCGCGAATTTTACTACCACCATCTCGATTGTGTTTTGTTTGGCACGGCTCGGTACGGCCTGGTGACTAGTGGCCAGCGAGTAACGTCGACTATCGACATTGCTCTGCCGTGGGTATTATCCAGTTGTTCCACTATATAGAATTCAATCCAGAATACATATATAATGCTCTTTTCTACCTAACAACGCAATCATTTTTAAATGTAAGTAAACAGAACTTGTAATTATTTTCAAATGTAAGTAACACGTACTTAGAAAGTTAGAAGTTTTAACAAACTTCGCAATTGATTTGATTTGATTGATTTTATAGTAAGTTCCCATTGCAAGTTATTGTTACACTCCAACATTCCAAACAACAATGGTAATGATTATAGGGATAGAATTTTTATGCACTAAAGATATAATAAGAAAACAGAATGTCAGTACTAGATTGTGCATAGAAATCATAGACGTAAATAAATGTCACATCGGTATTAAATTCTTGTTTATCTTTCCATTTCAGAATATAGAAATGGAAGTTTTGATACCCTTTCAGGGTGGGAGTTGCTCTCCTGCCTTTGAGAATATTTAACAATATTAAAACAGCAGTATAAAAACCTCCCGTCTGTCTCACGTTCACACACGCTGCATTTTTAATTTGGTGCTGCAATCTTCAATAGAGGAAATTCTCTTCAAAATATGTGACTGGTTCTCAGTCAATAAATTAGTATTACATTGTAACAAAACTAACATAATTCAATTTAAATCCTGTCCAAATTCAACGTCGCAAATTTCTAGCGCAATAATTAACAATAGATCCCTATTAGAAACAACAACCAAATTTCTTGGCTTAAAATCGATAATGTGTTAAATTGGAAAACCATATTAAAGAAATTACCCCCAAACTAAAATCAGCTTGTTTTGCTATTAGATCTATGCAAAAGATAGTAAATATCAATACCTTAAAAACAATATACTTTGCATACTTCCACTCGGTAATGAGTTTTGGAATAATATTCTGGGAAATTCCACAGATAGTAACAATATATTTCTATTACAAAAAAAGAGTAATTAGAATAATAGTAGGTGCCAAATCTAGGGAATCGTGTAGGACTATTTTCAAAAACTACAAATAATGCCCATGGCTTGTCAGTATATCTTTTCACTAATAGTCTTCCCCGTATGTAATCGTGAAAACTTTGTAACTAATTCAACAGTTCATAGCATAAATATACGTCAAAAAATGACTTTCATACTCCATCGGCAAGTCTATCGTGCTATCAAAAGGAGTGCGTTATATGGCAGTAAAATTTTTAATAGCCTCCCTATCGATATAAAAAATGAAACTCAAAACATAAAATTATTTAGGGCCAAATTAAAGAAGTACCTAATTTCTCACGCCTTCTATTCTGTAGGTGAATTCATGACATTCAATAACACTTCATGAAATTGATACTAAAACTATGTGTTGTACTAGTAGACTATATTGTAAATCTCGTCTGTATATATTTCATCTAGACTGTGAGTATAAATTAAGATTTTATAATAGTATTAAGTTTTTTGACTTGTTCCATATTCTAGCTATAAGCATGTACGAATACCATGGAATGTTAATAAATACAATACAATACAATTAAACAGTTTGAATTCGAATTCCAGTCCAGCCAATTAGAACAAGGTATTTAGTGAGGTTGCACAATTATGTAACTGCCCACCTTCGATAACGCCATTTTCTCGGGAATTATCGGGAGTTGTCTAGTGTGGATTTTGTTGTTGTTGATAATGATAATAATTCCACAAAAAATCGATATAGTACATTATGCAACGAGCCTATAATGAAGGTAATTAAGAAGTGAGTATGGATATTTATGAAACGAGCGCAAGCGAGTTTCATAATTTTCATACGAGCTTCTTAATTACCATTATAGGCGAGTTTCATACGACTTTTTATGCTCGACCATATGTCTAACTTGATATTATTAATTTTATTGTATCTGACCTGGAGCAATGTCCGTATGTTGTGAGATGTGCGCAGACGCGAAAGTATTGATTTTTCCGAGGAACAGATGTCCACATTGACCTTGCTAGGCCATAAGAACCTACAGAGATAACATTGAAATTAAATTAGACATTGAAAAACGAGATGACAAATTGAATTTATTTGAATATTATTTACAATTAACTCTAATTATTATAGTAACAGAACATAACCTTCTGCGACAGTATTGGATTTCCAGCCTCCCGTGACTTTTTTTGCTAATTCTCTTTGGATTGCATATCCGAGAATAATCGATACTTGCGGTTTTATAACTGTAGAAAGCTGACCTGTCATTGGCCGAACAGTTGTAACCTGAGTCGTCATTGGCTAAAAGACCTGACCTTTAATGAGTAGGTGTACTTTAATGACATGCATTAAACGTCTGCTACCAGGTGTATAATTACTACATTTCGGCATGGTCGAGCATAAAATTTATTAGAAAACCGATATATTATACGATATATTGAATCAATTTTAATTAATGTTTTATTTAACGACGCTCGCAACTGCAGAGATTATATCAGCGTCGCCGGATTTTCCGGAATTTTGTCCTGCAGGAGTTCTTTTACATGCCAGTAAATCTACTGACATGAGCCTGTCGCATTTAAGCACACTTAAATGCTATCGACCTGGCCCGGGATCGAACCCGCAACCTTGGGCACAGAAGGCCAGCGCTATACCAACTCGCCAACCAGGTCGACTATTGAATCAAAATTTCGATATAAATATATCGCTATATCGAAACGAAATTATCGGTATTTCGTAAAAACCGATATATTGTTCCCATCTCTAGTAATTTAGAAGGTTTCCGCTAGAATGCAACATATCTCAGGTCATATATCACACTGTTTCATATTTGTAACACTTTTACTATATATGGTGGTTAAGTAACATCAATGCAGTTGTAGTTAAAAAAGGTTGTAACTTCATGTGAATGGAAGCATGTGTGTTGTATAAATCAGCCATAATGGTGAGTTACATCTCATGCCTCATTCTCATTTCTGTTCTCCAAATACATTACCCAGCGGCATGCGTAAGGGATGTGCATAACGAACGAATGCATAATTCACAACCGGTTGTTTCGCACTGGAGTCCTCCCTAACTTCTAATTACCAGTGTCATGGCCGTGTTCTCCAACGCCGAGAAGCCAGGACACGAACAAAGACTATTAGCTCCAGGAATAGCTGCGGCTTACATCGATTGATTTCTGTTCCAAAGTTGGTGAGCTCCTCAAATTCCATCCGCTTCGGAGGTCAATCCAAGATCGGGAAGTGGTTCAAAGTTCAGTCTGGAAATTGAAAGAAGTTTACGATTTCAGTATTTCTTCTTCTGTTCTGCTATCGTTTTTAACTACGAGTACAATTCCAACGGATATATGTAGCTAAGTTCAAATGTTAGCATAGCAAAGTTCATATGCAGTAGCCTATTTACTGCCGCAGAGTCCGGGATGTCAATTATTATCTATTTCCTTTATCGTCTAATGCAATGGTGCTGCTACAAACTAAAAAAATGACCAGGAACTATCACTTGTAAATCATATAGTGAGGATCACTTAACAACAGTCCCTAAGAGGCAAGAGGAATAGAATAGAGTAATATAAAATTAAGCGGTTAGCTGACTTCAAAGATTACTTCATTAATAAATATGTAGAGAGTTAAGAATGTTTACTTATGATTTTTTTCTTTGTGTAGCATTTACTACTATGTTGTTAATTTTATATATATATATATATATATATATATATATATATATATATATATATCACCAATCGTGAGCTCAAGATTTTTTCTCTATTACAGTAAAACATCAAACAGGTAATTGCAGTAAAGATCTTTGTGTTTATGTACAATGAAATATTGTCACTAAATAAATCTGATACATTCCAACATAACAGATTTGCTTGGTCATGTCTAAATCATTTCAAATTCCACAGCCCATTTCCTACCTCTACTACTCTACTTCATGGGATAGCACGTTCTGAAAACACTGATGGTATTGTACTTGAAAAAACAAAAGTTTCTGGCTAAAGATATTAAAAACAAAAACAGAATTGTAATAGGGATGGTTACATTTCAAACATTCATGTTAAAACGAGGGGGATCCAGGAAATAACGACCGTTTTGTTGTAATAATTAAAAAATATATATTTATTTGAAGAAACAAAGTCTGTTACATAACTGAAGCTTCCTTTACTTCTCTACATAATCACCACCTACATTTAAACATTTGTCGTATCTGTTCACTAGCTTTAGAATTCCCGTGTTATACTCCTCTGCCGCCAGTTCATTAAGCCAGGTGTTCACTGTCTTCTTCAACTCTTCATCACTTCCAAAACGCGTACCACCCAGAAAGTCTTTCAGCTTAGTGAAAAGGTGAAAATCGCTAGAGCAAGGTCTGGACTATAGGGCGGATGATCAAAGATTTCCCAACCGAATTGATCCAGCAATTCTCGAGTTGAAGCAGCAGTGTGCGGGCGGGCACAGATTTTGTGGTAGCCAAGATGTTGCGACACAATTTCACCAAGCAAAGAACGAGAAATGTCAGGAAGGCAATATGCAATTCGTCGAGTGATGTGCGCCTGTCTTGCAAGATTCTGTCGTTCACTTTAGTCTTCAGGTCTTCTGTGATGAGTGATGAGCGTCCGGGTCGAGTTTCATCGTGGACATTTGTTCGCCCATTGTTGAACATTTCGCACCATTTTCTCACATTTCTTTCATTCATTACAGTATCACCATACACTTCTTTCAATTGCCGGTAAATTTCTGCAGGTTTCAAATGTCGGGCATTCAAAAATCGAATCACACTCCTCACCTCACAGTCGGCGGGATTATCAATCACGTCGTTCATTTTGAAGTAACACAAAATGCACAATGGCGACTTGTTGCAACCAGTACTCACAACATTATGAGAACACATGTTAAGGAAGCCAGTTGACCTTCAAACAAGGAAGGGGAGTCAGCTGCGCGGCGGGTATGCGCGAACGGTCGTTATTTCCTGGATCCCCTCGTATGAATGTAACTGGGATGTGCAAAGAAGTATTTTGAAATTCCCGCTATTTCCTGTGCAGGAAGTCGTTTGAAAATCCCGCCATTTGTGCATGTGGCGCTCCACTGCTGGTAAAAAGAAGCTTCTTGACAGATTACACTTAATCCGCCTTTTGAAACCCTCTCTTCTATTCTACTCCTCTTGCTAAGAGGCTAATTTGGCCGTCTCTTCAGTGTTGCCAACTAATGCCAGATATCACCAAAGAGGGTAAAATCACAATGCCATGTACTTTAGTCGCGACGCTGTTATTCCCGGCGTGACTCCTCCTCTTGCTTACGTCTTAGGAAGTCAAGGCTCTATAAAGTCTAGGTAGGTAGTATCGTTCGCCATTTTTGTTCTTTCGTTGTCGTGCTACCAGACGAGGGATCTATTTGCCATACCGTTAAACATTATCATGTCGTAGCTCCTATGATAATAAATCAAACGCACTGTAATTCAGCAAATAATTGAGCGACAAATAACGTCCTCGTGTGCTTTCTGCGAACGCCAACGAAAGATCCAAAATGGCGGGCGATTATATTAAGTATTTATCCAGCCTTAGGAAATGTTTAACATCTTCATCAGCGAATCACAAGACGCACACGTTTAAATATAGCCGATCTACAGCGTGATTATATAATAATAATAATAATAATAATATAATAATAATAATAATAACAATAATAATAATAATAATAATAATAATAATAATTTCAATGTAGAGTATCCACCGGCCACTGAACGAATATTGCACACATTTGTCACTGGCAATGTGGCGCTATAAACCAATTTTCAATACTTTTATCACAACCGCAACACATTTAAAATCTTACTGTACCATATATAGAGAATTATTACTACATTAACACATTTAGTATATCACGAAACATGAAAAATGTAATTATTATGAAAGTCGCCATTGCTTCTTCGAATTAGTAGTATTAGTACGATCCACTTCCACTAGATGGAAATCGACACGATTGGCATAGCCGGCAATATATGAAAACGAAATGATACTAAATGTGAGGAATGTTACTACAGGTGTGTAGTACTATGTGACAGGTTAGGTTAGGTTTGGTTACGTGTGTATATTATTACTATGTTGGCAACACTGAAACCAACTGTTACGTTAAATAAATATGACGGTATTCTTCGTTCACACACGGCGATTTTCGTATATAAGTAAGGTACGTACTTAGGTCGGGTTGGGTGGGCTTGCAGCTCTCCCAGTGATCACATCAATTATCTACTACTCAGTACTATAAATCCAAGGCATTTTGAACGTATTTTATCACGTTCCTGTAGTGGCCGGGACATAAGTAACATTCACCAATAATAATTAGAACCCGGATGTTTAGGAATTTATAATAGTTAAAATAGGACGGCAAAATAGGCCATGAAAACTTAAAAAAGGCACAATAATCTTTGAAAAAGGTATTATAAATTTTAAAAAGGCATAATAATAAAATTATATCAACATAACTCTCATATTTACTTCGTACGTGACACATGTTGACTTATAAAACACTTTTTCGTGATTAACTGTCTTTTCACAAACCTTACATAACAAAACTGTTCCAACGGTTGAAAACACATGGGCACCAAATTCACTGACGCAAGCATGAAGTTTACTTGTCAATGGTTTACTGAATTTAGGCATTCTAGCTAACCGATCTTATACCTTCTGTCACCCGACAATATCTGACTGTTCCTCACTCAAATTTCTTTCTCCTACAATAATAAACACGTGTAGCACAAAATATGAAAATATGAAAGCAAACAATTGGAAATGCTACGCGACAACTTCTATGAGAACGAGCTTAATATTTAAAATTATAAAGCTGATTGTTGGTATCGTGAAGACATAGCAATATTATATTTGTAACTGTGGATTGTCGATCATTATTCATATTACACCAATAGTATTAAAGCACGATTATTAGCAGATTAAGCACCGAAATAAATTACTTTTATTTACTACTAGCCGTACCCGTGCGCTCCGCTGCACCCGTTAGAAATAAATATAAAGTAATTACGTAATTAAAATAGGACATTTGATCCAGGAACATTCGTGTTTGAAAGAAGGATAAATCCTTTATTATGTTACTTAATTTAAATTGTATTAAAAATTAAAATGCGGTCATTTGATCCAGAGACCACTCATTTTGTCATAAAAATTATTTTAGGAAATACAGGAAACGAATGTACAGAATAGCCTATCAAGTTTTCTGTGCATAAGAAGCTATTTTAATCTTACCTGTCCTCGATTCACTCCAGAAGTTACTGTAATAACATTATAGCATTATGTCCATATAGAGAAACTACACTTTCCAATGATGAAATAATAATTAATTACACAAATCGGTTAATTTAGCTTCCGATATTACTTCATACGAAAACAGAAACATTCTCTGTAGGCTATGATTCATAGCTTTCGATTGTTGTTGACCAAGGCCCCATATAGAAGAATTCATTTGTTTATTTCATTACACCGCCTTAGATGGCGTTGTTATTGAATTTTGAAACTCATTTATCTGATTAAATATCAGTCCTATCAACATTTTTCAAGGAATAAAACTTATCGCAAATTATTTTTAAAGAAATTTTTGGTATGCAATATTTTTCACAAAAATCAATAATAAGCGAGATATTTCGATTTATTTAATTCAGGCCCCCTTATAACCCCCTTTTAAATAATGTATTTTGAATGCTATATAGCCTAAAATCTAAGTTACAACGAACGTAATTTATATTCCAATTTTCATCGAAATCGGTTCAGCCATTATCGCGTGAAAAGGTAACAAACATACAGACAGACAGCCAGACATACAAACAAAAATTTCAAAAAGCGATTTTCGGTTTCAGGGTGGTTAATTATATATGTTAGGACCAATTATTTTTGAAAATCGAAAATTACCAGAAAAATTTCGGCTACAGATTTATTATTAGTGTAGATTGTTAGTAAAGTGAGTGATTGTTTAACATCTTACATGTTGCCGTAGACTCGTGGATACAAAAACTATAAACAAAAATAGCCCTGTCTTTTCATAAAAATGGGATTATTCTCTTCAATTGCCATAAATGCTGAATCCTGGAAGTTCAATTCAATGGAATTCTTATGTTGGACTCTTCATGTTCCGTACATCGTCAAACTATGCTTACGGTATAAACAATATCTGTATTTCAGATCTGTCGTCACTTTATCTTCCCACTCACTTTTCAGGTACAGCTGTATTGAAGTTACAAAACTAATTAGTAGTATTTCCTACGTTAATAAAGTTTTTTTCTTCCTCGTAGATATTCCAGACTTAACTTTCCGTATATATAATTCTTCGTTAAGTTTCGCAGTGCCGTAATATCAATATCCTCAAAGTGTTGTCCCCGAGGGGAAGATATTTTTTTCTAAGACGCACAGTTAATGAGGTAGAGGGTGGAACTTCGAACCCTCTAATTACCAGACACCCTAGTTAAATTACAAACTCTTCAGTTTTTATATCGGTGGAGAATAATTTGTGCCTTTCCGTTTACCCCTAATTAAGCTTTCATTTTCTTGTGTAATATTTTGGACAGATTTTATTAAATGTTCGAAATGAAAGTGGATAACCCCTTCATTTGACAGGCTGACTAATAAATGAATGGCAAGCACTTAAAGGAAATTAAATTAAAATCCTGGTTCCTTTAAAACCTTCCCTTGTTACATTGGAAGGAGTCTGGTATGTATGATTAAAATGAGTAATGATTCTTCTAAAGATTTGGCTTTTTATGTTTAATACACAGCTTACAATAAAATTGTTATACACAGAAAATGAAAACTCGAGTGGGGTTTAATTGAATATTGCACGATTAGAAGAAAATATATAGATTAGAAGAAATAAAGTGCTTGCTGTAATACAATAAAACATTCAACGGTCTTGAAGATGTATTAGTGTACCATCTCTTCATTACAAATATTCTGCTAGATGGCAGTACTGTGCTATAATCAGTATTCTCTTGTTACCAGTTTCGCCAACTATACAATCTTCATTGAACTCTATGATCGATTACTACTGAAGATAGCTTTGTTGATTCAATTTCATTTTTATTAAAACAGTTGCTTTCCACTTTAATTATCAATGTATATTAAACTGTCTCTGATACGTGACAATTCATAATCTTATACAGCAGAAGCTATAACATAACCTAAATAATATAGAAAAGGTAAATGATAGAAAATTTTTAATTATGGATGATGAAATAAACATGAGTCATTTTAAAAGGTACAATTGTTGAAAGTGCAATGTTGGCAAACAAAGAAATAAATGATAGGGATGTAAGTAAAAAACAAATGCTAGGGAGTTGATGTAAATTGTAGGATAAGCGGTCATGATTGTTTAAAACACGTCGTTTCGTACCGTTTTAGCCCATTGGTTAAAAGTAGTATGACGTAGTAAAAGTCTGATAGTCTTGAATATTTGTGTCTTTGATGTTTACTTGAGTTTACACGAGTTCCCTAACTCAGTGTGAGATTGCAGGTGTATTATTTCATGTGATCAGAATATATTCTGGCTTTGACTGCAGTGATATTTTTGGAGAACAACATTAAAAGATGGTAGCGTTCCTCACGCTTCAACTTTTTCTTCTTCTTTTCCTTCTTCTCTAAGTTTTAGAACCTCCTAGCCTACTCACCTCCAAGGGAAGCAATCTTCCCACCTTAGTTCTGGTCTTCCTACTTCCTATCTGGTTCCTATAGACCTGTATCTTAGAACCAAAAACCAGTGAAATTGCAACTCGAAAAGCAATATTAGCGGATGAGTTTAATAAAACAGGTTCTGTGACTGACGAAAAAGAAGACGAAGATGTCATGTGCTGCTAGGAAATTCACGTACAAATGCTTGTCTTATCCTACGATGAAAGAGTAATGGAACGGAGAAAAATTCTCTCCGGCGCCGGGACTTGAACCCGGGTTTTCAGCTCTACGTGCTGATGCCGGGTTCAAGTCCCGGCGCCGGAGAGAATTTTTCTCCGTTCCATTACTCTTTCATCGTATGATGACGCAGAATATCTGCATGGAAATATCATATGTACTTCGGTAATTGAAATAATATTGTCTTATCCTGCCATACTATCATAATAGCTTTATAATAATCTATACTAATAATAAATCTGTAGCCGAAATTTTTCTGGTAATTTTCGATTTTCCAAAAATAATTGGTCCTAACATACACAATTAACCACCCTGAAACCGAAAATTGCTTTTCTGAAATTTTTGTTTGTATGTCTGTCTGTCTGTCTGTATGTTTGTTACCTTTCCACGCGATAATGGCTGAACGGATTTCAATGAAAATTGGAACATAAATTAAGTTCGTTGTAACTTAGATTTTAGGCCATATTACATTCAAAATACTTTATTTGAAAGGGGGTTATAAGGGGCCTGAATTAAATAAATCGAAATATCTCGCTTATTATTGATTATGGTGAAAAATGTTACATTACAAAAGTTTCTTTAAAAATGATTTCCGATAAGTTTTATTCCAGGCAAAATTTTGATAGGACTGATATTTAAGTCTGTCTGTCTACCTGGCTGGATGTTTGTTACCTTTTCACGCGATAATGGCTGAATGGATTTCGATGAAAATTGGAATATACATTAAGTTTATTTGTAACTTAGATTTTAGGCTATATAGCATTCAAAATACTTTATTTAAAAGGGTGGTTATAAGGGGGCCTGAATTAAATAAACCGAAATAGCTCGCTTACTATTGATTTTTGTGAAAAATGTTACATAACAAACGTTTCTTTAAAAATGATTTCCGATAAGTTTTATTTCAGGTAAAATTTTGATAGGACTGATATTTAAGGATATACACGAGTTTTAAAATAACAATACATTTCCACCGCCGCCTCAGATTATAGTGTCGTTGTTCCGTAACTTCTAAGTGCAAAATATTAAATTTTTAGTAGGAAGAAAAACAAATTTATTCATTCTACTGCATGGCAGTAGTGCATAGGAGATCGTGAGTTCTTACATTTTCGAAAGAAAGAAATATAATTAAATTATATATAGTAAATTGTATTATTTGCTGCATCATTAAGTTATTTAGTCGAGAAAAAATCTGAAAATCGATATATGACATAAGAGTTATTGCAGGAACGACGACGATGGCTACAATGAAATCAAAATAAATGACTCCGTCTATTTAAGGCGGCCTTGAGGTTTATCAATATTAGTATACAGAGAATATTTTGTGTGTTTGTATGAAGTAATCTCAGAAGCTAATTAACCTTCACAATCAACTCTATTAATTTGGAGTGATTTATTAAAGGATGCATTCAAGACTAATTTAGAGAAATGTCAAACGAATTATATTTGAACCAAATGAGTGGTCTCTGGATCAAAATGATAGCATTTTAGTTATTTAAATACAATTTAAATTAAGTACCATATTAAAAGATTTATTCTTCTATCAAACACGAATGTTCCCTGGACCCAATGTTCTATTTTAATTGTGTAATTGCTTTATATATTTATTTCTAATAAGTGCAGCGGAGCGCACGGGTACAGCTAGTAAATTAATATTATACATACTCAAAAGGATCAGACTGTATATCTTTCTCTTAATATATCATTTAGGTATATTTTTCTTCTTTCATCAATTCTCATAGTTCTTTCAGCGTATAGGTAATTAAGTATGGACACTTCGCGTCGGTACCTTTGATGTAGCCGGACTGATTTCAATGACCTTCAAGCCAGCTAGAACGTGAGATTCTGCTTTCTCCCTGGAGTTGGCGCTGACATCACATCAGCTAGCAGTCGACACAGCGGAAAAATAACACATATAATTAATACATCTAGGTACATTATGTACTCAAATAAAATAAATTGGATCCATAAAATAATAAATCCGTCATTAACTGTAATGTCTAGACTCAAGAGTTCCTTTATAATGAGAGTTGAGACGTTGACCCCAACAACAATTAAAATATGTAAAGATTTGATAGCGCTGGAAATGGAAAAACAAAACTCTTGTGAGAAGTAAAACCATATATCTATATTATATTATATACAAATATTAAACGAATTTGATACTTAATTTTATAATGTAATTATATTATTTTATAATATAATTTATTACATGCGAAATATAAAAAATTGTTATTAGGCCTACAACTAGTTTGTCACTGAAAAATAAGGAAAAACTGTTAACTTGAATTTATTTGAAGCAAAGCGTTACTGGATTATGCAATAAGGTAGGCGATGTTTGGATCCTGTGTCTCAACTCTATACTCAATTATTATCTTAGCGTATGCTCGATTACACTAACCTCTAGCGCTTGAAATTGGAACTAAACGCCGGCGCACAGGGAAACAAAACACAGGAAAATTCGCTCAGTGTCCATTCTTTACAATCCCTATTCGCTGGTTCTTTAAGATAAGGAAACTCTCTTTGTAATTCAACTATACCGCGTATTAATTTGTTTTTACTGTTACTATAAATAATCAAGAGCTCGTGTGGCGCTAGTGAACTTTTTCTTCCAAGATTGTCTCGTTCCGAGCAATACCAAACAGTTGGTGCTGGCTCCAAGATGAGAATTTGAAGAATCAAAGTGAATTGAAACAGAATCAGAGTTTTAGAAAACTGAGATAATAAAAAGTGTGGCGAACACAGAGTTGAGTGTTATCCGAGATAATATTATTAACTGATTTTTATAAAAATAAGATAACAAGTAAATTTACTCACGTCTGTGGAAACGGTTCTAAATCTGTACCGTCAGAAAGATTACAAGGAATGAAAGCAGCTACGAAGGGCGGGCGAGGTTTGACTTCAGACCGCGGGGTAGTGCACACAAAGTGACTCTACTCAATGGGGATGCATTACATTTCTTCACATCTATTAAATACGTAATAAGACGGAGATGAATGCGCTGAATCCAGTAATGTAAACCAAGTGAAGTCATTACAAAAGCCGCTTTCAAAAACTAGTTATTAAGTTACATCTGAGGCAGATATAAGAGATTCTTGCAAAGGAAGTCGAGGTTTCCATGTTGGGAAATGATGTGGGCTACTTAATTTAAAAGTAGAAAGAGTTTCTCTTCTATTTCGATGTCGTTTATTTAAAAGTAGGAAAAATGTTTTGTGCTTTACAAGTAATTTTTTATTTGGTTATTTAACGACGCTGTATCAATATTTCAATGAAAGACGGGAAGCAAATCGTACACTTAGGAATAAAAAGAGAGATTACTTGAAGAAAAAATTGAATGAGGTAGAAACAAATAGTAAGAATAAAAACATTCGAGATTTATTTAAGGGCATAAAGGAATTTAAGAACGGATATCAGCCAAGGGTAAACGTGATCAAGGATGAGAATCGTGACTTGCTTGCAGACTCTAATTCAATCCTGAACAGATGGAAAAACTATTTTGAGCAACTATTAAATGTACATAGGCCAAATAGAAATGCTCGGGACGAAATTGAAATACAAACTGTTGAGCCATTTATACCCGAACTCACGCTTTCAGATGTCGAAATTGCGATAGAAAATATGAAAAAGTACAAGTCTCCAGGTATTGATCAAATTCCAGCAGAATTAATACAAGAGGATGGAAATGCATTATATAGCGAAATTCATAAACTTGTACTTGCTATTTGGGAAAAGAAATTGTATCAGAACAATGGAAGGAGTCCATAATCGTACCTATTTTTAAGAAGGGGTACAAGACTAACTGTGGTAACTTTCGAGGAATATCACTTTTGTTGGCTTCGTACAACATTTTGTCCAATATTCTTTTAAGAAGATTAACTCCGTACGTAGATGAAATTATTGGGGATCATCAGTGCGGTATTAGGCGTAATAGATCGACTATTGATCAGATTTTTTTGTATTCGACAGATATTGGAGAAAAAAATGGGACTATAAGGGTACAGTATATCAGTTATTCATAGATTTCAAAAAGGCATACGACTCGGTTAAGAGAGAAGTATTATACGATATTCTTATTGAATTTGGTATTCCCAAGAAACTAATTCGATTGATTAAAATGTCTGAGTGAAACGTACAGCAGAGTCCGTATAGGCCAATTTCTATCTGATGCTTTTCCAATTCAATGCGGGCTAAAGCAAGGAGATGCACTATCACCTTTACTTTTTAACTTCGCTCTAGAATATGCCATTAGGAAAGTTCATGATAACAGGCAGGGTTTGGAATTGAACGGGTTACATCAGCTTCTTGTCTATGCGGATGACGTGAATATGTTAGAGAAAATCCACAAACGATTAGGGGAAAACACGGAAATTTTACTTGAAGCAAATACAGCGATAGGTTTGGAAGTAAATCTCGAAAAGACAAAGTATATGATTATGTCTCGTGACCAGAATATTGTACGAAATGGAAATATAAAAATTGAAGATTTATCCTTCGAAGATGCAGAAAAATTGAAATATCTTGGAGCAACAGTAATAGATATAAATGACACTTGGGAGAAAATTAAACGCAGAATAAATATGAGAAATGCTTGTTGTTATTCGGTTGAGAAGCTCTTGTCATTTATTCTGCTATCAAAAATCTCAAAATTAGAATTTATAAAACAGTTATATTACCGATTATTGTGTATGGTTGTGAAACTTGGACTCTCACTTTGAGAGAGGAACAGAGATTAAAGATGTTTGAGAATAAGGTTCTTAGAAAAAATATTTGGGGCTAAGAGGGATGAAGTTACAGGAGAATGGAGAAAGTTACACAACGCAGAACTACACGCATTGTATTGTCACCTGACATAATTAGGAACATTATATCCAGATGTTTGAGATGAGCAGGACATGTAGCACGTATGGGCGAATCCAGAAATGCATATAGAGTGTTAGTTGGAAGGCCGGAGGGAAAAAGGCCTTTGGAGAGGCCGAGACAGAGATGGGAAGATAATATTAAAATGGGTTTGAGGGAGGTGGGATATGATGATAGAGACTGGATTAATCTTGCTCAGGATAGGGACCGATGGCGGGCTTATGTCAGGGCGGCAATGAACCTTCGGGTTCCTTAAAGCCATACGTAAGTAGGTAAGTAAGTAAGTAAATATTCAGACATTAGTAAGGACCAGAGAAGTACCAATATTATAGGTAAACGGTAAACAACTTTGTCATTTGAACACTGCTTTTGAGTGTAAAGCAAAGTGTATTTATACTCTCCACGAGAACTTGCTTGGGCACGGAACGAGGTACAGATAGCGTGAACAGGATTACTGTGTTATGGATATTTTCTGTGTAGAGTATGATGGTTTCGAGCTCTCCCCCTGATAAACATGTCTGTTTCTGCTTCCCGAACATAAAGCCGTAGTGTAGAATTTATATGTGACAGAAATTCCATGCAGCGAAGGCCACAAAGAGCTTTTCCGCTTGCGGCAAAACTCATCATCCTGATCTCATAATATGACCACGGTTGGTAATACTGTTTCCATAAACGAAAGGAAATAGAATTCAATGGTGCAATGTGTTTAGGATCGTATTCATGTGAGATATTTGCCTAGCGAAATTTCGGTCCAACAGCGCTATAGACGTCCTTGTGTTCACCTCTCTGGAATGTAATTTCACTTGCCTGTGAAAAGGATAGGCTTTCATGTCATAATAATAGACAGTGTTACCTTTAATTTTGTCCGACATTTTAAATATAAAAGTAAATTTCAACGAATAATATTACATCTCGTTATTCTGCGAAAAGGAGACTTATTGGCTTTTACCGTTTTCATGTAACTTCGTATTGTGATCTTACTCTTTGTCTGCCTGCATTTCTGTAGCCTCTCTACCGGTTTAGATATAAATAATATTTTTTTATAATTTGTATATTATTAAAATTAATATTATCCGAAGCCACCGGAGTAGCTCAGTCTGCTAAGGCCCTTGTCTGTCGGTCCAGAGTTGCACTCGGGCACGGATTCGATCCCCACTTGGGCTGATTACCTGGTTGGATAGTTTTTCCGAGGTTTTCACCAACCGTAAGACGCATGTCAGGTAATCTATGGCAAATTCTCGGCCTCATCTTGCCAAATACCACCTCGCTATTATCAATCCCATTGACGCTAAATAACCTAGCAGTTGATACAGCGTCGTTATTGCAAGTTATCATCAATGAGGCTACAGATAGTGAAGCAATTCAGGTACAGCTTACAGCAGTAAAATTTTGGAAATATTCAACATTTTTTCCTTCATGACTCTAGCTTTTACAGTATATATATATATATATATAAAGAAAATTTTACGATTTAAAAAAATTATTTGCTTTTTTTTTTTTTTTTTTTTTTTTTCAAAATTCAGTTCACTGTGCAGTGATGAAGTTTTTCCCACATAACTCAAAAACTATCCAAAATTCTGTGATGAAATTTCTTGTGTGTATTAATGCATGTCAAATATACAATATGATGCAAGATCATTTCTCTATCTTTGATAGATTGTCTGATAAAAATAAATTAATTTCACAGAATGGTCATATAACAGTATTTTCTTCTAACACAAAATAAAAAAATATATTATTTATTAAGGACTGTAGTTGAAAGAGCACGATATTGTAAACATGAGTTTCAGCAATAAAATAAAAGAGAGAGAACATGAAAAAGTTAACAATTTTATGAGTTATGAGGAAAACGCTGCATCACTGTACAGTGAACATCACATTTTGAATTTTGAAAAAAAAAAAAAAAAAGTAATGTAAATAATTTTTTAATCGTAATTTTTTTCATATAGCAGAAAACGCATTTCTATTACAAAACAAGAGAAAAGCGCAGTACATGTAATTAACATTTTTAAACCTGTATTTCGCTTTCCTCAATTGGCATTACTGAATACATTCAATTTTTTTATTGTAGTAATCGTTATTCATCTATTTCGACTTCACAATGTGTATTAACATTTTGTGAGCCAATTTTATGGAGATGTTATTTACATTTTTATTTTATATACGAAATAGCCCTAATAAATGTCGCTTGAGGTCGGATATTACTATAGATAATATTGTTCAGAAAAATAATGATATTAAATATTTTAAATATAGTCTCTGCCATGTAGAATTTATTGTAGTAAACTTGTGGAAGATGACATTTCTCATCTGTCCCGTCTATTTGATTTCGTTCTCTTGTAGACCGCTCTGAATCCGTTGGGATTTAATTTCTTCTTTGAAAGCGGATGCCCCACAGTGGCTCTTTAATTTTCCAGGAAAAGTCCTAATTACATGAACTCATATCTGGTGAATTCTTTGGATTTTCGAGGGCTTCTCAATCCTATCTCCCCCATCTATTGGCCACTGTAGAGACCACGTGATAGCGATCGTCATGCACCCCAATTCAAAGAAAAGTAACCATATACGACACTGGGAGCAAACGATATTTCAAAAAAGTATTGCAAGAGGACTTATTAATTCTTGTAGGCCTACACTGGTGTTCAAAGATACAGTCCGCGTCACCGTTTTTGACGTGTGTAATAAGTAATGGGAACGTTAAGTACAAGTGTTTTACCTTTGCCGCAGTAAGTCTGACAAATGTGTTTGGCAAATGGCTGATGTGACGTGTATAGGAAGTGGTACCATTCTCAGCTGCACTAGCAACATACTCACAAACTGCACATTATACTCTAGGACACACGCCAAAAACGCTGGCGCCAGCTATACTTATCTGACCTGCAATTTTTTGATCGTGTAAGCGAACTTTCCAACTACGGGGTAAGTCAGAACCAAAGATATGAAAAATTGACAAACTTTGACAGAGTTCCGCTACTTCTTAATAGGTGGCACCATTATTGGGTTAGTTAAAAATGTGACATGAATAATGATTATGTAGATTAAGCATAAATTATTCTCATAATTGACAATATCAGCGGTTTCCAGTTAAACCCTGTGTTGTTTTACAAAATTTTGTGTTGTACTAAGAAACTATATTGTAAAACTCTTCTGTATATATGTATTTCAACTAGACTGTGACTATAATTAAGACTTTATAGTACTATTAAGATTTCTTATTCGTTTGACATGTTCCATATTCTAGCTGTGAAACAATGTACGAATACCATGGCGTGTAAATAAATACAATACAATACCACCAATAGAGTGGCATGAAAAATTTATTTCTATAACGCGGGTATATTTATTTACGATTGGTAACACTATTATCTTCGCCATCTGTTCATACAAATAATATCTTAACTGAAGAAGCCACACTTACTTACTCACTTACTGGCTTTTACGGAACCCGAAGGTTCATTGCCGCCCTCACATAAGCCCGCCATCGGTCCCTATCTTGAGCAAGATTAATCCAGTCTCTACCATTATATCCCACCTCTCTCAAATCCATTTTAATATTATCTTCCCATCTACGTCTCCGCCTCCCCAAAGGTCTTTTTCACTCCGGCCTCCCAACTAACACTCTACATGCATTTCTGTATTCTACCATACGTGCTACATGCCCTGCCCATCTCAAACTTCTGGACTTAATGTTCCTAATTATGTCAGGTGAAGAATACAATGCGTGCAGTTCTGCGTTGTGTAACTTTCTCCATTCTCCTGTAACTTCATCCCTCTTAGCCCCAAATATTTTCCTAAGCACCTTATTCTCAAACATCTTTAATCTCTGCTCCTCTCTCAAAGTGAGAATCCAAGTTTCAAAGCCATACAGAACAACCGGTAATATAACTGGTTTATAAATTCTGACTTTCAGATTTTTTGACAGCAGACTAAATGACAAAAGCTTCTTAACCGAATAATAACACGCATTTCCCATATTTATTCTGAGTTTAATTTCCTCCCGAGTGTCATTTATATTTGTTACTGTTGCTCGAAGATATTTGAATTTTTCCACCTCTTCGAAGGATAAATCTTCAATTTTTATAGTTCCATTTCGTACAATATTCTGGTCACGAGACATAATCATATACTTTGTCTTTTCGGAATTTACTTCTAACCCTATCTCTTTACTTGCTTCAAGTAGAATTTCCGCGTTTTCCTAATCGTTTGTGGATTTTCTCCTAACATATTCACGTCATCCGCATAGACAAGCAGCTGATGTAACCCGTTCAGCTCCAAACCCTCTCTGTTATCCTGGACTTTCCTAATGGCATATTCTAGAGCGAAGTTAAAAAGTAAAGGTGATAGTGCATCTCCTTGCTTTAGTCCGCAGCCACACTTACACCAACAAATTATCGATCATTATCGATTAGTAGGGTCAGATGACTTTGAATGTCAGTGTATACCGAGATTATATCTTCGTAATCTACTAGGTAATTTAACGACTTTTTGTCAACTACTAGGTTATTTTAGCGTCGATGAAATTTATGATAGGGAGGAGGCCGCCATAGATTACCTGATATTTGTCTTGCGGTTGGGGAAAACCCAACCAGGTAATCAGCCCAAGCGGGAATCGAAGCTATGCCCGAATGCAACTCTGGAATGCCTCACCTTAGCTGACTGAGCTACACCGGTGCTTTTCTACGTAATCATAACACGAAATATTAATTAGTATATACCTTAAATTGTATGTGTCCACCGCTGTGGAGTATCGGTTAGCATACCTGGCCGTGGAACGAGCGGGCCTGAATTTAAATCCTGGTTGGGGAAAGTTACCTGCTTGAGGTTTTTCCTGGGTTTTCCCTCAACCCATTAAGAGGAAATACTGGGTAGCTTTCGGCCCTGGATCCTGGACTCATTTCGCGGCCTTCATTTCATTCAGACGTTAGATAAACGTAGCAGTTGATAAAGTAACTTAAAATAAATTTAAAAAATCGTTCATTCTTCCAAGACAAAATGACTGTGGTTGTCACCACTCAGTTGAGAATCTTTTAATCTTTTATGCTCGACCATGCTGAAAATGTAGTAATTATACACCTGGTAGCAGTACTTTAATGCATGTCATTAAAGTACAACTACTCATTAAAATGCAGGTGTTTTCAGCCAATGACAACTCAGCTTACAGGTGTTCAGCCAATGACAACTCAGCTTACAGGTGTTCAGCCAATAACGAGTCAGCTTTGTACCGTTATAAAACCGCAAGTATCGATTATTCTCGGATATGCAATCGAAAGAGAATTAGCGAAAAGTCACGGAGGCTGGAAATCCAATACTGTCGCAGAAGGTTATGGTCTGTTACTATGATAATTAGCGTTAATTGTAAATAATATTCAAATAAATTCAATTTGTCATCTCGTTTTTCAATGTCGAATTCAATAATCAAGGTTATATCAAGTTAACGGGATTACATCAAGGTCAATGACATTATTGTTCCTCGGAAAAAATCAATACTTTCGCGTCTGCGCACATCTCACAATTCACGACTTAGAACAAGGTCACTTCCGATCCTGTTATATACAAATAAAATGTATATGTACATCTGAATAATTTCAAGTTAGAAATATGGTCGAGCATAAAAAGTCGTATGAAACTCGCCTATAATGGTAATTAAGAAGCCCGTATGAAAATTATGAAACTCGCTTGCGCTCGTTTCATAAATATCCATACTCGCTTCTTAATTACTATCATTATAGGCTCGTTGCATAATGTACTATTATGCTCGACCATGCCGATATGTAGTAATTATACACCTGGTAGCAGTCCTTTAATGGACCTCATTAAAGTACAACTATTCATTAAAGTTCAGGTGTTCCACCAATCAGAAAATACCATTGTAGCAATATGAAAGCGCAAGTATCGATTATTGTAGGATATACAATTGAAAGACAACTAGTGCGAGATTAGATTAATAATTAGAGCGAGATTAGATTAATAATTAGCGTTAATTGTAAATAATATTCAAATAATTCAATTTGTCATCTCGTTTTTCAATGTGTAATTCAATTTCAAGGTTATATCAAGATTGATCTTTATTTTACTCTCTAGATTATATCAAGGCCAATGAAATTTGTTTCTAGGAAAAAATCTATACTTTCGCGTCTGCGCACATCTCACAATTTACGAGATATTGCACATGGTCAGTTCCGCTCCCCAGTCAGATAAGAATAACATGAATACTTATGAATAATTTTAAGTTAGAAATATGGTCGAGCATAAAAAGTCGTATTAAACTTGCCTATAATGGTAATTAAGACGCTCGTATGAAAATTATGAAACTCGCTTGCGCTCGTTTCATAAACATACTCGCGTCTTAATTACTACCATTATAGGCTCGTTGCATAATGTACTATTAATTCACATTCACATGAGCTTGCCATATCTTTCCATTGTGATGCAGCAAACATCACATTTATCTAAAATGTAATACAATAATTACTGTTTTTTTAAACCTGGCATGATTATAACTTACAAGCCCGCCTCCTCGTACTCAATAATTGTCGTCTAATGGTGCACTCTTGTACAGACTTCAACATACCCTCTCAGCACCACTACACGTGTATAATCAGCGGGTATCTGCACTCCACCCGCAACAGAGATGATTATATATTATACACAAATAGTTCGAGTAGGAACTGACAGAGGGCTGCAGCACTCTGTGTAATTATACTCATATGCCTTCCCAACAGCACACAGATTTTATGTTATACACTTCGTAAATTGTTAAATTGATGAGTGATAGAATGTACCGTATAATAGCATACGTTAATAGCATATTATATGACATTATATTTGAGATTAATGAAGGTAAATCTATTTTAATCGACACGAAGCCATATAGCATGTTGTGAGAGATCATTATGTGCTTTAGATTAGAAGTGGTTCCCTTGGCTTACACGACGTTCTAGTGTCCCAGATAATTTCTTGTTACGCTCATATTTTCAAGGGGGAGTTTGGTGTAATTTTGTTATACAAGATTCAGCTCCTACAATAATTGTGGTTAAATAATTTTCCCGTTTCACCATTGGAAATTCTGCAATGTACAATTGTATTACAGATAATGATAAATGTGAAAAATGCATAACAATAAAATTAATTTAAGGTGTACATCCACTTTCGAGCACTATATAATGAGGACAAAATGAAATATTTTTTTTCTCAGAAAGCATTAAATGTATCAAACTCAGAATTTGTAAGTTAAACTACTATATGCATAATATATATTAAAAATAATTTATAGTTTCCGGTAATTAAATTTAATATTCAAAATGACGCCTGTTAAAATTGCAGTGATACAGCTTTTTCCACGAAATGTCCATTCTTACTGTATTTTTACTTGTACTTTTCCATTTCCAATCCATTCCTAAATATTATAACTAGAAAATGTACCAGAACCAATTTTGTAACATAAATAATTTTAATAATATAAATTATTCAATGTCATAAAAGAACAAAATTCTATGGCTTCTCATGAAAAAAATTTATATATTTCTCATATAGATACGCTAAAAATTCTAGTGCATTTTCTACGTATAAGATTTAAAAATAGGTTGAAAGAAGAATCATAAAAATGTATTGAATATGGAAATAATTATTTATTTATTTATTTATTTATTTTATTTTATTTATTTATTTATTTATTCATTTATTTATTTATGTATTTGTTTATACATTTATTTATTTAATCTGGTGTACTTAAGGCCATCAGGCCTTATTTATTTATTTATTTATTTATTTATTTATTTATTTATTTATTTATTTATTTATTTATTTACTTATTTATTTATTTACTTATTTACTTATATTTACTTTGTTTGTTTGTTTGTTTATATATTTATTTGTTTATTTATTTATTTACTTATTTTTTTAGTTATTTAGTTACTTACTTAGTTACTTTTTTTAATTTATTTGACAATTTTTGTACATTGGTACTATCAATTGTGCTTAAATAATTAACATTACAACAATATGAGACTTGTGGAGAGGGTGACGTCCATTAACGTTCCTCAAAGCATCAACAAATCAGTGTGTCTTTTCCTCTTGAGGCGACGACCAGGCTGTGCAGGGGGCAGGTTCCGAGGAATCTGGTTGATTAAGCTATTAGAATGTGTTGACAGTGTTGCATATAATCGTGTATAGGAAGAATGAAGTACAGTCTCTATTTTGACTAGATCTAGATCTGAATGAAGTGTTTCATTTCTGATGTGCCATGGTGCTCCAGTGATTATCCTTAGTCCACGATTTTGGAATGTTTGAATACGCTTGATTTGGCTTATAGAAGCCGATCCCCATAATGAACATCCATAGAGCCAAATAGGTTTGAGAAGCATTACATATATTAGCCTTTTGTTGGAAAGGGAAAGACAAGAGCTGGAAAGTATTGTTTTCAATCGATGAAGACTGTATCTTAATCTCTGGAGGGTATAAGTGAGATGTTTATTCCAGGTCAAGCGAATATCGAGGATGAGTCCAAGATATCATACTTCTTCATGTTGTGGTACTGGTGAACAGTTGAAGTATAATGGAAGTGCTTTTTCTTTTTTTTGAGTTACTTTTATTTATTTAGTTATTTATTTATGTATTTATTTATTTATTCATTATTTTATTTATTTATTTATTTATTTATTTATTTATTTATTTATTTATTTATTTATTTATTTATTTATTTATTTATTTATTTCCTACAGTAATAGTTATTATTCCGTTTCACTATTGAAACTCTGCAATGTACAATTGTATTATCGATAATGACAAATGTGAAGAAATGCATAAGAAGGAATATAATTTGAGGAGCTACATCCAATTTCAGCACTATATGCAGAGCGGAAGTGAAATAACCTTCCTGATTAAAAGGGACGATAGGGTACACTGGAATGAATAGAAAACCTCTATTATGTTTTGTGATTAAATGCACGGTTAATTATAAAATTAAGTTGGAAGTTTCAGCAGTCCGGCAACATCGCCGCTAACACACTCTCAGTACAGAAAATATTGGAAAGAATAACATCTAGCTATTGTTTTAAAATTTGTACTTTTAAGTAAATATCAGTGGCTTTCAAAAGAAGGGAACCAATTGCAAATGAATACCTGAATTATTGACAATATTCCGAATATATTGAAGTAAAGATTTTAGGAGAGTATAAAACTATGTAGGCTTTCCATGTAAGAGTTCTGAAATAAATATTTTTATGACTAAAAAGCACAAGCTTATAGTCGGACTTGGAATATTCTTCTTTACAGGATTGTAGCCTATGCAAAACACAACATGTCAGGTGAAAAGTGTAGTTCCGTAAATTTTGAACTTGAGATGTTTGTCAATTCAGGTCTTCAATTGCAATAAGTTAAAATAATTGTGGAAATAAATGCATTAAGTACAGGGACATCATTTTATTTTTAATTAAATTTTTATTGTACCTGAGTTTTTGAATGTACTTCATTCCCACCCCCACTACCAGTAAACTTCCAATCGTCCTCCACACAGAACCAAGGCCGCGTATGCAGTCAAAGTCGCCTTACGGTCATAGTAAACACTACTGAGGTAGTGAGTATAGTGCGTTCCAGAAATATGTTCGCGTTTTCCAGTGACAAAAGAGCTTTCAGTGTTGAATCATATTTTCGCACAGGTACTGTCCGTTTGCCTACGTCGCATCCCGTTTTCCTCCACCCGATTCTGCTCGCTTCTCTGTAAAGACAGCCTGGGCTGTCCTAGCTCTTTTCTGTTAGGAATTGAACGTCTACGTAATATTATACAACTGTTTAAAATAACCTAAATAAAAGGGCTTCGTTAAGTAATTAACTGTCACGTGAGTTTCCCCCTTTCTACGACCCTATGACAAAACCACTTGGACGGACAGTAGATAGCATGTCTGAGTAATTTTATCTTTTCGGATCGGGCAGAAATGAGGATTGAATTTACAGTACGTAAGGCACTCTTTTATAGAGTAGGTATAGAATTATTTCATCATGAGTTACTAGTACGAAGGACGAAACTGATAATTGGAATTAGGTACAATAGTCCATAGTGCGATAATATGCACGAAAGAACTGAAGCCTGTATCGAAATGAACGGCCACCATTTTCAAAAATGTGTTTAAATATCCATATTATGATTATTTTTCAATTTAACTTCATTCTCTATATTGTATGCTAATGTGCTGTAGACAGTATAATATACACTGCATAATGAATACGTCCGAATGGACAGCTCAGTTCGTGAGTAAAAACACTTATTGTTAATACTGTACTGTATATTGATTAAACAAAAATCTAAGGAAAATTATCAAACTCAAAATCGCGATATTTCCTAGTTTACGTAAATGGATGAACTACTTTTCTTCTCTCCTTACTTACTTACAAATGGCTTTTAGGGAACCCGAAGGCTCATCAACATAAGCCCGCCAGCGGTCCCTATCCTGTGAGTAAAAGATTAATCCAGTCTCTATCATCATATCCCACTTCCCTCAAATCCATTTTAATATTATCCTCCCATCTACGTCTCGGCGTCCCTAAAGGTCTTTTTCCTCCGGTCTCCCAACTAACACTATATGCATTTCTGGATTCGCCCATACGTGCTACATGCCCTGCCCATCTCAAACGTCTGGATTTAATGTTCCTAATTATGTCAGGTGAAGAATACAATGCGTGCAGTTCTGTGTTGTGTAACTTTCTCCATTCTCCTGTAACTTCATCCCGCTTAGCCCCAAATATTTTCCTAAGCACCTTATTCTCAAACACCCTGAACCTACTCTCAGAGTGAGAGTCCAAGTTTCACGACCATACAGAACAACTGGTAATATAACTGTTTTATACCTAGTAAAGTGATTTGTTTGTATTTTACGCAAGTATCATCGAACTGCAGTCGTGGAAGGGGGTAGCAAACGGTACTTCCGATTCTTAAGTGTTAATCCAAATATTATTATTAGAAATGTTAGTAAAAATAAAATGATGTCCCTGTACAATGAATGTACAGTTTCATGTCAAAAAGAAAAATATATAAATATAAGTACGTATTTCAAAGTTTCACCAAATATCAGGCATCATTAACATTGTTCTAAAATCATCCCAAATTTAGAAACATACCAAATTAAAATTATGCAACACTTTGGCTATACCTACACTTTATAGTCTACAACATGATTTCTGTTTGTAATTATAGCAATTAATTTCATGTTTACTTTAGTCACAAATGCTTTGCACAGATGTTACGTGAACACCGCAACTTTCTCGGGGACAAATTCGTTTTATAGACGATGTCTGATAGAATAGAATGTCTCATCAAGCTCCTATCCAAAAGCCCACGCCTCCGTAACGTTGCGGCGAAAACGAACTTTCTGAGCGTTTTCGTGTTTACATAGCTGCAGCCATTACGCCATCTCCTGGGTAATCCGGACACTAGATTAAACACGATACCAACTGTGACATGCAGACACTTTGGCTTGCCTTGAACATGAACCAGCGTATGCAAATTTGAATTCCATTTCGAGATGTCAAAGAGAAGGAGTAGATCAGAGCTAGAGCGACATAAGTACACTTAAGACAGTAAAAATTATCTTTAATATTGATCTTATATCTTAATCCGTTTTGGCTCTAAATGGTTTCAGTCATTACGACAATATGCATATGTAATTGATGCATATAGAAAATTAGGATTTATAATCAGAAATGCAAAAGAATTTAAAAAATATAAATAGGCTACTATTGATACTCTATATAAAACTCTAGTTAGGAGTAAGCTAGAGTATGCGTCTGTAATATGGCCACCTCAGTTCCAGTCCCATCATATGCAAATAGAAAGGATACAGAAAAGATTTTTACGTTATTTATATTTTAAAAAACATCACGTGTCGTCTTATGACAAGCAAATTTCATATAATCAGTTACTTTTTTAATTTAATTATAAAACTTTAAAATCCCGACGATTAATAGATAGCCAAATTTTACTCTATAAGACTGTTAACGGTATATTGAATAACTGTGATTTTCTTAAATTCCTTCAGTTCAATGTAAAAAGAACAGAATTAGGTCACAGGCAACCTTTTATTATTCCCATTCCTAGAACTGTTTTCTTCAAGAACTCTCCATTGTTTGTTATGTGTAATACTTACAACTCTCTGTCTTTAAACTGTGATTCTTAATTGGATTTCAGTTTAACAATTGAAAAATGTCATACAATATTAAAAGGAATTGTATTTCCTTAGATATTTAAATTATGAAGTGTACTATAATGTTTTTACTCTAGTTTTTAAGTAATTTTGCACCATTACATTGTCATTTGGCACTATATTAATTGTAATATTATATTCTAGCATCTATTACCATTATGTATTTTCTTTCTTTCGTTTGTGTTGTTTCTTTTGTTTTTTTTCTCTTATTATTTATTTTGTGTATATATCTATGTAAGCCACCTGTAATTGGAAGATTGCTTTTGTTGATG
Organism: Periplaneta americana; assembly: GCA_025594305.2. Classification (NCBI taxonomy): domain Eukaryota; kingdom Metazoa; phylum Arthropoda; class Insecta; order Blattodea; family Blattidae; genus Periplaneta; species Periplaneta americana. The sequence goes on along the minus strand of JAJSOF020000011.1, from coordinate 148,074,081 downwards.
GTGGATTTAAAATAAAATAAAATATGATTCAGGGTTTAATAAGTTGCGTACACTGGAACTACCGGTCCGAGGGTTCGTTTCTTGATACATACCATCACAGTTTAGTATATACAGTTACGAAGCATGGGATGATTTTTTTGCATTTCCCGCGATAGTTGCTAGCCGCTTAGAGCGCTGTGAGTGGCAGGAACAATAGACTGTGTCACTGCCACCGTGATCTAATACAGACCGTAATGCAGACCATGTGACTCGCTTAACCCGATCACGAAGGACGGCGTTTCAACCATATAAATTAGTTGGAATGCATAAAGAGTAACATATATTTCTCTATAATGTAGTGTAATTGCATTAATAAAATTTAAAACAATGACAAAGAAAGGAAAAATAGAAAAATTTATGATACATTTCAGACATAATTCACTTGCGAGTTAAGGTGTAATATTATTTTTGGTGTGAAAATTACGTTGTTTCTATGTGTAATACCTGCCTTTATTTCGATTAAATATCGCGAAATTATTGTACATTAATTTATGTACGATTCAATAATTTTCAGTTGCACCGCACGTATATTTAGATATGTTGAACTTATAGGTTATGTTCAGAACGCTTTGTTTCGGCAGCGTCCGAATGGAAACTTTTCATTCTGCAGAGAGATATTACAATGCTGCACTTGTTCGGAACAGATTTCTGCATATTTCAAGGACAAAACTAAAATTATTTCAATAATTTATTATCATAATACACAGTTCTCTTAAATTGACTGAGCATATTGGGAATTAAATCAATGGCTTTCCAAAACATTCCATGAAATGTTTAATATAAAATAATTTTTATCTCGAAAAGGAAGCAAAAACGAGCAAAAATATATTAAGCGTGTTCGTTTCAAATGTCTCAAACAATAACTCCTTGAAAATACCAAGACCTTAGTTATACGAAAAAAAGTAAGGAAGATAAACATACGAATTCTAAATGATGTAGTAGAGCATGTGGTCAGCTTCAAATACTTGGTGTGTACTATAAGCAGTAACATGAGCTGCTGCCAGGAAGTCAAAAGGAGGATAGCAATGGCCAAGGAAGGTTTAATAGAAAAAGGAGCATCTTCTGCGGACCTCTGGAAAAAGAACTAAGGAAGAGACTAGTGAAGTGCTTTGTGCGGAGTGTAGCATTGTATGAGGCAGAAACATGGATATTGCGACGAAGTGAAGAGAAACGACTAGAAGCATTTAAAATGTGGATATGGAGAAGAATGGAGCGTGTGAAGTGGACAGACAGAATAAGAAATGAAGCTGTTTTGGAAAGAGTGGGTGAAGAAAGAATGATGCTGAAACTGATCAGGAAGAGGAAAAGGTATTGGCTGCGTCACTGACTGAGAAGAAACTGCCTAATGAAGGATGCACTGGAAGAAATGGTGAACGGGAGAAAAGTTCGGGGTAGAAAAAGATATCAGATGATAGACGACATTCAGATATATGGATCATATGCAGAGACAAAGAGAAAGGCAAAAAATAGAAAAGACTGGAGAATGCTGGGTTTGCAGTGAAAGACCTGCCCTTGCGCAGAACACTGTGAATGAAATTGTTGACATTACTTACGGTTCCCTATATATTGTCAGATTATTATTATTATTATTATTATTATTATTATTATTGTTATTATTACTATTACGTATTATTATTGTTACTGTTATTATTATTTTTATTACAGGTTTTTGCCATTATTATTGTTATTGTTATTATTATTGCTATTGATGTCATTATTATTGTTATTATTATTATTATTATTATTATCATGGTTTTATTGTTATTATTATTGTTTTATTGTTATTATTATTGTTATTGTTATTATTATTGTTATTGTTATTATTATTGTTATTGATATTATTATTGTTACTGTTATTGTTATTATTATTACTATTATTGTTATTATTACTGTTACTGTCATTTATTGTTATTGTTATTATTATTGTTATTACTATTATTGTTCTTTGTTATTTTTATTGTTATTATTGTTATTGTTATTATTATTGTTATTATTGTTATTATTATTGTTATTATTATTATTATTATTATTGTTATTGTTCTTATTATTGTTATTTATTATTGTTTATTATTATTGTTATTATTGTTATTTATTATTATTGTTATTATTATTTTTATTATTTTATTTTTTATTATTGTTATTGTTATTATTATTATTATTATATTATTATTATTATTATTATTATTATTATTATTATTATTATTATTTTCTCCAGTAGCATGAAGAAATAGAAATGTAGTTGGAAACTAAATCAATAATTAATTTCCGACACAATTACGTGGTTCATTTACTTCCCTCGTTGCGAGTATAAATTGTAAATTAAACTTAGAAATACTTAGTTCTTTGGAGCTATCTAATTTATTCACCTGTGTGCAGCACTTATGAGAATCTTTTATTTTCTGTTCGACGTAACTTGAAACTTAATTTCGATGTAAGTCCACAAATGCGTGGAAGAATTGCTCATTCCTAACCTCTGCGTGTGGTGCAGGTCGTTCGAGTACAAACAGTGAAAGGCCTTTGTTGAAACGGGGAGCAAGAAATGTCTGGAGGAAACAGGGACGTACAATTTGACCACAGCACATCTACAAATTGCTAAACCTCGCGTAGCTGAAATAAATTCCAGGCCCATGTGAGAGTAATTCGGCCTCCACAATTCTGGATTCACGAAGTTTCTGCATGTAGCAGAACGTTCAACTCCTGACCGGCTTGATAAACGCGCTGTGGACTAATTGTGTGTTGTTCCGCCTTCAAAAGAGCATTGACCTAATCGTACTGAAGTCAAGTGACAATTTATCACAAAGAGGGTTAAAATTTCTCCTAATACATTGTTATTATCAAGGTGGTATTGTATTACTAGGCAAAAAGTCGAAGTATTGTTGCTTGCATACTTTAATACAATAAAATATCAGCATTACGAAATCCTAGAAACCTCTTGAATTACTTATGATATTTCTTTTATATCGAAATAAGTTATTTTTCTAAGAAAAATTCATACTTGTTCATTCACTTCTATATACGCTGTAAATTCCGCACATTGCCCATGAATATTTGTAAAATAGCCATAAGTAAAAATATAAGCCTGACTTACTTTTCATTTGAAAAGAAAAAGTTTAAATTAAGAAAACTACAAAATTGAAGTTGATAAAGTACAAAATTAAAGTTGAAAAAGTACAAAGTTAAAGTTGAAAAAGTACAAAATTAAACTTCAAAGGATGCAAAATTAAAGTTGAAAAGTATAAAATTAAAGATGAAAAAGTACAAAATTATACTTGAAAAGGATGCAAAATTAAAGTTGAAAAGTACAAAATTAAAGATGATAAAGTACAAAATTATACTTCAAAGGATGTAAAATTGCTGGGTTTGCAATGAAAGACCCATGGACAGACTTATGTATTGAGGGTATGTTCAATGCCTGTAACGAACAGTGACGTGAGTTTAAAAGTACAAAATTAAAGAAGAAAAAGTACAAAATTATACTTCAAAGGATGCAAAATTAAAGTTGAAAAGTACAAAATTAAAGATGATAAAGTACAAAATTATACTTCAAAGGATGGAAAATTAAAGTTGAAAAGTACAAAATTATACTAAAGGATGGAAAATTAAAGTTGAAAAGTATAAAATTATACTTCAAAGGATGCAAAATTAAAGTTGAAAAGTACAAAATTATACTTCAAAGGATGGAAAATTAAAGTTGAAAAGTACAAAATTAAAGATGATAAAGTACAAAATTATACTTCAAACGATGCAAAATTAAAGTTGAAAAGTACAAAATTAAAGATGATAAAGTACAAAATTATACTTCAAAGGATGCAAAATTAAAGTTGAAAAGTACAAAATTAAAGATGATAAAGTACAAAAAATTATACTTCAAAGGATGCACAATTGAAGTTGAAAAGTACAAAATTAAAGATGATAAAGTACAAAATTATACTTATGCAAAAATTAAAGTTGAAAAGTACAAAATTAAAGATGATAAAGTACAAAATTATACTTCAAAGGATGCAAAATTAAAGTTGAAAAGTACAAAATTAAAGATGATAAAGTACAAAATTATACTTCAAAGGATGCAAAATTAAAGTTGAAAAGTACAAAATTAAAGATGATAAAGTACAAAAATTAACTTCAAAGGATGCAAAATTAAAGTTGAAAAGTACATAATTAAATATGATAAAGTACAAAATTATACTTCAAAGGATGCAAAATTGAAGTTGAAAAGTACGAAATTAAAGTTGAAAAAGTAAAAAGTTGAAGTTGAAAAAGTATAAAATTAAACTTCAAAGAATGCAAAATTAAAGTTGAAAAGAACAAAATTAAAGACGATGAAGTACAAAATTAAAGTTGAAAAAGTACAAAAATGAAAATGAAAAAGTGTAAAATTAAACAGGAAAAATACAAAATTAAAGAGGAAAAAATACAAAATTAAAATTGAAAAAATACAAAACTAGAGTTGAAAAAAGTACAAAATTAAAGTTGAAAAAAGTAAAAAATTAAAGATGAAAAAGTATAAAACTGAAGTTCAAAAAGTACAAAACTAAAGTTGATAAAGAAAAAATTAAAGATGATAAAGTACAAAGTTAAAGTTGAAAACGTACAAAATTAGAGTTGAAAACGTACAAAAGTAAGGTTGGAAAAGTACAAAATTAAAGTTGAAGTACAAAAGTAAAGTTGAAAAGTACAAAATTAAAGCTGTTTTAAAAAAGTTCAAAATCACATTTTGATGAAGCTGTTTGTAGGACGAGAGGTGAAATGTTATCACTGACTCACGATATGGAATTGGAATTTTCAGATAAATAAATTGGAATCGAGGTTTAGCAATTTTATTCTAAAAGTAATATGAACGTAAAAATGTTCGCTGATTGTTGGTCAAAATTTTGTTGTTTATTCTTATCTTGTGGAGCGTGCTACATTCTAAATATTTTATGACCTATGTTATCTTCCTTTAAAAAAGACGTACTTTCTGTGTGAGAGTCCACACCTATGGAGTAACGGTTAGCGCGTCTGGTCGCGCAACTAGATACTGTACTAACATTTAATGGGGAAAATTTGGATAACAATTGTTTAAATGCTAGCAATGGAATTAAGTAGTGAAAAATTGGCTTGACTCTAATCTCCTGTCCATAAATATTAATAAAACTATCTATATTAGATTTTCTTTAACAACGAAAGGTTTACCTCCACTTATGAATAATTATCAGTTAGTAATACATAATATTTCATGTAATGAATTAACAAATAATTATTGTAATTGTCCACATCTAACATCTTCCACACACGTTAAATATTTAGGAATTATTATGGACCAGCATTTACGTTGGGATAAAGAAATTGATTTCACGTGTACAAGTATGAGAAAGACAATTTATAAATTCATAATACTTTGAAATTTTATCATTAAGGAGGCATTGAGAATAATATTTTTAGCTTTAGTACAATCATTAATATAATATGGTATAATAAATTGGGGTGGAGTAGCATCATATGTACTTAATTCATTAATTTTGTTACACAGGAGATTAATAAAAATTTGTCAGACCAAAAAATATGGATTACCCAACAAATTTAATTTATACAGATTTTAAAATATTACCTATTGAAAAAATTTATAAATATAGTTTACTAACTTACTATCACAGAAATCAAATAAAACATAAATATAATCGACATGAATATCGTACTCGAAGACAAAAGTCTACTTTCCCATTAATTGAGCCTAAATGTCATACAAGTGCAGCTCTTAAACATGGTGCTAGTTTCGACCCAAGACTTTGTAATAAAATTACAAACCATTTTCCAATTTTGAAATATTTTACAATTGAACCTTTTAAAAAAGAAATTTATAAAATTATTGGTGATATATAATATTAACAAATGTATTATTTTACCCTTTATTTCTGTCGACTATATTCATGTTTATTTTTTTTTATTGAATATCACTGGTTTCTGTCTGATTGTCAGTTTATATTAAATGTGTTTTTTCTCTCTTTTTCACTTTCTTCTTCTTATTTTTTTCTTTGCTCTTGTGTATTATTTATTTTTTTTTAATTAAGTTACTTACTGTATTTAGTAAACTGTGTTTGTAAATTTTATGTTATATTATTGACTAAGACCACATCGTACACGAGCCTGGCTCTTACGGTAGTGGCCAGAAACATTTTTGTTTTATAAATTTAATTTGTACTCACTAGCTAGCTAGTTAAATAAATAAATAAAAAAGTAAGATTCCTTCTTCTGCAAACCAAAATTATTGGTGTCAACATAACAGTTAGAACATAACTGTCAGACGCCGTATTTGTCAGTACTTGAAATTCGAAATAAAGTTAGTAAAAGAAAATTCAACCTGACATCTATAAAATCACTATAATCCACTAGCATATGTAGTAACAGGGAAAAATGATTAGGTTTCACCCTTAGGGTATTAAGTAAGCTGATCCGGACTATACATAGCACTACCACCAACAACTGATGACCACTTACCATGGGGGGTACAAACTCGTTGACGGCCCGCAGCTGACTCTGCATTGATCGCAAGCCAGAAATGGTGGAAAGAAACAGAGGTGATGATGAAAGAGGGAAAGTATAGGTGAAGATGAGTGCGTTAGTGGCGTTATAGAGAGAAACAGGAGTGCCCTGAAAAATCCTCTGCACCGTCTGCTTTGCTTATTACAATTTCATAACGGTCTGGCTGGGGTTCGAATCTGGGTCTTCTGGATGGAAATCCAGCTCGCTAGCATTTTAGTCTCAGATCCTTCAGATGATATGTTTATTTCGTAAGGAGAAAATGAAGATCTTTGGCGTGTTATACAATCGGTATTTAATAAAAGTGCACTTAGACGAGATTGGGGCTGAGGAAGGAAGGGATCGTTATTTACTTCCGATAGCGACTCGTGGAATAAAAAATTACGTAGCTGGGGAGAAGTGTGTATAGAGACAGAAATTTTTGTGGGGTAGTAATGAGGGTGGGGCCGTGCTGACGGGGATTGATAAAAGCAGCGGTTTGCATTAGCTCCTTGTGCTGCTGAGTGTTTTATCAACCGGCTCCCAGCCGCCGTCGCGAATGTCCCTCGAATCCAGCGCTGCTGTGTAATTCCCTTTCCATTCCTTACTGTATTTATTTTGTTCGCGAGTCGCTGGAAATAGGAGTGAACACCAAGATGAGATGTATGGATTTTCTGTGTGGCTACATCTTTGTACCAGACGTAAATCAGGGATATGCAAACGTGGAGCGAAAAGGACTCCAAATTCTTAGATTCTAGGGAGATATTATAGGTAATAAATAACAAAGCATAAATGATGAAATGTGTCTTCTTCTTCTTTAAACTGTAGCCCAGTGCTTTGCAAAGAGCGCATTTCATTAGTGCATCTACACCAGCAGTGGCGAAAATGTAATCGTGCGCCGAGCCACTGTGTAACCTGCAACGTGCATAGCACCTATGGAGGGAGGCGGACACCCAAACTGTCTGACTTATTAACGGATTTTCAGTTTCCTTATGTCAAGCACTTAAATATAATTTTATACAGTACAAGGTTACAAACTAATGTTTAGTACGTGTAACGAAGAAAGAAATTAACAATAAATGGACAATTCGAATTCCAGTCCAGCCAATTAGAGCAAGGTATTGAGTGATGTTACATAATATATAACTGTCCACCTTCATTAGCGCCATCTCTCGGGAATTATCGGAATTGTCTAGTGTGGATTTTGTTGTTATTGATAATGATAATTCCACAAAAAGTTGGTAAATTTATGAGAAAACCGATATATTATACAATATATTGAATCAAAATTTCGACGAAAATATCAGTATTTCGTAAAAACCGATATATCGTTCCCATCTCGTAATTCCGGGTTAGATGGTCATAGTTTTTTAAATCACTTAGAACAGGGTAACCGATTGGTAAAGAAATACGGAACAAATCAAATATGTTCCTTCTAGGTTATATTTCTCCACTACAGTGCCTCAGGGCGCCTAGAATTCACTGATGTAATAAAAAAATACGTTTGAAATATAATAGGCCACTGGCCATCTCACCCAACATATGTGGGTGAGATGGCCATAGGATATAGGGATAGATGGCCACCATAATTTTTAAGTAAGTTCATAACAATTGTTTGTAAAAGAATGAGGTTTTATGCACTGGACACATAAATATAGTGTCTAAGTGCGTAATTATGATTGTTTGAAACTTTTCAACAACTTTATTTTTTGTTTTTTCCTCTTTTAGTGAATTTTCCTTAAAACAACACAGAAATAAATTGAAACGCTTATGAACACATTATAATAATAATCATCCGAGGCACGACAGCCCATGAAGGACCATGATCGACCAGCCGGCTGCTGGCCTCACGTCCACATGTCGAAGCAGAGGTGGACGATCATCCAACCAAATGGCGGCATCGTGTGATTAGCCCGATGATCCCCCCAGCCCTTACAGCAGGCTTTCTTAACTGGATTTCGCTACCTATCGTAGTTACCCAAGTGTATCACGATGCTGGGTGGGCACCGGTCCCATACACTGGCTCAAATTTCACGAGATAATTTCCTCCCCCATGAGGACTCGAACCAGCGCGAATTCCGTAACGCGAGTCCTAGGCAGGATGCCTTAGGCCACGACGCGGGACCTTATGAACATGTTAATGAAACAAAATCCTGAAAAGTCAAAGTAACAGTCTTTTCCAGTTGGTTTCCGGGATAGGAAGCGTTGTCTCACAAGCAAACATTCTGATGGGAGCAAATAAAAAAGTTTTTTTTTTCTTCCGCCATATTAATGTCAAAAGAAGTGCTTATACAAATTTTGGCCACTCGACCGTAATTAGGAGTCCATCCAGAAAGTGATTTTACCTGGGGCCGTTTACAGAAAAAAGACAATTACATGGAAAGATTTATTAAAACAGATACAGCAATTGTTGTGCTAATTGTCAACGTATCTCCCACTGGAATTGAGACATTTGTCATACCATGGGATCAATTTTTGTACCATTGTGTCGTAGAAGTCGGCTTCCTGAGATCGAAACCAGCGTTGGACAGCCGCCTGCACCTCTCTACCGATCCCATGATATGACAAATGTCTCATTCCGGTGTGGAATGTGTTGAAAAAATAGCTCAATTGTTGTGTCTGTTCAATAATTTTTTAAAATTAAATTGTGTTTTCTTTCTGTTAACGACCCCTGGCGAACTTTTTTTACGGCCCTCGTAATTGCGGTCAAGTGGCCAAAATTTTTATAAGCACTTCTTTTGACGTTATTAACATGGTGAAAAAAAAACTTTTTTATCTGCTCCCATCAGAATGCTTGCTTGTCAGCCAGTCAGAGAATATTGACAAGTTCTTCAGCAAAAATGTAAGCGAGACTATAGACATCGGTCCCTGTAAGGGAAAATCCATGTTCCTGCATATTTAATATCGCGAACAAACCTACATCCATTGTCATTGCCTATGTGTCACTTGGTCCCATTGCACCCTTTGTAGAATTGTCTGTTTTAACTCTACTTTCCAGGGCTTTTCTTGGAATATGAAATGTAATGAAGGCTTGACGTACAGAAGTGCCATATTTAATGGCTTCAAAAGCACGGTATAAGTCATCTTCATTCCAAAGATACGTTTGCTGCCGGGCTTTGCTTTATATTTTATCGGAATCTAGAAATAACGATACTTTTAACATAATAATATTCCTCAATTGTAGGCCATCTATCCCGGAAAAATGCTGGCCATCTCTCCTTTTTTACGGGAGAGATGGCCATACCGCGTAATAAAAACTGGCAATAGTGAAGAGAACAAATACAGTTAAGATCGAATGTTTAAATAATGCCTTACCTCTTTAATAATGTTTCCAGCAAATTTCCTCACAAAATGCAGTATTTCTCTATTGTTATTTCAGAAGGTGAAAAATTATTGCTTGCTCACAGACTCACGAACGGCTACAAAACGCGGAAATAATAACCTTCCGTTTTCGCAGGTGCAACAATCACTTCGTTTAATTAACATCTGGCGGCAAACCGATTTTCATTCGAAACAGATGATTAGAATAAAAATAAGAGCGGTTGGTCGTCTCACCCGCATGGCTATCTCCCCCGGAATTACCCTAACTGTCCACCTTCATTAGCGCCATCTCTCGGGAATTATCGGAATTGTCTAGTGTGGATTTTGTTGTTATTGATAATGATAATTCCACAAAAAGTCGGTAAATTTATGAGAAAATCGATATATTATACAATATATTGAATCAAAATTTCGACGAAAATATCAGTATTTCGTAAAAACCGATATATCGTTCCCATCTCTATACAAAAGGACTTTGCTTAAGGAGGGAAAGCTGGTGATCAATAAGATCTCCCAGCTAGGTCCAATTGACCCATCGACCAACAGCAGGTGTGGTCCTCCAGACATTCTGGGGGTTGTGTGTGAATGAAGTAGCCACCAAAACGTTAAAATATGGTGTTCACTTAAATCGGCTACAACTTGCCATTTTCAAATATTGAAGTGCAAGAGGTCAAATGGCTTTATTGTCAAACGCCTGGCATTGGAAAACAACATAAATGGACAATATCACAACCTAAAATTAACTGTCTTCAGAATGTCTCTGCGACAAAGTTTCAAAATCAGGAATTATGTCACTTACTGCCAGTCGTAGTTGATCACGAAGGTATTTGTCTGTCAGTCGTGATCTTAATTTGGTTTTTACTATTTTAATTATTGAAAATAATTTTTCACAAACGTAAGTTTTAGCGAACATGGCTTCAACAGAGCAAGCGTAAGAACGAAGATTAGGATATTTATTTTTTGGCAAAGATTTGAAAGTTCAACATTTGTCAAGTCCTTACATCTAGCTTTCATTTAACATCACATAGTAAATCAGTGAGTTTAAATTGAAGACCTAACCGCATTATTCGTACATCTGCTGAAAAAGAATCGAAGTACAGAGATGATGATGATGATGATGATGATGATGATGATGATGACGACAACAACAATAACACAACCTTTTAATGTTTCATGAGTGACATGTAGTATAATGCCGTTTTATGTTATACAACCGTTTTCCTCGTAATACTTGTGAACAAATCATACATTTAATATTCTCATCATATTGGCAGCAAAAAAATGCGTCCTCCCATCCTACTTGAACTTTCGTACATGGTTTCGAGAGAGACATATGCTACTCGCAGGTCAGAGACAAATACAAATGGAACGGAGTTTGACTCCAGTGAGTGAGAGGGTAGGAGTTGGCGAGGGTTAGAAGCAAGCGAAATGCACAGCTATCACTAAGAGCCAGAATGTCTCGCGAGTCACATTCTCGCCACGGCTGATCTACGCGGTTCAACTTTTCCTTCAACTGTCCTCCGAGTTAGCTCTGCCTCAAGACTAGCCGATCAGGGTTCGATTTCGAGTTGGGTCAGAAATTTTCATTTAAAATTTCTACCTCGAGACTATGAGAGATGGCGGTGCACAACTTCTAATCACTGGACTGTGCACCAATATGCCTGGGTTAAATCCAAAATCTCTCCACAGCGCATATAAAGAGAAGGTCTATGTCATTGTTGTAGCAGGGTTTAAACCAATAGTCGCATTTTGCTACTCGACTTCTAAAAATGCGATAAATTTCAATGCAAATGTGCAAAAATGCGACAACCACATTGGACTTCAGGAACGAAGATGGTAATGGAGAAAATTAAATCAGAGATGTGTTTGAACTATTCTGAATTTAAATGAAATGCTAATGGCATGGGCAATGTTCAAAAAGGTTTTGAGCAATAGATGTTCAGGAATTGATTTCAAAAATGTTGATGCAATTCATGTATGTTAAGTGAACAATACTTTCATGAACGCAGTGGGGGATTGTGACAATGATCTGATGATGCGTTTAAATAGTAACCTTAAAAGTAGAATTTCAGACTGAGGAAAATCGTCATTAAATCCTCTTATGAATATGCCTAATAGAGTTCTGTCATATCTATCTGTGCTGTAGTTCAATTCGAGAGGTGACAAGGGATTTTAAAAAATGCTATGATTCCGTGTAACCTCTTCACAGAAATTTCGATAATGACATTAGAATAAATAAAGCTTTCTTTAAGTTTTAAATACGCCTAATAAACGGAATGAAATCAAGCCCAGAACCATTTCTGTTGGTATTAAGGCTGCTAAAAACTTGTAAAATATCGCGAAAATCTCCAAATGTATTTTTACATCATGATAGTACTTCATGTAATGGCAAACAGAAATAGCATTCATTGCAACTCAGTAGTGTATTGTCCCTCTTGCTTCAAAATGGGCTGAAATTCCATCAAATAAGAAACTACACTGCGAGTTTTGAGTGAGTACAAGCGTGACCACATAATGCATTCATAAACCACAAGCCACAATTTCATATGGTTAACCAAAACCATTCACGATCTGCTACCGTAATATTCGTAAAGCTGGCCTTAACATGAATCCTACGTCATTACATTGGCAGGAGTTCTCAAATGTTGTGTTCTACCACAACGCCTAAAATAATCCATGAAACTAAACGACTCTCTCTAGTGATCATAGTTGTTTATATTCGCTACATTCAAATGAGATAAAATAAAACGTTTCCGAACTACAGAATATATCCAGAAATGAAAGCTCATAATATAATATTCAGATTTGAGAGCTCAGAATATAATATTCAGAAATGGAAGCTCAGAATCTTTTCAGGAATGGAAGCTCAGAATATAATATTCAGAAATAGAAGCTTAGAATATATTCAGAAATTATAGATCAGAATATAGTATTCAGAAATGAAAGTTCAGAATCTATTCAGGAATGAAAGGTCAGAATATAATGTTCAGAAATGAAAGCTCAAAATATATTAAAAAATGAAAGATCTTAATATATTCAGAAAAGAAACCTTAGAATATAATATTTATAAATGAAAGCTTAGAATACATTCAAGAATAAAAGCTCCCTGTAATATTCAGAAATGAAAGTTCAAAATCTATTCCGAATTTAAAGCTCAGAATATATTCAGGAATGAAAGGTCAGAATCTATTCAGGAATAGAAGCTCAGAATATTAGAAAATGAAAGTTCGGAATATAATATTCAGAAATGAAAGTTCAGAATCTGTTCAGGAATTGAAGCTCAGAATATAATCTTCAGAAATAAAAGCTCAGATAATATATTCTGAAATGAAAGATCAGAATATAATATTCCGAAATGAAAGGTCAGAAAATATTCAGAAATGAAAGCTCAGAATATATTCAGAAATGAAAGATCAAAAATTATATTAAGAAAGGAAAGCTCAGAACTTATTTAGAAATGGAACCTCATGATGTAAAATTCAGAAATGAAAGCTCAGAATATATTCAAGAATGAAAACTCAGAATGTACTCAGAAACGAAAGCTCAGAATATATTCAAGAATGAAAACTCAGAATGTACTCAGAAACGAAAGCTCAGAATATATGCAAGAATGAAAACTCAGAATGTACTCAGAAACGAAAGCTCAGAATATATGCAAGAATGAAAACTCAGAATGTACTCAGAAACGAAAGCTCAGAATATATTCAAGAATGAAAACTCAGAATGTACTCAGAAACGAAAGCTCAGAATATATGCAAGAATGAAAACTCAGAATGTACTCAGAAACGAAAGCTCAGAATATATTCAAGAATGAAAACTCAGAATGTACTCAGAAACGAAAGCTCAGAATATATGCAAGAATGAAAACTCAGAATGTACTCAGAAACGAAAGCTCAGAATATATGCAAGAATGAAAACTCAGAATGTACTCAGAAACGAAAGCTCAGAATATATGCAAGAATGAAAACTCAGAATGTACTCAGAAACGAAAGCTCAGAATATATTCAAGAATGAAAACTCAGAATGTACTCAGAAACGAAAGCTCAGAATATATTCAGAAAGGGAAGCTCAGAATATAATATTCAGAAATGAAAGCTTGCTTGGTTTTGCTCGCTTTTCTTGCTTTTGCTTATTTATTTATTTATTTATTTATTTATTTATTTATTTATTTATTTATTTACTCACTCACCGGTATTTATTTATTTATTTATTTATTTACTCACTCATTTATTTATTTATTTACTTATTTATTTATTTATTTATTTATTTATTTATTTATTTATTTATTTATTTTATAGATATATAGAAGGAAAAAATAATTTGTGTTACCATTGTATTAGATTCAGTTTTCATAATGAATTAACAACTTTTAAATAACTTTTCCCCTATGATCCATTTTTACTGTCCATAATATTCCTTGACACAAATGTTCCACCTAAACATGATCCTTGCCGATTGCAGAGGACTTGCTCCGCGTGTTAGGTATATCTAAGTAGGTAAATATTGGTTTTTCCTATATCGATGGAGCAGTTTATTTATTTACTCACTCACTCAATCACTTATTTATTTATTTATTTATTTATTTATTTATTTATTTATTTATTTATTTATTTATTTATTTATTTATTTATTTATTTATTTATTTTATAGATATATAGTAGGAAAAAATAATTTGTATTAACATTGTATTAGATTTACTTTTCATAATGAATTAACAACTTTTAAATACCTTTTCCCCTTATGATCCATTTTTTATTGTCCATAAAATTCCGTCACACAAATGCTCTACCTAAACATGATGCTTGCCAGTAATTGCAGAGGACTTGTTCCGCGTGTTATATCTAAGTAGATAAATATTGACTTTTCCTATATCGGTGGAGCAGTGTATGTAAAAAATATAAAGAAATGTTCAAAGTAACTTATATAATTTTTTTTCACATGCTTTAGGCATAATTGTAGATATCTGCAAACCAATAAAAATGCAAGATTTAGTAGAGATATCTGAAAAATTGGCCAAATTATTATAGATTGATGTAAAAAAATGCAGTTTTCAGCAAAGGAGCGACAAACTTATAGAAGATGGAGCTAAGTCAATGTAAGCTATGACATTTTAATGTGTATCTTGCTCAGTTTTAGAAATATCTTTAAATTTCTTTCACAGATTCAAAACTAATAGGTTAATTTAACATGAGAAAAATGTGAAATCAATTCTTTTTATCATCGGAGGTGTCTGTAACCCATTTTTTTATTATCCAATTTAATAAACCCTATTTCACCCTGAGGTATATTAGGGTTATAGTTGGCATCAAAATACATATTTTATAACCAATAAACAATAGTAAAGTTATAATATTTAATAGTGGTCACAGTTACAATTTACATGAATTATGTAGAAGCATGCACATTAGTGAAAGAATGGCTCCTGTTGAAGATTAATGAGATGTTTGAGGAATAGTCTAATAAAAGGTATACAAGAATGTCTAACCGTTTCAGAGTAAATCACGATCTTAAAAAGATAATCAATAGTAGATTAATAAAACAAAGTTTCACTTTCACTTTCAAATTAATACTTAATTCAAGAACAATTAAACAGTTAAGAGTAATAAAGAGATATTACAAGCAATGATTTACGGTTACAAGTTACATACGTGATTCAGGAACAAGTACAATAATTAAAATATAACACAAGTAATGACTTACAAATAACGAATACCGAAATTCTTGAAGGGCAATATATAATGGTAGGGGCAATACAAAATATTTAAAAACAAATGTAAACAGTGAAGTAAAGGAATAGTAGAAAAAATGACTTAAGATTACAAATTAAACACATTCTTTTTAAAACAATAGGTAACAAAAAATAGATACTAATAACAATACACTGACTGTAGTTACAGATTAAACACATTATTTTAAAAACAAACACGCAAAGGATCAATAGCTATTTTCAGGCATCATTCAAAGGGACCATGACTTTAATTCTTGACGTTATTTCGTATATTATTTTGTGTTTCAATCTATTTCAATTTGTTATTTTTCACTGTAACAACAAAAATATGTTTCATAAAGCCTCAAGGCATTTCTCTATTTAAATATCCTAATCTTGTCAATTCGAATAGTTCTAGTATTAAATTTAAAAAGTTACGTATGGATTTTATAAAAATTGAAAAATTGTAAATATAAATTTATGTACCATAATTGCAAATTGTATTTTATAATTATTAATTATAATTGTATTCTATAATTATTAATTTCAATTCATTAATCCGCCCCTGAGCACGAGTTCTACTCTTTCAGGGGCGAGCTAAAGTTTCTCTGTATGTTTTATATTTTATGTTACAATTATTAGCAAAATAATAAATAAGTAAATAAATTGTATCACGGTACTATTTGTCAATGACAACCTGTAATGGTTATAGGAAGAAATATATATAAATAAAAATAAAATAGTTATTAAACACATTATTTTAAAAGCAATAAATAGCTATATTAAGAGATGACTTGAAATTTACGAATTAAATGCATTGTTTACCAACAACCATTAGCAATAAGGAGGTATTACAAGAAATGTTTCAAAAGTGGAAATTAACCCATTCTGTCAATATCAAATACATTTTTTGATTTATTTTATTTATTTATTTAAATTTAAATATACAGAATAAAGAATATAATTACAAAACAAACAAGAGAAATAGCAATAAAATAATACAAGCAATATAAAAGAAGATACAGTAGTATTGTAAAATTTGAGACCGAATAAGTTGTGCTCGGTCGCAGTTCAGATATAATATTAAAATAAAAATAATAATAAAAATAAATACGTAAAATAAAATAGGAACTAAAATATTATTACAGCGGCAATGGAATTATATAATATAATATTAACACTAGAGAAGAATAATATCGCTGTGAATTTTAGGACTAATATATATTTCAAAATTATAGATTACAAATATAATAAGGTTGATTAAATAAATAGGCTATAAATTTATTTAATCAAATTGAAGATATTAACACGTTTCTAATTTTCTTGTTATATGTTAATGGGTTACATGGAAGAAGTTCTGGGTGTAATAAAGTTAAAATTGTTATTAAACAAAATTTATTATGCTTTAGACCAGCAGATGAACATTTAGGTTCTACTAATGTTGAATTAATATTTCGTCTTGTGTCATAATTGTGTGTCTGTAATACAAACTTATTACGATTTTTATGATAAAATTTTAACAGCGTATAGCCTACTTATAAATTTGTTCAATATTAAATACATTAAATTCAGAATAAATTAATTTAGTTGGATAATCGAAACGTTTCTTCAAACATAAATTAATATATTCAAAACACACAAAGGTCCATTTTCAAATAATTTCTCTTAATTACCCACAGAGACTAATGAAAATCTGAAATGCCTCCAGCCAGAAAACCCTGGCACGAAAACATTGCCTTACACATAGGCTTGACAGTTTGTTCAGCGGGGGCTCGGCATCATTAAAAAGCTACTGTAGTGATGAAAGAGAAGCATACATCATGGCACTTTAATTTTTCCCTTGGCTTGGTGCTATTCATCGAGGTTACTCGCCACGAAATTAGTGTACTTTCACTCAACCGATGTGCTCTATCATGTACCTAATCAATTCGCCAATCACACGGAAGAATTGCAGTCTGTATTGGTTACATTCATCCCTTGTGCAGGGAGAAAAGAGCCGTAGAACACTCAGAATTAAACATGAGCCCCTCCAGCAAAGTTAGAGAGCACTTTCAAAACTTAGATTGTGTTGCTTTATTTATCTTTGTAGTTCCGCAGGCTTTAAACCACACAAATGCAGCACACAATAACTGCGTATCCAGTTTTCCTTCCACTATTTTCAATATGATTTTTTTTTACAGTCCCAGAGGTATATTCGAAAAGCGAGAAGTGGGAATAAACATAAATCTATTGTTAGTGGATTTTGAAATGGTTTTCCATTTTCATCTCGTAGAGTACAGGGACTTCGAATGCTGAAGTAGGTACAGGCGAAATAAATTAACTCGTGAATAATACACACTGGAGATATACGTACGCCCACAATTTTGAACTTGCAGCGTTGTAAACACTATAAAATTTTGTTGTTATTTGACTATGTAGCGGAAACTGAAGCAATAATTTAGTGATACAAACGATTTTGATTATCTATCCAGATCCTGAGAGGCGTACACAGTAGAATAACTCGTAGGCCATTTGAAAATATAGTCTGAGAACACGCATGAAAAGATAAATTCTGAAATTAAATTAAAAATTTTTACGTACGATTGAAAACATAAACTTTATAATACAGGGTGATTCAAGAAGAGTTGTGTTGATCATAATTTAATTTCATCAAAATTAGATTTTATGGTATTCGAGGAACACACTAAATATTTTCAGAACCTATCTTCATGGCAGAAGTCAATTAGCTGCTATAGGTTAAAATTGGTCAGGTCTCACCGCTACACATTATGGGGTTCCACAAGGCTCAATAATTGGTCCTCTATTATTCTTAAGAGCAATAAATGACCTTCCTGAATTCATTAAAGCAATAGAAATTATATATGCAGATGATACTAATTTCCTATTCTTCCCCTTGCTCTAAATCAATTACATGCTCTCAACAACGACACTCTATCACAGATGGTTTTATGGTTTGAATCTAATAATTTCTTGCTTAATCAAGAAAAAAGTCAACATAGCTTTCAGCCTAAATTATCTAATAAATAAGGACAACAGACTCAACTACACAAAATTTCTAGGACTTTTTATAGACTCCAGTTTAACATGGGATAAGCACATCGAACACATATGCACAAAGCTATCAAGAGTTTTATATTTGTTAAAGAAATTAACGACTTGCGTTTCTCAAAATTATTTAAGATGTGCCTACTTTTCTTTCTTTCAGTCGATAATCCGATATGTCCTAATTTTCTGGGAAACGGAACCAAAATTGGAAGCGTCTTGATTTTAAAAAAGAAAGCCATTAGAATTTTATGTAAATCAAACTATCTGGAACATTGTCGGCCACTTTTCAGACAATCATGGATTTTAACAATCATAAATTTGTATGTATGTATATATGTGTATATATATGTATATATATGTATATATGTGTATATATATATGATCTAGTACTTTACACTCGACAAAATATCGACAATTACTCATTAGTGGCCAATATACATGATCATGAAATTAGAAATAGTGAACAAATTAATATTCCATATTGTAGATTACACAAGAGCAACACGAACTTTTTAATTATGGGGATAAAATTATTATAATAAGCTCCCAGTCGATATTATTAATAGCTTCAAAACTAGATTTTACAATTGGTTATTAAATAATCATTTTTATTCTGTTGCTGAGTTTATCAACACAAATTTGTATGAAATTGTATTTTAATAAATAAGGTTAATTGCAATTTAGTTAGTTTTCTTTAATTTAAGGGGAATTGGACGTTATCGCATGCAAAGTAATGGTAAAAATAGCCTATCTTCAAGCAGTCATAAATGTAATACTATTTATCACAGCTCTTTCATTTTTAGTGATATATGTATACACATTAAGCTTTAAAATGAAAGAGGAATGGTTAATCTAGTGTAAATCTTACCCTTAAATTAATTTTTAAATTTAAACATATTTTTTTATATAAATTCACTACAAACCTGTGATTAGGTACACTCTATTCACTTATCATAGCACACATTGAATTAAAATTTTGGGTACTTACTGCTAATAGATACTAAAACATACCCTACTAAAATTATTAAAATATCTGAATATTATGGGCATAGGGCTTATACTGATCTTCGTCATTTTTTTATTTTACTGACGGTGACGATTGCTATAAGCTCTATGCCCATAATATTACAGATACATCATAATAATTTTAGTAGGATATGTTTAGTATCTATTAGCAGTAAGTGGTCAAATTTTCAATTCAATATGTCCTATAATAAGTGAATAGAGTGTACCTAATCAGAGGCATGTAGTGAATTTATAAAAAAAAATGTACTTAATTAAAAAAATAATTTAAGGATAGAATTTACTCTAGAGTAACCATTCTTTTTCATTTATAGCTAATATGTATACACACATAGCTAACAAAAATGAAAGATCTCTGATAAATAGTAATATATTTATGAACTGCTTGAAGATAGGCTATTTTACCATTATTTTGCATGCGATAATGACTAACTCCCCTTAAAAGTTTCAAATTATTTCATGTTTTCATTGTATTATTTAAATTTTACTGTTTCTTTTATTAGTGTTTTTTTAATGTATTTATATGTTTTTCAATGTATTCTGACGAAGCCTAAAACTGTATGTTTAATGGCCAAATAAATGGAATTGAATTGAATTTGTGGAGCTTATTTCCGAAAACATTGTGAGGGAAAAAAATCATATACATGGGTCTTATTCTCAATACTTTCTGAGTTACACTAATTTGAAGTTGATTTTAAAATACCTTTTTTTTTAATTTTAAAGGTGAAAGAATATTACAAACAGAAAATGAACTATTCAGAAGTATCATTTCTTTAATTGGCTACTGTTTTGAAGCTAAAAATGTGCTGTGAATTTCATATATATTTGTTTTCTATTCTTTACCATGAAATTACGTTATACTTATTCATTTATCTATAGTAATGTCACAAGAGGCCTGAGATCTGCCGATAAATCCACGAGCGAAGCGAATGGATTTATTTGCGAAATCTCAGACCTCGAGTGACATTTATTAAAACTATTTCGTGAATAAAATAGAAATGTAAATAATATATCACTAAAATTCGCTCACAAAATGTTAATAATTGTATATTTATGAATACTTAATCTGTTCAGACATTGTGAAGTCGAAATAGATGAATAACGATTACTACAATAAAGAAATTGAATGTTATTCAGTGATGCCAATTAAGATAAGCGAAATACAAAATAATGTTAATTATATGTACTGTGCTTTTCTCTTGTTATTATAATAGAAATACGTTTTCATTATCCCCTGAAATCATAATTATAAATAACCTGATTACTACATTAATTAAATGAACAATTGTTATGAAGGAGTGTCATTTTCTTTAGATACAATGGACATGGAATTAGAAGATGAAGATGTAGATGTGGAAGTAGGATTTCGCAATTTAGTACAATGGATTCATGCTCATCGATTTACGTAGAAACAGTTGGCGACACTGACTAAACAAAAGAAAGACCATGCGATAGATTGATAGTGATAAATCGAGCTGCAGAATTATCGCGATGTATGACTGTGATTAGTTGGAATTCAACATTACTTCATTGGCCGAAAATGGAATGACGTCATATAAACGAAATAGTCATGCCACTCTTGTAAACTCTCTAAGACTGCACATTAGGATGCAAAATTGAACTGGAAGGAATCAAGTCGTTAGAAATGGTGTAATTTGTAATAAGTATTGTAAGTTACTTTGGCTTATATAATATTTATAAAATCATAACTTCAAATACGATCATTTTCATTTTCATTTTACCCACTAATATTTCAATAACTAATTTCAGCTTTATTTAAGTACTTAAGTTCACAGAACACGTACTCAAACCGCATACCAGTGACTGTACCACTTTACTGGCCACCATTTTATTGGTGTTGTGTACATAACCATATTTCAACCACATCTCGCGTACATTACCTTCAACAATTATAAATGAGCAGTTATTGATTACATTGTATTCTAGATGTTCAGTTGTCTCAACTTTTTAATTGAAATACTTTCTTACTTTTTAATCTGGGATCCAAAAAGATTAAGTTTTGTGTAATTTATATCTTTTGACAGTCCCGTCTCAAAGAGCGAAGAACTATTCACTCTCTCACTTTACTCTTCAATATTCTTCAAACCTCTAACCCTAGCTACTTAGCTTCTCGTTTTCAACATTTGTCCTCATATCACGAAATAGATACTCGCTCACAACACCATATCACACTCTCCATTCCTAAACACAGAACATCCTTCTACTCTTCATCTTTCACGGTCTCTGTAGCTCATCTCTGGAACTCTCTACCACAATATGCCAGAGACTGTCGGGCATTGTCTAGTTTCAAAAATAAATTAAAATTGCACTTTTTTCAATTCAGATTCCTTTCAGTTATAAGCCCTTTTCTCTGCGATAGTTTTGTAAAAATATAGGCTAGGCTATATATTTCTTTCTTTCCTTTCCCCTTTTTTGTTCTCTTTATCAGCCGATCAATTTATTATCATAGCCTTTTTATTGTGAATTTTATTTAATATTCGTATTTATTATTATCTTATTACATTCCATTTTGTTATATTCTACCTTACGTTTTCCATATTAACCATTTGTACTAAATGAATTGCTTTTACTATATTCCAATGTATTTCAATTTCTTTTTTCTATTATTGTATTTTTTATGTTGTTTAGTGTCGATTTTATTATTATTATTATTATTATTATTATTATTATTATTATGATTATTATTATTATTATTATTATTATTATTATTATTATTATTGTAATATGTTACCTGGTATTCTGTACTTTAAATTTTTGTTAAATTTTAACTGCTTGTATACTTAGTGACCTGGTAGAGTGTCAACCAAGAGAAGACCCTGTGACCTTAACTCTGCCAGTATAAATATTTTTTATTTTATTGTGTTATTTTACGATTATTTTATCAATTATCATAGGTTATTTAGCGTCTGAATGAGATGAAGGTGATAATGCCGGTGAAATGAGTCCTGGGCCCAGCACCGAAAGTTACCCAGCATTTTCGTATTTGGTTGAGGAAATTCCCCGGACAAAAAACCTCAACCAGAGTAACTTGCCCCGACCGGGATTCGAACCGTAGATGGGAGGATAATATTAAAATGGATTTGAGGAGGTGGGATATGATGATAGAGATTGGATTAATCGGGCCAATGAACCTTCGGGTTCCATTTGTAAGTATTGTTATTATTATTATTATTATTATTATTATTATTATTAGTTATTATTATTATTATTATTATTAAAAGTTACACTTGGTTTTCGCGGCCAGTTTTTTCTAATACAGCCTGATAATGCTTGAAAGGTAACTATAGTCGCGACAATGTTATTCCCGGCGTGACTCCTCCTCTTTGCTTACGTCTTAGGAAGTGAAGGCTCTATAAAGTCTAGGTAGGTATTATCGTTGGCCATTTTTGTTCTTTCGTTGCCGGGCTACCAGACGAGGAATCTATTTGCCACACCGTTAAACATGATCATGTCGTAGCTCCTATGATAATAAATCAAACGCACTGTAATTGAGCAAATAATTGAGCGGCAAATAACGTCCTCGTGTGCTTTCTGCGAACGCCAACGAAAGAGCCAAAATGGCGGGCGATTATATTAAGTATTTATCGAGCCTTAGGAAATGCATAACGTCATCAGGAGCGAATCACAAGACGCACACGTTTAAATGTAGCCGACCTGCAACGTGATTGGCTGCCGGAAATTAGAGCGACGGGACTATAATATTCTCATTTTCTTTTCAAAATGTGTGATCTGCGTTGAAGACACGTTTAGAGCATACTGAAGAGACAAATATCTGGAATCTCCTGTAGAATATTGAACACAGCTATACACGTTCTGCCTGGGCGCTGATACTTAGCCTCAGAGAGAGAGTGGCAAAGTCTGTGATGTGTAATCAGAGGCTGGAAACAAAAATGACATACCCCCACATAGCAATCAGCTTCGTGGGCGGAGACTCTTGATCAGTGCGTGCCAGTCCGCAATTATGCACTCCCGCCGTTATAATTGTCCTTCCCAAGGACACATACGCTCCACCCGAAGCCACACACCCCCTCTGAGCAGAGAGCACCCCGTACCATGCTATTGTCATCACAATTCTGCTGTCGTGCGATGCAGAGCAAGTTGGCGATCACGCGCGGAATTGATTTCTGTTTTGTATAATTACTTCGGTTCGTTAGAACGTGTGCGAGACTGGTTAGACGGAGCAGCTGTACTCCGATTCACGACACACCTTCCATTTCGTTTCACAGCTAAATCCTCGTTAAATTTGCATATGTGGGTCTCGTCTCCAACCTGGAGACATCCCTGTCCCTAAACCACGTCGTACCATCGAACTCCAGTCTGTGTTTGAACGTCCTTTATAATTCATGGCGTTTAAAGTGGAAGCTTCACCTTGTGTGTCAACCATAAGCCGTTTCCAATAATACAGTTAAGAATGTTTAAATAGATCCTAAAGACCAGATTTGCCTTAACCTTTTAGGTTTCTCTTGGAAAGCTCAGAGACAGTTCGTCTTTTGAGTCATTTTATTCATTTAAATTTAAATTAAATTAAATATTTTTAACTTTAGTACAATCATTAATACAATTTATGGCAGCGTTTCTCAAACTATGGTCCGCGGACCACCTGTGGTCCACGAGTTCTGCCCTTGCGGTCCTTCAAAAAAGACGGAGGAAAAAATAAAATTCAAAAGAAATGCATATCACACTATAGCTGAAAATCTCAGAGTTTGGAAATGACACATGGCAATCGCCTTTCACTTTTTCTCCCAGTACTGATAGTTTATTAAATTGTTTACCCTACCTTGTTTATGTTTTATCAATTAATTTGTCTACCCACTTCCCACTCTACTCTCTGCAACAAAAGAGGGATTTAAAGCACTATCAACGTGGCGTTTCCCTGTACATCTGGCGCCGCGCCTTTAACCCAGCCAGGGACCACACGATTTCATAACAGAGGACCGAACCTTCTCATATATTGATGACTTTCTTAATAGTTTTGCCGACACCCAGTATGCATATTAAAATGGGCACGTACTGTACGTCGTATATCAGAAACAGAACGTGCTAAATTGCATCTTTACTTGTTGAAAATTGGGCATGTTTCTGCATAATTTTTTTATTTGTTTTTCCAGATGACGATATAAGAAATTTGTCACTGCGCCTATTTTAAAATCCGACAGGATTACTTTTTACACTTGCGTGTTTCGTCTCTAAGTGCCGTTTCAATTTCGCGGGTTTCATACACTCGTTTAAAGCACTTCGTAACAAGCAACGCACCGAGGTTTTGGTTCACTCTCATTGCCACACCAAGTAAATCCAAGTTTCAAATAACTCTTTTCATATTTACGAAAGTATTTTTTTTAATAGCTACCACTAGGTCTAGATAATTCTTTAATGGCACTATAATCACTGATATTAATATATTTCTTCACACACAGCTTCTGAACTATTAGCATTGCCTAACTGAAGCGTACCATCATGTTCCTTTCTTTTCAAAGATCCGGATCGAAGCCAGTTTTCCATTATTTATAATGGGCACTATTTAACATAGATATGGACAACTACTACCGTGTACTACATAGGAAGGATTTCAAACAACTAAATTCTAAAAGGCAATCGATGAATCATCAATGCACAGAATTTGTTATAAGTTACTTGTGATTGGCTACAAAAATATAATTGCAAATGTAATTAATTAATTAATTAATTAATTCTGTTTTAAGATTATATCTACACTGGTATTAAAATATGTAACAAAATGATAAATTTGCTTTCGAAGGGAACAAGAGTAAGGTGGTCCGCAGAACTGTTCTGACTTAAAAAAAGTGGTCCCCACTTCAAAAAAGTTTGAGAAACTCTGCAATATGATACAATAAATTGGGGTAGAGTAGCATCATCTGTACTTAATTCATTAATTTTATTACACAGAAGATTAATAAAAATTTGTCTCACCAAAAATTTGAATTACCCAACAAATTTAATTTATACAGATTTTAAAGTATTAACTATTGAAGAAATTTATAAATATAGTTTACTAACATAAATCTATTCGACATGAATATCGTACTCGAAGACAAAGTCTACTTTCCCATTAATTGAGCCTAAATGTCATACAAGTGCAGCTCTTAAACATGATGCTAGTTTCGGTATAAGACTTTATAATACGTAAAATTACAAACCGTTTTCCAAATTTCAAATATTTTAAAATTGAAGCTTTTAAAAAAAAAATTATAAAATTATTCATTTATATAATATTAACAAGTGTGTGTTTTTTTACCCTTTATTTCTGTCGACTATATTCATGTTTTTATTGAATATCACTGGCTTCTGTTTGATTATCAATATATATTAAATGTGTTTTTTCTCTCTTTTTCTCTTTCTTCTTATTCTTTTTTTTTGCTCTTGTGTGTTATTTATTGATTTTAGTTAAGTTACTTACTGTATTTAGTAAACTGTAGTTGTAAGGAAAAATAGTTGTGTGGAAATGAAATTGTAATTTGGCACCACGTGCCCCCCTTCCCTTAACAATTTGAACAGTCGTGAAAAGATGGTATGGGCAGGATGTCTCCTACGTGGGTACTGGTGGCGATACAATCTGTGAGTTTGTCTACTGTTCCCATTGGCTCATCCGTATTCGAAAATCATGTCTGCATATTCCGCTCTCATGTACTCCTCCATTTCACTAGGACTGATCGACTGGACACTGCAACTTGTACACATACACTGCTGCCTACAGACGTGCATATCAGGACCGACCGTGTCCGTTACACATTACGCCATCTGCATTGCTTTAGTGTAGTTTCCTGTCCCCACCCCTCAGACAGCGCACTGAACGGAATACTGTAAGTAGACAACGTAAACAACGTCAGATGAATACAGTTTGTGAAGGATGTACAAATACACTTAAATAAGGTGTACAGAGGAATAAAATTATTTCATTTCCACAGAACTATTTTTGCCTATAACTTTCTACTCAGTCATTTCCGGAAGAGGGTTCCTTGTCTCAAATTGATATATGTGCCCTTCCCTATCATACCTGAAAGTTAGTAACACTAGCCCGGAAACACCCTATATATATATATATATATATATATATATATATATATATATATATATATATGAATCGGTTATTGTTGAAAGGAACCAAGTCCACTTTTTAAAGTTTTGAAATAATCGAAAAAACTGTTTTGTGAGTAATCTATCGAAGATTAAACCAAAATATATTGTGCACATAAAATATACGAATACAGAATTAGTTTAGACTCATAAAAATATTCATACAGTCATTAGAATCTTTCTAATCTAGGAAACACGTCATTGGACTTAGTTCCTTTCAACATGGAAATGCTCTATTTATAAAATTTAAACACATTTTGGCCTATAAGAACAAATTGGGAATTTATTAAATCACCTGTAATGCATGTCTTAAGGAAAAAAATCAACCATGAAACATGTTACTTGCATGGTGCAGTATAACATATTATTTTCACAAAATACAAAGAATATTTACAGTAGTCATACACCTTTGTAATGAGAATAACTCAGAAAACAAAACAACGCTATTTTTAAAATATCCATACTGTTTGATTGAATTAACCAATTCTTGGTAAATACGGAACAACAGTACAAATAAATGGGCTACTGCAACCAACATTTTCAATAAAGTAGGTTTTTTTTTGTTCAGTTGGCCATTGCAATATTTTATCATAGAAATCTTTGCTACCTCCTGATAGTCTATAGTAATATAACGATAAACTTTCCTCACATCTCCTAGTTTGTTTGTTTTGATTGAAACTCGTCCTTCATGATAGGCTTTCTGTAATAGGCTAATAAGATTACAATTTCTCGTGTATTCCTCTTCCATTATCTGATAATGTTATCAAGTACAGAATAATCAAATCTGAACATTTAATGCGACAAACAACTGATAATCAACAATCAGTCTCTGCAAACTCATTAATCCCGCGAAATATTGAAGGCAGAATATACTGTTAGCACAGGGCCGCCAACCTGGAATCTTCGTCGTTCCGCGTTGAAAAGCACTATCTACAGGAGTTAGTTCCTTTCAACACGGAATGACAAGATTGACCATCTCAAATAAAGCACAAGGAATATGAGTAACAAGTTCGTTCCAACACCAACACATGCAGCTTGCTTTCTACATTACAAATCGATAAAAAAATGAAACTGGCAAAAATGTGGACTTATAGTCCGACCATCGGATCTGTGCCCCCGTAAGATATGCGAACTTAACCTTAATTCCTTTTCAGCCTCGGCAATTCATTTCTCTCCCTGTATTCCTATTTCTCTCTTTTCTATCTCTCTCCCTTTCTCTCCCCCACTGCTCACAATTTTGAGCCTTCTTGCGGGACAGTTTATTTGCGCTTGCAGTCCAGTGTTGTCAACTCAACATGAATACTGTAGCACGGAGTGGTGAAAGAAATATTATTAAGCAAGTAATAGCATTTTGCGTAAGTCAATCAGCGTCATTAGACCTACTTAAATTAAATTATGAATAAGTAATAATTAACCTTACATTATTATAAGCAATATTCAAGAGACATGACACTGTTTGACGGAAGTTTGGCAACATCCCTATTCGGCAAGGTTTGTGGTCTGCTGTTTGAGGTAGTGGGAGAGAAACGGGTGAAATGGGGTGAATAGAGGCGTAAACTTTTCCAAGAACGACGATAGCGCTGAAGGGGCATAGATCCGATGGTCCGACAATAGTTCCTTTCAACAACGAACGATTCATATACATATATATATATATATATAATTTCACGTCTGATTTCACATTAGTCTTACCATATGAGGAGCATCGTTTCAAAATGTATTATGTCAACTTACAATGTTTTTACACGAATGACGAAAAACTGAATTACTCGTGAACCGGACAAGTTTTAAAAACGCTACACAAAACCATTTTTAAGTAGTTGTTTCACAGTTTACAAATATGACGACTTGGAACCATCAGACTTCACAGCATGAAAGATAAATAAATAGAAAGTAACAAATTTAATTTCGTCCACTGGGGGACTTAATACGTTTTGAAACGATGCTCCTCATATAGTCTCGAATACTTACTTCACAATTTCAGAAGATGTTCCCAACAATACAGCATAATTTCAGTATGGAGATTTTACATATTTCAACCCTAGACTGACTTCTTGCAACATCGCTGATATTTTCCCTTACACTTCGTATAATGAGAGGAGGAAACGATTATGACAGAGCTCCAAGCTATGTGATGAAACAATTCCTTTCTGAGTAAATACATCTCATTTCCCATCATCGCAGTCCTCTCTACGTCAAAGCATACTAAAATTACCCCCATTCTTGGCTTCCGTTATGAATGCATTTTGAGCTTAGTGGCCCTAGTATGTGGAGAATGCGAGACCCGTTTGATACCTTAAGTTCGAGATATCTCCTCGAGCTGTGACGTGCAATTACCGCGCTCAACATGCATGTGTGTTTATGTGCTCAAAACAGCTTTACTGCCTCCTCCCATGCATACAATTATGACTTGGTTTTCGGGCTTCAAAGTGAGCTGCTTTTAGTGTGGTGTGTTAAAGACGAACAGCTTATTAAGTGCTTGATCCTATGCCTCTGCAATCCCCCCGCGCATACGTCGACACAGACAGGTTCGATCCAAAATCTACGGGACATGAGAAATGAAAATTTAAGCAGATGTTAATTTACGATGAAAGAGTAATGGAACGGAGAAAAATTCTCTCCGGCGCCGGGATTTGAACCCGGGTTTTCAGCTCTACGTGCTGACGCTTTATCCACTAAGCCACATCGGATTCCACCCCGGCGTCGGAAGAATCGCCCTAAGTTCCAACTCTTGGGTTCCCTCTAGTGGCCGCCCTCTGCTCTACGTCATAGATATCTATGAACCTAGGACCGAAGTCCACACATGTGCTGAGGTGCACTCGTAATGAGTGACTAGTTGGCCGGGATCCGATGGAATAAGAGCCGTCTTAAATCACGAAGTGATTTACGCGTATCATATATATTATTTTAATGTACCGAAGTACATATATTTCCATGCAGATATTCTGCGTCATCATACGATGAAAGAGTAATGGAACGGAGAAAAATTCTCTCCGGCGCCGGGATTTGAACCCGGGTTTTCAGCTCTACGTGCTGACGCTTTCATCGTATGATGACGCAGAATATCTGCATGGAAATATCATATGTACTTCGGTACATTATAATAATATAGATGTTAATTTGCCTGAATTTCATCTTCCGTACGCCAAAATGAAAACGAGCCTTCCCACCCATTTTTCCAAATCCAAAATGCCGCATGATGGAAAAAGAGAAGGCCGTTCAGTAATCTTTATATGAAACGGGTCAAAGTCAGGATAGGAGAAAAAAATTAAAAAGGAAGTGAAATAGGGAGAGGAGTACGACAAGGATATCCTTTATCACCTACACTATTCAACATCTACTTGGAGGATTTAGTTAAGAACTGTTTTCAGAACATGGGAGGAGTGATATTACCTGTACAGAGATGGCTTCACTGTGTAGCAACATGTCTCGCTGTGAATACATAAGCATTGCTATACAATTGAGGCGCTGACATGGGAAAGGTAGAAACTGCCAAAAACAAAATTTTTCAGGGGAAGCAAAAAACAAATTTATGAACACTTTCTCACTTACATTATTACAGAAACTGCTTTAAATGAAAGGCATGCACTCATGTTTGTGTTACATATGAAATTTGAAAAGTCTGGCACAGCTTTATCTGTGAAATCCTATTTTATGAAAATACAACATTGAAATCACTCCTTAGCCAAACTGAGAATTAACGTTATTTATACATTATGCACAAATTTGTCGGTAAAATGCATGATACTTTTCATCGAGGAAGTCTAACATAGATAACAAGTCTCTCTTTTTGGCATCTGGGACGACTGGTCTTCTTTCAAGGCGTTGCAAGCACTGCAAGTTAGTGATTGACGTTAATGACTGTCCTTTCTTAAAAATCCTGTGCTCTGTGCACATTTCAAGGTCATTAAATGACTGTCTTGTTTTTATTAGAGGAAAATCAGCTCTTGAGAGTCTAATCCAGTTGAGGGTGCTGATTTTGATAGGAGTTGTATTCAAAAACTTGTCACATTCTGCAGAAAAGTCGAAGAAATCCTCATCCCTCATCATTATTACATTATTAGGCCTTACCTCTTCTGGAACCATGGTCTTGCATATTTTTTCTTTTCTCTATGATGCCAAATTCCCTATCACATGGCATGTAGGAATGTTCTGAAACCAGGAATTTCAAGTCCACTGAATCAAAATGTTTCTTGGCAATAATGTAAATTAGGACCATTAGAATCATCCGATTCTTATTCTGCCCTGCATAGTTATCAGCCCATATTTGTCTAGACACACTCTGATGTTGTAAAAGGAGTTACTACCTTCTCCGCGCCAACAGCTGTGCACATACAACTTACAACATCTAGTGACTAGGTTTCCAACTTTGTTTCATTACATACGGACATACTACCTTCTCTGTGCCATTGGCATGGCCATTTAACCTTTTCAATGAAAAACCTAAAAATTCGAATTTTTGGCAGTTACGACCTTTCCCATGTCAATGCCTCAATTCTTCATTTAATTAATGAATTAATCAGGTTACTGTAATTATACAGGGTGCGTCAGAAAGAACGGATGGATTTCACATGGCAAGAAAGTTGTAAAGATTCATCAAATCAAAAATTTATTGTTATCAACATATTCACCAATACATGCAGTTTATTTATGGAAAACAACATTATCCATATGATGTCCTTGGCTTTCAATACAGGCATCGAGGTGTTTTCTGATGTTCGCCATCACTTTCACAGTCATAGCTGGTGCAATTGCCACGATTTCTTCACGAATCGCTGTCTTCAGTTCGTCCAGTGTATGTGATCGATGTTTACAAACTTACGCCTTCAAATGGTCCCAAAGAAAGAAGTCGCAGGGCGCGAGATCTTACCGTAGCCTCGGACAATCTCAGTGCAATAGAATTTCGTCCAGGTGATTTCTTCTTTAATGTTGAACCTGTGATACGAAATGAAGCCACCCACCGCAAAATTGTATTCCGAGTTGGAATCCTAGCGTGACATCCGATGTCGAAATGAGTCCTGAGTGGCGATCACAGACTCTTCATTTTTCAAAAATGTCTCTACGATGAAAGCACGTTGTACACCAGACCAACACCATGTTCTCAATGAAACTGCATTATGGCTGACCCAACAGTCGTGGTCCCCCTCACTATATCTCTCTCCTCGTTGCGTATCGATAGTTTGAAATCCATCCGTTCTTTCTGACGCACCCTTTATTATAAAATTGTAAATTAAATTATGATTTCAGCAGATAATGAAAAAGTATTTATGTTATAATAGTAAGAGAAAAGTGCAGTACATATAATTAACATTGTTAAACCTGTATTTCGTTTTTCGCAATTGGCATTAATGAATAATAACATCGAATTTCTTTATTGCAGTAATCGATATTCATCTACTTCAACTTCACGATGTCTGAATAGGTTAAGTATTCGTAAATATAGAATTATTAACATTTTGTGATGGAATTTTAGGGATATATTATTTACATTTTCATTTTATTCACGAAATAGCCCTAATAAATGTCACTCGAGGTCTGAGATTACTGCAGATAATTGCACAGTTGGCCCCCAGTGTTACCAATTACGTTGTTCTACTTCAGATTTTACAATTGAATTCTCTAGATTAAACTCTGGTGTCGAGTAACTTGATCTGAACCGAATTGTTAGCTTGTGTCGCAAAATTACTCCAATCCCCCTCTATATTTTTCAGTAACAACAGGAAACCAGACATCAAATGATTTTAATTACTTCGTCGAATTGCTTTTAAATTTAGCCTCGATGACAGCCTAGCAACTGCTGTGCGAGGGGGAATTTTCCACCCTGACATCAGTGACATGAATGCGTTTGTAGGCACAGATTTTATTTTTACTTTCTATTAGGCTTGCAGTCTGAAAGTTCGAATTATTTATAAAACAGTTATATTACCGGTTGTTCTGTACGGTTGTGAAACTTGAACTCTCACTTTGAGAGAGGAACAGAGGTTAAGGGTGTTCTAGAATAAGATACTTAGGAAAATATTTGGGGCTAAGAGGGATGAAGTTACTGGAAAATGGAGAAAGTTACACAACACAGAACTGCACGCATTGTATTCTTCACATGACATAATTAGTAACATTAAATCCAGACGTTTGAGATGGGCAGTGCATGCAGCACGTATGGGCGAATCCAGAAATGCATATAGATTGTTAGATGAAAGACTGAGGAAAAAGACCTTTGGGGGGGGGGGCGAGACGTAAATGAGAGAATAATATTACAATGAATTTGAGGAAGGTGGGATATGATGGTGGAGTCTGGATATTTTTGTCTCACTCATGTTAACTCACTACTTACATTTTATTATGATTTTTTCTTTTTTTCTATATGTTATATATGTCTCTCATTAATATTGACTCATTAGTTTGATTCTATTGTGATTATCTCTTTCGATTTTCTATGTACTACATCCAGTGTATTGTAATGATCTTTCCACCGTAGTTTTATTTATGGTTGAGTGTTAGCCTAGAGAAGGCCCTACGGCCTTAAAACTATACCATATTAAATGGAACCATTATTATTATTATTATTATTGTTATTATTATTATTATTATTATTATTATTATTATTATTATTTACGGCTCTTAAGGAACCCGGAGGTTCATTGTCGCCCTCACAAAAGTCCGCCATCGGTCCCTATCCCACCTCTCTCAAATCCATTTTAATATTAGCTTCCCATATTATTATTATTATTATTATTATTATTATTATTATTATTATTATTATTATTATTATTACTTACTTACTTACAAATGGCTTTTAAGGAACCGGAAGGTTCATTGCCGCCCTCACATAAGCCCGCCATCGGTCCCTATCCTGTGCAAGATTAATCCAGTCTCTATCATCACATCCCACCTCCCTCAAATCCATTTTAATATTATCCTCCCATCTACGTCTCGGCCTCCCCAAAGGTCTTTTTCCCTCCGGCCTCCCAACTAACACTCTATATGCATTTCTGGATTCGCCCATACGTGCTACATGCCCTGCCCATCTCAAACGTCTGGATTTAATGTTCCTAATTATGTCAGGTGAAGAATACAAAGCGTGCAGTTCTGCGTTGTGTAACTTTCTCCATTCTCCTGTAACTTCATCCCTTTTAGCTCCAAATATTTTCCTAAGCACCTTATTCTCAAACACCCTTAACCTATGTTCCTCTCTCAGAGTGAGAGTTCAAGTTTCACAACCATACAGAAGAACCGGTAATATAAGTTTTATAACTTCTAACTTTCAGATTTTTTGACAGCAGACTGGATGATAAGAGCTTCTCAACCGAATAATAACACGCATTTCCCATATTTATTCTGCGTTTAATTTCCTTCCGAGTGTCATTTTTATTTGTTACTGTTGCTCCAAGATATTTGAATTTTTCCACCCCTTCGAAGGATAAATCTCCAATTTTTATATTTCCATTTCGTACAATATTCTGGTCACGAGACATAATCATATTATTATTATTATTATTATTATTATTATTATTATTATTATTATTATTGTTATTATTATTATTATTATTATTATTATTATTATTATTATTATTATTATTCCTTGAAGTATTAGGCCATATGGCCTGTTACGATCTCACAGCTGAATTTTCAATGCAGCGCTTCTTCGGACGACCGTGAGATCTCTTTCCGATTGGACGATAGTGGAGCATGACTTTTGGGATTCTATCTCTACGCATGCGATGCAGATGATTTATCCAGTTCTTCTGATAATGTTTTACGTCATTAATTATAGGTTCTAGTTGTAATTCTTTCATTACATCTTCATAGCGTTTATGATCCCATTTCGTATACCCCGCTGTATATCTCACAAATATCATTTCATTGGACGTTATTCTGCTTTCGTCTTTTTTCCTCAATCTCCATGCCTCACTTCCGTAACAAAGTACAGGCCTCGCCAAGGTCTTGTATAGGCGAATTCTAGTATGTCTTTGTACTAGGGAAGGTTTCATAATGTGGTCAGTTATTCCCATTGTTTTGGTGTATTTAGAAATTTTCTGTGAAATATCTACTTCATCGAGAAAAAGATAGTATGTATCCGAGATATGTATAATAATTTACTCTTTCTAATATTTTTGAATCTAAACATATTTTGCCAGGCACGGGATATTTTCCGCTGAAAGCCATAATTTTAGTTTTTCTTTATTTTTATTTTTTATTTATTTTTTTCTTTAGTTTTATTATGATTATTATTATTATTGTTATTATTATTAAGGTTATTATTATTATCATTATTATTAATCTTGCTTAGGATAGGGACCGATGGCGGGCTTATGTGAGGGCGGCAATGAACCTCTGGGTTCTTTAAAAGCCATAAGTAAATAAGTAAAATTTCATTGATTCTGTTACCGGTATGTTTGTATATAGCATCATTTGACATCGAAAATCTATATACAAATATACCGGTAACAGAAACACTTGAAATACTTCGAAAAATGCTTATCAAAAATAACATACCACAGACTCACATTGACGAAATTATACCCATTACAGAGATTATTACAAAACAAAATTATTTCACACATAACAATAAATATTATATACAAACTGAAGGATTACCAATGGGTTCACCTATATCAAGTATATTAGCTGAAATCTTTATTCACAACATAGAACAAATACACATACTAAACACCGACAACAGCAAACACGCAGAGAAAATAATGTACACTGGTGGCCATAATTCTGGAAACTTTTGTGTTAGTATTGAATTGTTATTACATCTGTTTTTTTATTCAGACATTAATATAATTTAAAATGTTACTCGTGACTGAAACCATCAAACATACATTGTCTAATCTATTTTATAGAAAATACGTGACTTTATATCATAATATGTATGAGAAAACATATATTTATAACATTAACAGTTAGAAACACTTTGGTATTATTTTTTCATTTACTCTGTAAACAGTTGGTACTTGGTGTGGGGTAACCTTTATTTTTAGTGACAGAAACAATTCTGCGGGACATTGAGTCCACAAGACGTTTCAGTTCTTCCTTGCTGATGATCCGAAACCAGCTGTGGATAGTAGCTTCAATGAATTGAGTTTTGCTGCTAGAATTTTTTTTAGACACCAAATGTTTTAACCTTGATCACAAGTTTCCAATTGGATTCAGGTAAGGACTAGTCCCAGGCCACTTTATCACCTTGATGTTTTTCTGTTGAAACCATTGCATAACTCTCTTGGCAGTATGGCATGGATCACCATCCTGTTGAAATACAAAGTCATCACAATTTGGGTGTAAGACAGCAATGGATAATATCAATTTCATTTCCAGCATATCTTTTCTGCATTTTTCCTGTTTCAAGTTCCCTTGAAAAATCTGAAGTCTTCCTACTCCATTCCTGGACATGCATCCCCAGATCATGACAGCAACAGGATGTTTCATGGTTGCGATGAGGCACTCAGGATTCAAAGCTTCTCCATTTCGTCGACGAATGTATTTGGTTCCTTCACTTCCAAATATAGAAATCCTTGTTTCATCGCTCCATAACA
This sequence comes from Periplaneta americana, assembly GCA_025594305.2. NCBI lineage: Eukaryota > Metazoa > Arthropoda > Insecta > Blattodea > Blattidae > Periplaneta > Periplaneta americana. Next base: position 148,037,802 of record JAJSOF020000011.1, on the reverse strand, counting down.
GTCATCACTGGTCCATGATTGATGATTTTGCACCATTTTACACGATTTTATCGTTGTCTTTTAGAAATGGCTTTTTTCTGAGTGCTCTTGCTTTCAGTTCATTGTGGAATAATTTCCTTCGAAGGGTTCTCACAGAAATATTACATCCACTGCTGTGTAGAACTTCCTGTACCTATTTAGAATATTTATTTCCATCTTTCAATGCCAATCGACAAATCTGCCTCACATATCATGGACTTACTTTAGGTTTTCTACCAGTCCTAGGTGCTGTTTTACAAGATTTTGTGGATTTCAACCTCTGTCATACTTTCTGGACGCCAGACACTGTAGCATCATTACCAAGCTTCCTTGCAATTTCCTTGAATGTAGCCTTCTTCTCGAAGTGTGACTGCCCTACTTCGATTAGAAGGTGTTCAATCCTTCGTGGAGCCATTGTGATAAAATTATTATCAATAAAGTTTGTGGTAAAGCAATCAGGTGATATCCGCACGAACGTTTGTCAGACTAATGATAGAAACATACTAATAATGTCCATATTTTATGCTAACAGTGCTCAACAATGCTCCTAATGAACAAAAATAATCTTAAAATCAACAGTGGACCAATTTTATTACAGTAAATAATGAGAAATTATAATGAAATCTGAAATTAATATTTACGATAAGAATATAATTCCCCACAAAATGACTATTTATTGTTAAAATATTAATAATTTAATAAAATACCTTTATTAAAACTCCATAATTGACGAATCAGTCATGAGTGATATTTTAAAATGTATAAATCTGAGAATAAATACAGATGTTATAATAATTAATTACAAAAACAAAAGTTTCACAATTATGGCCACAGTGTACTGGCATCGATATGTAGATGACATAATAGTCCTATATAATGGAAACAAGAAACCTACATCAACAACTCAACAAAATACATCCCAAATTAAAGTATACAATAGAAATAGAACATAAACAAGCTATAAACTTCTCAGACATCACCATAACCAAAACAAATAAAAGATACGAATTGAAAATATACAGGAAACCCACTACAACCACAACACATATACACAATTTTCATCAAATCATCCCATACAACATAAACATGCAGCTTTCCGTACAATGACACACAGATTAATTAATACTACCAATGAACAATGACAACTACACTGAAGAACTAAACGCTATAAAATATATAGCACAAGACAATGGATATAACCCTGACATGATAGACACACTAATAAAAAAGGCAAAACAAAAACAGAACAAACCAACACAAACACCACGTGAGAATAAATACATAACATTAACACATATCACAATACCAATACTTACAAAATTGCAACTTCATTCAGAAAACTAAAATACAAGATAGCATACAAAACAAATAACACAACACAGAAACATCTAAATAATCACATTAAACATTCATATAAATTAAAATGCAATAGTTGTCCACATTTTTACATAGGACAATAGGAAGAACCTTTCAAACAAGATATAATGAACATATTAAAGCTATAACCAAACCCTACATCACATAAAATTACGCAAAACATATTATCAACAATAATCATGACTACAATAATGTAGAAACAGATATGGAAATTTTACACATCACACCAAAAAGTTCACAGTTAAACATCATAGAACAATACGAAATATAAACATACAATAACATACCCACAACATATACTTAAAACACAATTACAGTTAAATACCCGCACATTGTTGGATGTCATGATACGTCATAACACACAAACAACCAGCCCCCACCATAAGAACAACACACCCCCACCCCTACAATCGACAAATGCAAATCGAAGAATTGAAGATCAACAGTACTTCGTGGGGACACTGATGAAGACGCAACACAGCGTCGAAACGGGCCGTCTGTCCAAGGTATATAACCTTTTTTAAAAAATTTAACACTTTTTAACGTGTGACTGAACAATTTTATGAAGTAAAATTTCTTTGATAAATTATATATAAAATTATTCGTTATTATTATTATTATTATTATTATTATTATTATTATTATTATTATTATTATTATTATTATTATTATTATTATTATTATTATGTTATTATTCGGTTGAGAAGCTTTTATCATCTAGTCTGCTGTCAAAAAATCTGAAAGTTAGAATTTATAGAACAGTTATATTACCGGTTGTTCTGTATGGTTGTGAAACTTGGACTCTCACTTTGAGAGAGGAACAGAGATTAAGGATGTTTGAGAATAAGGTGCTTAGGAAAATATTTGGGGCTAAAAGGGATGAAGTTGCAGGAGAATGGAGAAAGTTACACAACACAGAACTGCACGCTTATATTCTTCACCTGACATAATTAGAAATATTAAATCCAGACGTTTGAGATGGGCAGGGCATGTAGCACGTATGGGCGAATCAAGAAATGCATATAGAGTGTTAATTGGGAGACCGGAGGGGAAAAGATCTTTGGGGAGGCCGAGACGTAGATGGGAGGATAATATTAAAATGGATTTGAGGGAGGTGGGATATGATGATAGAGACTGGATTAATCTTGCACAGGATATGGACTGATGGCGGGCTTATGTGAGGGCGGCAATGAACCTTCGGGTTCCTTAAAAGCCATTTGTAAGTAAGTAAATAAGTATAACCAAACCCTACATCACATCAAATTACGCAGAACACATTATCAACAATAACCATGACTGCAATAATATAGAAACAGATATGGAAATTTTACACATCACACCAAAAAGTTCACAGTTAAACATCTTAGAACAATACGAAATAATTAAACATACAATAACATAGCCACAACATATCTTTAATACACAATTACAGTTCAATACCCACACATTGTTCGATGTCATGATACGTCATAACACACACAAAAAACCAGACACCACCATAAAAACAACACACCCCCACACCTACAACTGACGAATGCAAATAGCAGAATTGAAGGTCAACAGTAGTTCGTGGGGACACTGATGAAGACGCAACACCGCGTCGAAACGGGCCGTCTGTCCAAGGTATATACCTTTTTTAAAAATTTTAACACTTTTTAACGTGTGACTGAACAATTTTATGAAGTAAAATTTCTTTGATAAATTGTATATAACATTATTCGTTATTATTATTATTATTATTATTATTATTATTATTATTACTATTATTATTATTATTATTATTATTAATATTATGTTATTCGGATGAGAAGCTTTTATCATTCAGTCTGCTGTCAAAAAATCTGAAAGTTATAATTTATAAAACTGTTATATTACCGGTTGTTCTGTATGGCTGTGAAACTTGGACTCTCACTATGAGAGAGGGACATAGGTTAAGGGTGTTTGAGAATAAGGTGCTTAGGAAAATATTTGGGGCTAAAAGGGATGAAGTTACAGGAGAATGGAGAAAGTTACACAACACAGAACTGCACGCATTATATTCTTCACCTGACATAATTAGGAACATTAAATCCAGACGTTTGAGATGAGTAGGGCATGTAGCACGTATGGGCTAATCCAGAAATGCATATAGAGTGTTAGTTGGGAGGCCGGAGGGAAAAAGACCTTTGGGGAGGCCGAGACGTACTGTAGATGGGAAGATAATATTAAAATGGATTTGAGGGAGGTGGGATATGATGATAGAGAATGGATTAATCTTGCTCAGGATAGGGACCAATGGCGGGCTTATGTGAGGGCGGCAATGAACCTCCGGGTTCCTTAAAAGCCAGTAAGTAAGTATAAATTATATATAAAATTGTTCAGAAAGGAAATCTCTTTAATACAAACAGATACAAAAATACGAAATTTTCAACATGTTAACTCAACTCCCTTACATATCGTTTATTTGAATATATCGAAATTATAAATCGCACGGTTACTCAGAATGTATTCAACAAAAGCTGAAAGTCTTATATTTCACTCAAATCTATTTCATTCATTGTATTTCCTTTCCGTTACTCAAGACAGACTATCTCGCTGCGAGGATATGTCCGTAAGACTTAACCGAGGCTGTGCGATGTCCTCTTAAACAGTGAAAAGGAAAGGATTTGTCGTGGCCTTCCATCCGAACGGTACTTGACACTAAACTTACTTCCAGCCAATTACCGCCCGGCTGCAGCGACCCCGCTCCGTAGCTGAGAGGAATTAAGTGCAAATTTGTCAAGATTCGCTCCTCTGTCTGAGAGCTGCAAGACCGTCTTAGTGAAAGGAAAGTGTATGTAGCGCTCTTCTGAACCCGGCAGCTTCTAAGAGAATGTTCTAACGGAACAGCGCTGGTATTACGCGTAACAATCCATGTACATCCGGGCGAGAAATGCTTTGTAACCTAGTAAAGCCCACACAAACACACAATATCACATTTCAAACAACAGTGCCTTGCGATGGTTTCAAACACAAGAATATGGCTGTACCATTATCTTTACTACGGTCCAGTGGCGAAGCTAAGGTGTAAATACTGAGTAGGATGAAAAAAATATTTCTTTTTACACAGCAGATGTTTCTCAGCTTTTCTATCGAAGTATTTTTTTTGACACAGACTCCACATGAACATGATGATCACAGAATACTGGTGTAAAGGCCCATTCACAATGAAAATTATACATAGGCTTAAGGACTTTACTAATAGACGGTAGGATATTATATACACTACTTAAAGGGTGTAATTGATATCTTGTTATTTGAAGTGTTCTATCAGTGAGGAAGTGTGTTGTGTCAGTGAAGTCTAGTGTCAGTGAAGTGAAGTGAAGTGTGTTGGTGTCAGTGAAGTGGCTGTGCAAAGTATTTGAACAGTGAAATGGTTAGAAGTGTTAGTGAAAACAGGTAGAATCAGTGCAGTGAGTGAGTTGAGAGCGAAATAAGTGCAGTGCCGAAAGGTACTTGTGCAGTTATGAACCTGTCACACTCGTGGGTCTTAGTTCGAACTTAGGGTTAAGATACAAATTAGATTTACTTTAAATGTTATTTTAAGTGACCATGCTTCATTTAATTTAGGATGCTCCTTGTTATTATTATTTTATTATTATTATTATTATTATTATTATTATTATTATTTATTATTGTTTTTATTAATTGTGTTTATTATTAATTGTCATTATTGAGTGTAATTAGTTACCACTGCCACCGGGTATATACCCATTTACAGTGGAATAAATAAATAAATACATACATACATACAAACATACGAACGTACGTACATACATACATACGAACGTTCATACATACATACATACATACATACATACATACATACATACATACATACATACATACATACATACATACATACATACATACATACATACATACATACATACATACATAACCGTAACATAAACACAGAAGTTTGCACCCAGGCTACCAAATGGGATCATTCACAATGATTCACATAAGCACTAACATTAACATTACCGTAAGACGTTAACATGAAAGTTTGCAAACTCCAAACTTTCATGCTTATGTTTACGTGATTTGCAAACAGTACACAATTGTGGAGCGCTGAAGTATACGACAGAATATGAGGAAATGGCGTCATTGTTATGTTTCCATGGTTACCAAGTATCTTTGCGGTTATGTTTATGTTCCCATCGTGAATGTTGTTGATTTTACCGTAACGTTTACATTTTTAAATTAACGCTTACGTTATGTTTAATTTTCATTGTGAACGAGCCTTAACAATATAACTTATTTGAGGGGTTCGGCAGTAAAACATGGTAAGTGACGTTTTAATGTTTTGAAGTTATTAAGTAGGTAAATATTTTACATGCAACAGTTTGTATAACTTAGTCACCAGGAAAGTAAAATCTGTATAACTTCTGCAATCTGTTGAGATGTTGGAAAACTACTGCATTAGACGCAGAATGTAAGATGGGAAGCGGAATTCTCGTCACCGGAACTCCCGTCATTGTACTACCTAGTCACTGCACCAAAAATTAAATATTTTACCCTCTATATAATTAAGATTAGTCGATAATATTCATCGGTCCAAAGTTCACTTAATTTCGCTATACTCTGTTTCAAACAAGAGTGTAAGAAAACAGTATTACTTTAATTTTGTTTTATCGGTATTATTGCAACTTTCAGTTTTGTGATTCGAGCTTCCTATTGTATAAAAGTTAAAAGTAATAATTTAGTGTCAAGTTTTCATGTTTTAAGTTAAGGCTCACAATAAAAATAATAGTCAATTTATATATAAGAGGTTTATGGAACTGATAACGTAGAAAACCGAAGCACGTAATGACCTATGACCTTAAGGAAACTTCATTTATTACCTGCAAAAATTGGCCTTTGCACTTTATATTGCACAGGAGTGGTACGCCTAAGAAAACTGCTATAGAGATGGATCCGACTTTCAGGGGTTGTAGACTAATTATCGAATTGTTAAATTTATATTTCTACGAACCTCACTTCAATTAATGAGTGGTAAACAAACAGCAGTTCAAATCTTATTAGTTTTGTACAAAGCTTCGCTAAGTGCAAACACTTGTAAGTTTATACTTATACAGTGTGCTTCAGAATTCAACCTACGAAAATGTCTGACTTGTCAGTTGCTACAATTCTTCACATTTGATTTATAATCCAGTATTAAAATGAAATAGGGGTATGGCATAGTATGGGATGGTTTCCGACCTTATCAGGGTTTGGATGAAGCTCAACTATTTATAAACAAATCTACCGTGTTTACAAAATTTAGCTTCTAATGAATCTGTAAAATTGCCGGAAAATAATGAGACAGCACTCCAATGCACTGGTTTTTGTTTCTTTCATTTTTGTTATTTCAAAAGTTTTGGAAGAGAAATATCGGCATGAAGTTGTGGTGTAGTGGCTAATACGTCAGATCTCAGGCCAAGAAGTAGTACGTTCGAATCCCACCGTGGTAGTGATTTTTATTCCAATATCTTAGTCAGTGGCTTACTGGCCCAATAAGTACTTGTGTATGTATTTATTCACACTGCAAATGGGTAAATACCCGGTGGCAGTGGTAACTAATTTTACTACACTCAATAATTACAATTAATAATAAATTCACAATACTAATAATAAAATAATAGTAGCAATATATAATAATATTAACAAGGAGCATCCTAAATTAAATGAATCACTTAATATAACATAGCTAATTAAAGTAAATCTAATTTATATATTAACCGTAAGTTCGAACTTAGAAACCACGAGTATATATCATATGTTTATACATGCACAAGTACCTTTCAGCACTACACTCATTTCGCTATTAATTCACTCACTGCACTGGAACTAAGAAACATTTCACTGACACTATCCTGATTTCACTAACACTTCAAAAACATTACACTGTTCAAATACTTTGCACTACCACTGCAAACTATAGAACATCACTGACATAAACACACTTCACTGACACAACACACTTCACTGACACAACACTTTAAATAACAAAACATCAATTTAAACCCTTATTATTCCGTAGAATTATACTTACTATATTAACTTCAAATCGCTAACCTAGATCCCATTACAAGCAATTTAGGACGTTCACTATAACTCACACCCGTTCCCTATAAATGTACCGGTATCTCATTTCTCTGCCACTATAACTCTCAGAATTTACTTATAAGCTCTCTGCATTTTCACTACAACACACGGCACACCCAATACAGGGACATCATTTTATTTTTACTTCAATTTTTATTGTACCTGAGTTTTTGAATATACTTCACTCCCATCACCTCTACTAGTGAACTTGCAACCGATCTCCACACAGAACCAATCGTATACATTCAAAGTCGCCTTACGGTCTTAGTAAACACAAACAGTACTGAGTGAGTATAGTACGTTCCAGAAATATGTTCGCTTTCAATATTGAATCATATTCTCGCACAGGTACTGTCGTCCTTTTGCCTATGTCGCATCCCGGTTTCCCCCACCCACTTCTGCCCGTCCCTTTGTGGCTGGGCTGTCTTAGCTCTTTTCTGAAAACATTAATTTCTGTTAGGAATTGGACGTCTACGTAATGTTATACAACTGTTTAAAATGACTTAAATAAAAAGGCCTCGTTAAGTAATTAACTGTCACGTGATTTCCCTCCTTTCTACGACCAAAACCACTTGAACGGATAATAAATAGCATGTCTGAATAATTTTATCTTTTCGGATCGGACAGAAGTGAAGATTGAACATACTGTACGTAAGGTACTCTTTTATAGAGTAGGTACAGAATTACTTCAACATGAGTTAGTAGTACGAAAGACGAAACTGGTAATTGGAATTAGGTACAATAGTACTCTATATAGTGCGATAATATGGAAAAACAAAAAAAAACAGAAACCTGTATAGAAATGAACGGGCATCATTTTCAAATATGTGTTTAAATATCCATATTATGATTATTTTTCAATTTAACTTCATTCTCTATATTGTACGCTAATGTGCTGTAGACAGTATAATATGCGCTGCATAATGAATACGTCCGAATGGACAGCTCAGTTCGAGAGTAAAAACACTTATTGTTAATATTTTACTGTATTTTGATTAAATAAAAACCTAATGAAAATTATCAAACTCAAAATTGCGATATTTCCTACTTTACGTAAATGGATGAACTACTTTTCATCCCTCCTATACCTAGTAAAGTGATTTGTTTGTATCTTACGCCAGTATCATTGAACTCCAGTGGAAGGGGTGTTTCCGGTTCACAACCGTTAAGCTAAAGGTATAGTCAGGTTAATATTAGAAATGTTAGTAAAAATAAAATGATATCCCTGTATAAATCAATGGAGATTCACTATGTTTCTCTGCTTACTCACTAGACTTGTAAAACCACAAAATAGTCTCCATAATGTATTACAGTCTATTAGCAAAGTCCTTAAACCTATTTTAAATACATTTTTGGTTATTGGTAAAGCCTTTAGTAAGTATGCAGGTAGAGCATTCCAGTCCCTGATAGTACGATTGAGAAAAGAAAACTTTCCAGTGTTCGTCCTCTGTCTTCTTTCCCTCAATTTATATGAGTGGTCGTTTCTTGAAGAGTAATTTGGCGGCTGCAACCTATTTTTTATTTCTCTCCAGGCAGACTCACCTCTGTATGTTTTGAACATTGCGCATAATCGAATTCGCGTTCTCCTGTCCGTGAGTGTGTTCCATTTTAATGTTGAATTATTACGACAACACTTGAGAGCCCGTTTTTTGAATCTTTTCCAGTGTCTTAATATGATCTAATCTGTACTTCGCGCTATTACGTGCAAGTTTGAACCCAAATACCTTTAGTTGCCTACCTATGACCCTCCACAACCCCTTACATATTTCGATTCAATTCTGCAACACCCGGTATATAATATATTTCATGTGAATATTTGTGTCTGCTGTATGTAACAGTATTATATTATTACACAATTTTAAGTAAAAAAAAAAAACTTATTTTTATTGCTTATCTCCCATTGGGCCATTAAGATAATTACTTTCGTTAAACGTAATAATGTATTTGATGGATCTGTATCATTATATCTGATCACTAACGAACCCATCTCCTATCACATTCTCGAAAATGTATTATATATGATGAAAGCTGTCATTACAATAATTTCCACACGTCAGAACCAAGGCTTGCAAACAGCAGAAACAGATTGCATTAGCTTGCGTGCAAATACTTTGTTTCTTATTTAAGCTTTATGTAGAAATCAGATGTGATGTAGGAATAGTATTAGTGATGTGCGAAAATTATAGATCATACTATGAGGTCCGAGGTTTCATCACATTATCTGGCTCAGGTGGACTCCGAAAAAGAAGAAAATTTATTAATCTACCGTCTCTTATTTTCAAAATTGTTTCGCAATTCATAATATTGAAGTGATTAGTTTCCTTCTGGGGGCAATAGGCACCATTTCTAAATTATGTCAGTAATGGAGAGAAAAGTATGGTATAAGCTTCATAAAAAGCTCCAAGATGACATGATTATAACTACAGGGTGATTCGTTTGGGTATGGATAAAATAAAAACACCGTAAAACATTTACTACTGAACTTTATTTGTTGAAACTTTGTACATACAACACTGAAAGATGGGAGATTCCTCAGAGCTCAACATGACCCCCATTGCGCACCCTGCACAACTCATAACGGTGATGCAATTCAGCCCATGTCCGTTGTAACATAAGATTTGTTGAAAAGCTTGAGTAATTTTTACTCTCAGATCATCAATGTTCCTGGGTTTCTGTGAATAGACAATGTATTTAACAAAATCCCACACGAAGAAGTCAGGAGGGGTTAGATCTGGGGAGTTTGGGGACCAAGCCAAGAGATATCTGCTTCTCGTACTGGGTTTCGCCTGCGACCTCCTGCATGTTTTTTAACGCACAGCCTGTTTCTACAAATGTTCGATACCACAACATTATGGAATCGTATTTAGGTGCATTACGCACACCATACTCACGTCGAAATTCCCTTTGAACTCTTTTAGCACTCTCAAATTTATCATACCAAGGAACACATTGTGCCCGCTGTTGATTTGTAGTAACCATTTTAATCATCTACGATTTTCATTTGTCCTTTCAGATTATGCAGTGTTGATTGTCATATATGGAAACTCCCATCTTTTAATCATAATATAACCAGCAATAAATTTTTCCTATCATAATAGCGTTATAATAATAAATTAATATTATCCATACCCAAACGGATCAGAAACTATAATTAAATACTGGATCATATTATTTCGAAACCATTTATATGGGAACAACACCGTATAGAACTAGTTACTTTCCATTCATATCCAACATATTGTTTTTTTTTTTCTTTCAATGTTAATAATTGTAAAATTCATTGTGAGTTATTCTGTATCAATAGTCAAACCCCGTATATAGAGTCAGTCTTGGAATATAATCTTCAATCTAAACTATACACTATAGACTTTAAGATTATAAAATATTGAAATCGATGAAACCTGGGACGCGAGGTTTATTTTGATTGCGGGACCCCACATGCTGGAACGCAAAAGTGTACGACACCAGTGTAACAAGCGCCATCTTGTTTGTCTAGTCCTATAACTTTACCAACGTCGTACTTGCACTTGATTGGCTGTCGCGAAACGCCAAGAGATCTAGACTCCAGTGTAAATATGTAGGGTGCTATCCATAGACATTTCGCTAGCCCGCGCTACGAGAGTGTTAAACTAGTCCCGGCTATCGATGATTATTTGTACAGGATTCATATCCATATATCATATCATATCATATATCATATCATATCATATCATATCATATCATATCATATCATATCATATCATATCATATCATATCATATCATATCATATCATATCATATCATATCATATCATATCGCTAACACCGGTTTATGAATACGAAAAACGTTAGTTCACTGATCATCCACCGGAAGCCCGCGCTAAGAATGTCTAAGAATATGACCCGTAATGTCGAAAGTCATAAAAATACGAATTTAAAATGCCTTTGTGTAAGTATGCAGACATAAAATTTGTCAGAAATAAAATCATTATTTATCGAAACGCGTCATCTAAGTTTATATTAAGATACAGAGCTGAAAAAAAGCGCTGGCAAGTAGACAACGCCATTCTCATTTTGCAAATGGACTTCCTCGGAGTTCTTCCAATTGACTGACGCTTTGTTCCCACAGCTGAAATAGATTCGGTAGACAGGAAAGCTTCCATAAACTGACATAAAAATTGTACACGTATATTTGTTCCCCTGGAAAGTGAAATGGCTCTGGTGGCGGGGGGAACGAAATACGACAGCGTTTCAGGAGATCCCCAGAGAGGACCCCTCACTTCACAGACTCCCACGGGATCACTCCCGCAGCCCAAGTGAACTATCGACCTCCAGGACATCCGCACAGAGCGATTGGCTTCCGAAAGTTGACTGAAACAAGAGAGGGAGCTTGTCTCTACGTGCACGGAGGAGACACAGCAGAGCTTATCGCTAGAGTTCGAAGTTGAGACACATTTACTCTGAAGTTAACTATATACATATACAGGGACATCATTTTATTTTTACTTCAATTTTTATTGTACTTGAGTTTTTGAATGTACTTCACTCCCACTCCCTCTACTAATGAAGTTCAACCGTCCTCCACACAGATCCAAGACCGCATATACAGTCATAGTCGCCTTAAGGTCATAGTAAACAGTACGTTCCAAAAATATGTTCGCGTTTTCCAGTGACGAAAGAGCTTTCATTATTGAATTATTTTCGGACAGTTACTGTCGTCCATTTGCCTACGTCGCATCCCGGTTTCCTCCACCTGCTTCCATTCGCCCCTCTGTAAAGGCTAATGGCTGGGCTGTCTTAGCTCTTTTCTGAGAACATTAATTTCTGTTAGGAATTAGAAGTCTACGTAATATTATACTCAAACAATTGTTTAAAATAACTTAAATAAAAGGGTCTCGTTAAGTAATTAACTGTGACGTGATTTCCTTCCTTTCTAAGACCCTGCGACATAACCACTTGGACGGACATTAGATAGCATATCTGAGTAATTTTATCTTTTCGGATCGGGCAGAAGTGAAGATTGAATTTACAGTACGTAAGATACTCTTTTATAGAGTTGGTACTGAATTATTTCAACATGAGTCACTAGTACGAAGTACGAACCTAGTAATTGGAATTACGTACAATAGTCTATAGTGCGATAATATGCACAAAAGAACTGAAGCCTGTATCGAAATGAACGGCCACCATTTTCAAAAATGTGTTTAAATATCCATATTATATTATTTTCCAATTTAAATTCACTCTCTATATTGTACACTAATGTGCTGTAGGGAGTATAATATACACTGCATAATGAATACATCCTCATGGACAGCTTAGTTCGTGAGTAAAAACACTTATTGTTACTACAGTACTGTACTTTCATTAAACAAAAACCTAATGGAAATTATCAAACTCAAAATCGCGATATTTCCTAGTTTACGTAATTGGATGAACTAATTCTCTTCCCTCATATACCTGGTAAATTGATTTGTTTGTATTTTGCGCAGTATCATCGAACTCCAGTCGTGGAAGGGGGTAGCAAACGGTGTTTCCGGTTCTCAATCGTTGATCCAAAGGTATAATCAGGTTAATATTAAAAATTTTAGTAAAAATAAAATGATGCCCTTGTAGAATAACACAGTGTTTACCAAGCAGCTGGCAAGGTAGTCGCTCTCCCTCATACACACATCATGTTATTTGGATGGAGCAATATAGTTGTAAAAACGTAATATTATTCTCAAGCCTATAATAGTACATTATGCAACGAGCTTATAATGAAGGTAATTAAGAAGTGAATATGGATATTTATGAAACTCGCTTGTGCTCGTTTCATAATTTTCATCCGAGCTTCTTAATTACCATTATAGGCGAGTTTCATACGACTTTATATGCTCGACCATTTTTCTTACTTGATATTATTAATTTTATTGTATCTGACCTGGAGCAATGTCCCGTATGTTGTGAGATGTGCGCAGACGCGAAAGTATTGATTTTTTCCGAGGAACAGATATCCACATTGATCTTGCTAGGCCATAAAAACCTACAGAGATAACACTGAAATAAAATTATACATTGAAAAACGAGATGACAGATTGAATTTATTTGAATATTATTTACAATTAACACTAATTATTATAGTAACAGAACATAACCTTCTGCGACAGTATTGGATTTCAAGCCTGCGTGACTTTTCGCTAATTCTCTTTCGATTGCATATCCGAGAATAATCGATATTTGCGGTTTTATAACGGTAGAAAGCTGACCTGTCATTGGCTGAACAGTTGTAACCTGAGTCGTCATTGGCTGAAAGACCTGACCTTTAATGAGTAGGTGTACTTTAATGACATGCATTAAAGGTCTGCTACCAGGTGTATAATTACTACATTTCGGCATGGTCGAGCATAAACAGATATACAGGGCAATACTACAGTAGAGCGTCTCGTTTAGGCACAGTAAAAACGTAAAACAAAGTGCAGGTAACGTGTGGGGGAAGACGAGCCGTACGATAAACACGAGGGATGCACAAGGTTTTAGTTACAACATTCATGGCGGAGCATTCATTGAACTTATATTTTCCAAAAACACACAAAACAAAAGAACACAAATTGTATAACGTTATTGTATACACATTTTAACAGACAAGCAATTGTAATGCTGAAAGAATTCAATATAACAAACCAAGTTTTGCTACTTATATGATATTGCTTTCAAGCAGCATATTTACGGTCATGAATTTCATCCTCTGTATGACTAACATAATATCACCGTGTTCCCTGACCGAATTAACAAAACTACTGTATTGGTCTGATGTGACAAAACTATTTCCTAAACATAATTATCCCTTCTCAAAGTTCAATTTATTCAGATACAGTACAGACCACTATCCCATTTGCAGAATACATGTCCTAGGAGAAATTTAAACAGAATATTGTACGAAATTCAAATATAAAAATTTGAAATTTATTATTTGAAGAGGTGGAAAAATTCAAATATCTTGGAGCAACAGTAACAAATATGAATGACACTCGGGAGGAAATTAAACGCAGAATAAATATGGGAAATGTCTGTTATTATTCGGTTGAGCACCTTTTGTCATCTAGTCTGCTGTCAAAAAATCTGAAAGTTAAAATTTATAAAACAGTTATATTACCGGTTGTTCTGTATGGTTGTGAAACTTGGACTCTCACTTTGAGAGAGGAACATAGGTTGGGGTGTTTGAGAATAAGGTGCTTAGGAAAGTATTTGGGGCTAAGCGGGATGAAGTTACAGGAGAATGAAGGAAGTTACACAACACAGAACTGCACGCATTGTATTCTTCACCTGACATAATTAGACACATTAATTGCAGACGTTAGATGGGCATATAGAGTGTTAGTTGGGAGGTCGGAGGGAAAAAGACCTTTAAGGAGGCCGAGATGTAGATGGGAGCATAATATTAAAATGAATTTGAGGGAGGTAGGATATGATGGTAGAGACTGGATTAATCTTGCACAGGATAGGGACCGATGGCGGGCTTATGTGAGGGCGGTAATGAATCTCCGGGTTCCTTAAAAGCCGTAAGTAAATATTATTATTATCATTATTATTATTATTATTATTATTATCTTCTTCTTCTTCTTCTGTCTGACAAGTGTTAGGCCACAAGGCCTGTTACGTTTTCACATAAAATTTTCACGCCATCTCTTATCAGGACGACCCACAGATATTATTATTATTATTATTATTATTATTATTATTATTATTATTATTATTATTATTATTATTGTCCCGCGCCGTGGCGTCGTGGTCTAAGGCATCTGCCTAGGACTCGCGTTACGGAATGCGCGCTGGTTCGATTCCTCATGGGGAAAAATTTTTCTCATGAAATTTCGGCCAGTGTATGGGACCGATGCTCACCCAGCATCGTGATGCACATTTTGGGGAGCTACGATAGGTAGCGAAATCGGTTGCGAATACCAGCTATAACGGCTTGGGGGATCATAGTGCTAACTAAGATACCTCCAATCTGGTTGGATGAACGTCCACCTCTGCTTCGGCATGTGGACGTGAGGCCAGCAACCGGCTGGTCGGTCTTGGCCCTTCACGGGCTGTAGTTCCACGGATTATTATTATTATTATTATTATTATTATTATTGTTATTATTATTATTATTGTTATTATTATTATTATTGTTATTATTATTATTATTATTATTATTATTATTATTATTATTATTATTATTATTATTATTATTATTATTAAATGATAAATGATATGATATATTTCCACAGCACTTCTTTACATGTAATGGTGTACCTCACATTTTTGTATCCGGTGCCACCATTAACATATTATTACAATAACACATTATTTGCAGTACACGTCTACACAAATACTCCCAATTACACTATGTACCTTTTTTGTTACTTGGTCAATCTCCCCTTCAGTATTTCTCCTACATTTTATTTGCTATTCTCTATTGGTTAATTAATCCTAATATATCTAATATTATATACTTCTTTCACATCCCCCTTTTCCTCTAACTACTGTTCACTAAAATCTCAATTTCAATTTTTCTCTATAAATTATTATATTGAATTATTTGACCTATTTATTTTTTTTTTTTTTTTTTACCTTTTATTCATGTACTGTTCCAACGTTCAAATGTTAGTACTAATTTTATGCTGTCACTTGTTCACTTCTCTTAACCCTTTCTCACTATATTCACTCATTCCTAATTGCGCTCACATTAACTTTCTCACCATTCTGCTTCCACCTAATCCATTGTCACTATTCTCACTTCCTATAAATACTTATATTTTATTCTATACATCTGCTTATACACTTTCTCTCTACCCTATATACTTCTCGATCTTTTCTAGTTTCACTTTACTTGCACTTTTTGATCATATCCCCATTATTTATTATTATTATTATTATTATTATTATTATTATTATTATTATTATTATTATTATTATTATTATTATTTTAGAGCATTACTACAGTATTCTTTGTTCTCAAATGTATCGCGTATAACATCACTTATTCGATATCTTTGTTTCATGGTGAAACTTTCATAGTGACACCACAGTCTACTATATTCAGTCGCGAAGCTTGAGGTGATTTTTTGCAAATCTCGCGATAAAGCGCTCCAAGCGGTTAGCAACTAGAATCAATAGACTGTCCACGGTCGACTTTGGATTTAGAGTGGACTGAGTCGTATTTCCATCGAGTGCTAGGTCGTTGCGTATTTCGCATTGATGCTCGTGAAGAAAAATCCTGACACCTATTTCTTACTTTACTTCTAGATGCAAAAAGTGGTTAATAAACAGCAGGACGGAAGATCTAATGACAAAGAATGAAGCATATCTTTATAATAATATAAAGTTTTGCTCTCTTCATTTCGAAAGCACACAATTTATGAATGAAAACAAAAATAAATTAATCTGGAATGCAGTTCGAACTTTATTTGATGTTTCAAATAAACCTGTTCTGTTATTACCTGCAGCTGAGAAACAAAAGCTTTGCACTAATTCTACGCCTGTATCAGCTGATTCCTTGAATAATTGTACATTTGCAGACAACTTAGGCCTACTTTTTTTTTCAAAGGATATGTTTTTAATTATAGCTGTTAATTTTGTTATTATTTTTATTTGTTACTTTATTACAGACGTAGAAAAAGTAAGTCTGTTACAATAAAATTTATTGATCACGTTTTATTTCCAATTCTGGTGTGATTATTATTGCTTAACCTCATCCCACTTTGTTAACTACGTAAGCCTACACTACAAGTACCGATACACGTAAGTTACGCCCATTAATTCATATTTCCATTATTATTGTCATTATATTATTGTTGTAAAGAGAAATGCAAATTAATATTTATTGGTTTCATAGTTCATTATCGCTATAATCTTGAATGAGTGAAGCGTTTATAGTAAATTTCAGTTCGTTTTGCACAAACAAAAATGATATTAACCTATTTCTTGCAGGCATCTTCGAGTTTATGGTGGAATTTAATATACTTCATTAAAATAATAAATGAACTTTATCCATTTAATATTTCAATAATGGAAGGAAGGTGTTCATTTTTCCAAAAGAACACGACAACGAAAGTGTAACATATTTTGTCATCTGCTAGGAGAGATCTGTGATGATGAGGCGAAAGTAGCGATCCTAGTGGTGGGAAACTTCCCATGTTTGCATTTTTACTACATATTGAGCTTCGCGACTGTATATAGTAGACTGTGGTGACACTATGTTTTTTGTATGTACTGTAGAGTGATAAACTGAAAATATATTAAATTATATTTATAATAGTACATTGTGTATATTGCAACGGTGTTGGACTCCCTGCTACTTAATTTTTTTGTGTTTCAAAATGTCTGACATAAATGAAATTTAAAGAAATGTTGATGTATAAAGTGAACTATAAGCCCGAGTTTCTGCCGTTTTGCAGTGTTTGTTCTGCTCCCTGCCAGTCCTTCTCACTCGTTAAACACAAGTTCCGACTCGAGATCGTTTCAGGACGAATTACGTCTTCTCTCCCTCCTCCCCCTCTAATTAGAGACTGCGCTTTATATCGTTACGAAATCGAAGAAAAGACCTTTAATAAATGTCACAAACATTTTCCGTTTCCACCTTCATTTTCATCAGCGTACAACTTCGTTAAGGGTACAAGACGACATTTTATAAAACGTGTATTCTTCTCGCGTATTCAAGAGCTGTTGAATTATAAAAACTCTTGTCAGCTTTCCTCTGTGCTCTGAAAAATTGAATTATACTTCTGCTTCCATGGAAACAGTGATATAAAACATAGCCTTCTGTTTACGGAAATAAGTAGCCACTGTTTATTCTGCGAAGAGAAGTCTAGCGTAGGATGAATTTCCATTACTTCATTTACAAATAAATACAGTAGGGGAGTAGTGGGTTCAGTGGACACAAAATATTAAGACATATGTATGCAAGTGATAATTCAAGTATTTTTAAAATCTAGTGCAATAGAAATAGACATTAAAAATGGAGTATAATAATACATAAACAAAAATGTTAATAGATAAAGGACATAATATACAATACGTGTTTGTCAAAAAAATGCAAATGTTTCACTGTTCCCATTCAGGAGGGTACAGTGAGACACCACAGTGTCTATTAACGGACATTTAAATAATTTACATTTATTTCAAAAGAAAGAAAAACTTGCTGTCTCTTTATCTTGACATGTTCTGTAGGCTTATTTAGAATCATTTTGATGTCTGACTTCGAAACCATTGAAACATCTGGAACATTTGGAAAAGTGAATTTCTCATGACATTTCAAACTTTTGCGAAAAAATGAAATGAATTTTTGGTGACAACAAAGCTTATAATTATAAGAATTTAATGTAATTCTTTATTATTTTTTAACATTTTCTTAAATTTTGTGAATAATTTTTTATTTATGAAACCATTAAAATGTGATGTATCCATTATTTTAAGCTATAGTTCCTAAATTGGTTACTAGTATGTTCATTTTTAATGTTAGTTACTGGTAAATGTAATACAGGGACATCATTTTATTTTTACTAACATTTTTAATATTAACCTGTCTATACCTTTAGAGAACCGGAAACACCGCTTGCTCCCCCCTCCAAGACTGGAGTTCGATGATACTGGCGTAAAACACAAATCACTCTACTAGGTATAGGAAGGAAGAAAAGTAGTTCATCCATTTACGTAAACTAGGAAATATCGCGATTTTGAGTTTGATAATTTTCATTAGGTTTTTCTTTAATCAAAGTACAGTACTGTATTAAGAATAAGTGTTTTTACTCACGAAGTGAGTTATCCATGCTGACGTATTCATTATGCGGTGTATATTATACTGTCTACAGCACATTAGCATACAATATAGAGAAAGAAGTTAAATTGAAAAATAATCATAATATGAATATTTAAACACAATTTTGAAAATGGTGGCCGTTCATTTCGATGCAGGCTTCAGTTCTTTTGTGCATATTATCGCACTATAGACTATTGCATCTAATTCCAATTGCCAGTTTCGTCCTTCGTACTAGTAACTCATGTTGAAATAATTCTGTACCTACTCTACGTACTGTGAATTCAATCTTCACTTCTGCCCGACCCGAAAATATGAAATTACTCAGACATGCTATCTACTGTCTGTCCAAGTGGTTATGCCGCATGATTGTAGAAAGGGAGGAAATCATGTGACAGTTAATTACTTAACGAGGCCCTTTTATTTAAGTTAAATTAAACAGCTGTATAATATTACGTAAACTTCCAATTCCTAAGAGAAATTAATGTTTTCAGAAAAGAGCTAAGACAGTCCAGCTATTACAGAGGGGCGAGCAGAAGCAGGTGGGGGAAATCGGGATGCGACGTAGGGAAACAGACAGTACCTGTGCGAAGATATGATTCAATATTGAAAGCTCTTTCGTCACTGGAAAACGCGAACATATTTCTGGAACGTACTATACTCAGTAACTCAGTACTGTTTACTATCTGCGGTCTTGGTTCTGTGTGGAGTAGGAACTTCCTTAGTAGAAGGGGTGGGAGTGAAGTACATTAAAAACCCAGGTATAATAAAAATTGAAGTAAAAATAAAATGATGTCCCTGTATAATTACAATTTTTTTTTCTTTTGCAAATCATTGCTACAAGGGAACAGTGAGACGTCTCAGTGTACCCTTCAATAGCATGTCTCACTGTTCCCTTTACGCATAGTTCATTTAAAAATGACGCCATCGCTTCAAAATTAAAACAAGAAAGACGAAACTTTGCCAAACATAATCTCAAATACCATAGTATTAGGTAACAAAATATTCATATTTATATCTCATTTGTATATCCAATATAACCTTCATTAAACACAAACTAAAATTTTACTTCTAGAGTGAAAAATTACGAATTATTTTTTCATCACTCACCTTTATAACTAGAATCAAATCGAGTATGAAAATACTGTTACTTTACTCATGCAACATACAACTCCACTGTTACCAACTTCTCAACATCAGAATTTACTATCTAATAAAAAATGTCTCACTGTTCCCCATGTCTTACTGTACCCACGTCTCCCCTACTTCGTAACGAAATGAAAAAGGCGGTTGTGCATTAGGAAATGTTTAATTCTGGAGACTGAATAATATTGGGTGGCCTAGACGTGACAATGCTACTCGTAGGATCTGAGATTCGGGAGTTCAAACACAGCCGAATGAATGACATAGCTATGTTATCCCATGTTGGGCAAAGGCCTCCTGTGGGTGTAGGACCCCCCTTCACAATGCTCATGGATACTCGGTGAACCAATCCAGGCGAGTTGATATAGTTGTCGTAGATACTATGGTGGTACGGTTGTTATCCCTGTTATACTTTAACAAGTGACAGCATTTTGTTTTTTGATCCTTTTATACACTTTGAAAACCACTGAGATTACTATTTTCAGTATTTTAATCAGCACTTTCACAAGCACTGACTTTACGATTTACTATATTTCAAATTACTAATAAAATAATACAAATGTATCCTTCAACTAAAACATTAAACTAGTACAGATAAAAATATATCTTAAAATAACGAAAAGAGAGTGCCTGAAAATAGTATTATCGTGATAAGATAAATAATGTGGTAATGGGTAGTCCCCTTTACATGGCTTACGACACTCACTTTGTGAGCCAATCCAGGCGAGTTGATATAGTTGTCGTACTATGGTGGTATGGTTGTTAACCCTGTTAAACTTTAACTAGTAACAGCATTTTGTTCTTTGGTCCTTTTATGCACTTTGAAAACCACCGAGATTACTATTTTCAGTATTTTAATCAGCACTTTCACAAACACTGACTTTACTATTTACTATATTTCGAATTACAAGTAAAATAGTACAAATTTACCCTTCAACTGAAATATTAAACTAATACGGATAAAGATATCTTAAAATAACACAAACGAAGTGCCTGAAAATATCGTGATAAGAGAAATAATGTGGTAATGAGTAGTGTGTTTGTTCGTAATCCAGACTTCGTTTATTTTAATTTATCCGCGAACTGTAGAAGTCGTACATTTGACAGAGGCCAGTACCAATATTAAAAGAGAGAACACAAAATATATTATACTTTTGAAAACTTCCTTCGGACACATTCCCGGTGACTGCACGTTTGACTTTTACTACACTAGATTGTTAGTGATGATATTGTGATCTGATAATCTAGAAATTTTAAAAGGATACATTAACATTTAATCAACTAAAATTCACAGCGTAGTTCCGAAGCGTTCAGGAAGAGTTTATAATCAGTGATTTTAGTGTTAGTTAGATCCTGTAATAAAAAAATAAAAGTTGAAGACATGTCTACGCAGGAAGACATTTTCATAGCAATTATGATGAACTTTGGTTTTTTCTGACATAACTTGAAAATAAAAACTGCAGAAAATGCATATTTTGTGGTTCGATAATTAAAAACACAACAACATAGCGTCTTGAAATACATAGAATAGTATGTAACTTAATAATTTACTTCCATGGAAATAATTTATTACGCTACGTAGAAATTCGTGTAAATATAGATTTTATGTGTCGTAAATTTCGTATAATTTACGTAAAATATGTATAATGTAATTCACGTGTTCAATCTTGTCTAGTACATAGTCTTGAATTATAATTACAACCTTTGAAATATTTTCACGATTCCTGTGGCAAGCAGTATAATATTTAATCACTGATTTTTTTAATCGTCAGTTAGTTGAGTGGCCGAAATCGCATCTTAACATTTCGTAATCTCTTTGGCGAGTTACGGACATTGTTGAAATGAATTGTGTTCTCTTAGTCGATAAACATTTCACGATCGTCAAAACAACTGAATTGTGAATAGAGGAACTAGCACTTTATCTTGATTTTCGGCTTTTGTTTCGTGTCAAATTGTTTGCAGTTCGTGACACTGTTCACCATTTCACCTTCAGTTGCGGAATGAACTAAAATTCAACCTCCCGTATCCAAAAAGAAAATCTCACTGAGTTTCGAACTTTATTTTCTGTTGACTATGACAGATGTTTCCACACTAAACTTCCGTTTATCTCTGATTCAGAGTAATGGACCTAGATCTCATCAATTATTCAAACGAGTGAAAAATGAATCCTTTTCAGTTTCGTAACGTCTCGAATGCTTTCAAGAAATTTCACTTTCTGTGCCTCTGTCAGATGAAAAGTGTCATTTCCTAATTTTCCTCTCCACACAGCGAAAGAATGCACATGCTATGTAACTACAGGGACATCATTTTATTTTTACTTCAATTTTTATTGTACCTGAGTTTTTTAATGTACTTCACTCCCACCCCTTTTACTAATGAAGTTCAACCGTCCTCCACACAGATCCAAGACCGCGTATACAGACACAGTAGCCTTACGGTCATAGTAAACAGTACGTTCCAAAAATATGTTCGCGTTTTCCAGTGACGAAAGAGCTTTCAATATTGAATCATTTTCGCACAGGTACTGTCGTCCATTTGCCTACATCTTATCCCGATTTCACCCACCAGCTTTCATTCGCCAGTTAGTGGCTGGGCTGTCTTAGCTCTTTTCTGAGAACATTAATTTCTGTTAGGAATTGGACGCCTATGTAATATTATACAACTGTTTAAAATAACTTAAATAAAAGGGCCTCGTTAAGTAATTAACTGTCACGTGATTTCCTCCCTTTCTACGACCCTACGACATAACCACTTGGACGGACAGTAGTGAAGATTGAATTTACAGTACGTAAGGTAATCTTTCATATAGGCCTAATAGGTACAGAATTATTTCAACGTGAGTTACTAGTACGAAGGACGAGACTGATAATTGGGATTAGGTACAGTAGTCTATAGTGCGATAATATGCACATTAGAACTGAAGCCTGTATCGAAATGAACGGCCACCATTTTCAAAAATGTGTTTAAATATCCATATTATGATCATTTTTCAATTTAACTTCATTCTCTATATCGTACGCTAATGTGCTGTAGACGGTATAATATACACTGCATAATGAATACGTCCGAATGAATAGCTCAGTTCGTGAGTAAAAACACATCATTATTAATACTGTACTGTATATTGATTAAACAAAAACCTAATGAAAATGATCAAACTGAAAATCGCGATATTTCCTAGTTTACGTAAATGGATGAACTATTTTTCTTCCCTCCTATACCTAGTAAAGTGATTTGTTTGTATATTACGCCAGTATAATCGAACTCCAGCCGTGGAAGAAGGTAGCAAACTGTGTTGATCCAGAGGTATAGCCAGGTTAATATTAAAAATGTTAGTAAAAATAAAATGATGTCCCTGTACATAAGTACGTACAGTATACTTTCGTAGTATTCTGAAAATGAAGCGCAAAATGAAAGTTTTTTTTTTTTTAAGTGGAAATAAGTTTTCATTATTTAGGGCGGATTTGTTGTGGGCTTTTCCTAGGTACTAGTGAATTAAAGGAATGACGAAATTTCGTAGATTAAATATACAGCTTGGTTAAAGACGATCAGAAAATGAGTGTCTTATAGTTATAAGTGGCTAAATCCTGTTACTGAATGTTAACAGAAAACAGGAAACAAGAAACTATAAACAAATAGAGAATAGATATGACTTTCAAGAAGGACAAAAGAATTAATAATGAAATGAAAAGATAAGAAACAGATGCTGTATAAATTGCATAATAAAATAAAATAGTCATTACTTATAATATGGAAGTGATTGAAAATGAAATCCAGAAGCTGGAGAAATATAAAATGACAAATAAACTTCTAACTTGTCATGTAGCTGGCAATTCAGGTTTTCAAAGGCCTTAGCGAAAAGATTAGTCTTTTTCGTTCAAATAACCACAAAGTTATTGACGACACCCGTTCAAGTCTCTATATACAGGGTGTAATTGAAAAAAAATGTTCTGGAAAGAACAAACATTAGGCCTGCTTGCGAAATGTACTGGGCGGTCATTATGCTTCAACCACACGCATTGGCTTGCCTCCAAGGAAACCTTTTCCATTAAAGGAGGGAGAGTTTCTTGAAGAAGGTGCAGGTAGGTTTCACTGTTGAGGCGGACTGGAAGTAAAATGGGGCCCACTCTCGGTTCTAACGACGTGTAGCGGGCTAACTGCACAATGCCGACCAAAGTTGTCTAACGAAAATGTTTGTTTTGGCCTCTTCCATCACCCATTAAATGTAATGCAAGCGCTTGTGGGACACTCGGTATGTATATCGGTAGAAAAGTTATACAACTGCAGATTCAAGGGGGTAATACGGGGTAGGATACATTAAAATAAATAAAGAAAACCTGTTATGCGTTTTGTAATTAAGTCCATGGTTAAATAGGAAATTAGGCTGAAAGTCTGTGAAGTTTGGCAACAGCGCATCGCCAACTCACGATTACATTCAGTTGGTCTGAATAGCAGCATTCCGTCCCTCGCATTGCAGTAGGGTTGCCAGACATACGTGTTAATGTTTTTAATTAATTTGCAAGAAAACCGCCCATTTTATTTAAAAACTCCAAAGGGGTAAAACATTCCCTAGGTATCATTATCAGTTTCTCTAATGATGAGAATAAAAATAAGAATCGTACAGTAGTACTTACAAAGTGTGTGTGTATCTAATGCCTACCCACTTCACTTAACATGATTCGGGTTCCACATACTGACCGCAGACCACAGACTCACCGCATTATTTAAGGCACAAATGGGACACAAAGCATGGATCGACATCAGTGCTAGATTAGCAACACCATCATACTTAGGCAGGGCAGATCACATTAGGAAGTTTAAATGTAGAAAACAAAGAACGGACGTGGCAAAATTTTCCTTTGTTAACCGCACAATGGTAGACTGGAACGGCTTAACTGTGGCAATCTTTCAGGGTGATCCTCTCAAAATCAATACATTTAAGGAAAGGTTGAGAAGATTAGACTGAAAATGTAATTGTAGGTGCAGTGCAATTATCTAAGTTATGTCACGTAATTAATTAAGTTGATATGTAATTAATTAAGATGACATGTAATTTAGTTGATATGTAAATAAATTAAGGTGACATGTAATTAATTAAGATGATATGTAATTAAGTAGATTTGTAATTAATTAAGGTTATATGTAATTAATTAAATTGGTAATAGTTGGGTGAAATAGAAGTACTTGTACGTTAGGTTTACTTTTGCTCATTATTAGGCGTTATTATAGAATAGTTTTTATTTATAGTCCTAGGTTTATTGCATCCATTTATTTATAGTTAGAAAAAAATTAGGTTTGTTTTGTTTTATTTTATTTTATTTCTTTTATTGCTGTAATTATTGTATAATTGTAATGGTATTATTGTATATTATGTATATTATATATCACTGCCACCGGGTATATAACCAATTGTAGTGTTAATACATACATACATACATACATACTGCGGATAGATGGCAGGACTGTGACCCATTTTCAAGTTGCACACCACTTCGGCGTGCCACGTTATACATGATGTATATCAGTGAAGAGTTATGTCGTGTACTAGGATGAGTGTATGTGTAAGTGTTCATGTAAGTGTACTGTAGGGAATGGGTGAGGATAATGATGGTGAGGAAGGGATGAGGGGAAACTCGGTACCGGCACATAGCCTACTGCTGTCGGATAGCACCACCGCCAGGCTTAAGTTCCCCATCCGGCGGACGAAGAAAATTTCTGCAGTGTTAACATTTAGGAAAGAATTTTTTATCCAGGGAATAAGTTGTTAAAATCTTAAGAGTTTTATTACCTCCACCCTGTATATCTGTAACAGACCCTCTTTGACAATTACGTGTAAGAAAGTTAATGTGTGATTAGCAAATCTATAAAAAGAACATAAAGAAAATTGTCATTTTATTTCCAGAGAAGAGACGGTGTCAAACCTATTCCTCTGTGATAATTGTTATTGTCTCTCTTGACGATGATATTTCACAGAATTTAATTTTAGAAATGCTGAAGATTTCAGTACGCTTTCTCTCAGAAAGAAAAAAATAAAGTATCGAAGACATTCTTGACATTTTATCTCACTGTCTAAATTATTAACTTTTGCCCTTCTGTTATCTCTCTCCTTCCAGATACATTTCCAGTAATCCTTTCCTGTCATTCTGACAAAATAAATTAAGTTTCTGGCTATACATCTTCCATCTACACCACTTAGTAAGAAATTGGTATACCGTAGCACTCACTTCTCGCAGTAATGAAATAATATTTTAAGGTATTTTAAATAGTTAAGGCATAAATTCGAATGCAACTTAAGACGTGAAGAATTACAGTTTGTGTAAGTTATAATATAAGAGATAAGTCCCATTCTAATTTTAATCAGAAACTAGTTTCTCCCATAGATGTGTAAAATGTATGATCTTTTTATGTCCAGTCCTCATATTTATTTTCTTACGCCAGTGATGTCAAAGCAAGCGTTTTTTTCTGACCTTGACGTCGTGCGCGGGCAATAAGCGCTAGGTATGCTAGGAGGAATAAGCAGCCTGTGGGATTAAGAAAACAGTGGTCCACAAACTTCAAACGGAACGTGAAATTTTATGTCGTTATTTTTATATGGATTCTTTCTGTTTGTCATTTTCTATATTGTCTGTAAAACAAAAGTACTAACACCTATTTCTTAGCCTAATATTGCAGTTGTGTTTTAAACGTTAATAACATAATAAAGAGTAAAGAAGGAATATTCACACAAAATCCATAATAACTACAACTATACTGTACTAAGTGAATTAAACACATCATTCATAAAGAAAGTGCTATCCCAAAGAATATGACATGATAAGTTGAAATTGATTTTGATGGTATCTTTAGCCTTATAAAAGTAATCAAAACAATATTATAGTACAAAGCAAAGTTGTATGTATGTATGTATGTATGTATGTATGTATGTATGTATGTATGTATGTATGTATGTATGTATGTATGTATGTATGTATGTATGTATGTATGTATGTATGTATGTATGTATGTATGTATTTATTTACACTGCAAGTGGACAAGCACCCGGTGGCAGTGGTATATACAATATAAACAATACACAATAAAATGATAAGCAATACACAATAAAATTTACAATACACAAGTTGTCTAGGTATATGTTTTAACTGTAACTAATATTACATAATAAAACTCTTACCGCATTATGCTTTTAGGTGATACTGGTACGCAACTTTCTGTTATCAGAATATTAAATTATCTCGAAATCCGCTGAAGCTATAGAGCTGACGTTTTACCAACACATAGGCACATATCTTTTGTTTGTGATATAACAATATTTTCTTTGTTAATTCAATTCCTTACAAACATTTTCCATGCGAATATTTTCAAAAATTTCAATACACTATCTTCAGTACTTCGTACTTATGATATATTAGATTTACGAAAACATTGTTTTAGTACCTGTAAGGCTACTAAACAAACATATCTGAAAATTTCACTTTTCTGTAAAAAAGTTTAAAAAATATTCCTTTTCAATAAAAAAAGCAAACTCGTGAAAAATGAACATTAAAATTATTAAAACTTACATTCTTATAACGCACTTATACAGGGACATCACTTTATTTTTACTAACATTTTTAACATTAACCTGGCTATACTCGGAAACGCTGTTGCCCCCTTCCATTACAGGAGTTTGATGTTGCTAGTGCAATATATAAACAAATCATTTTACTAGCTATAGGAGGAGAGAAAAGTAGTGTGTCCATTTATGTTGTAGGGAAATACGATATTACGATTTTCAGTTTGATCATCACTTTTATGGAATTTATCAAAATACAGTAGAATAGTAACATTTTTTTTTCAAAAACTCAACTTTTCAGGCGGCTATGTTCATTATGTAATGTCTACTTTATTCAGCATATTAATTATTGGTGTTAACATCAATATAGAGAGTGCATTTAAATTGAGGGGGTCATAAGTAAAGGGCTGTAAGTGCACTTACAGTAAGTTACTTTTGAGAAAATGGGGTTTAAACATTTAAACTTTCGTAAAATTGGTGAAATTTTTATTTAAATTTTAATGTGTGATGAGATTAAAATATCCCTTTGCCACTAAAATTTTAGATACTTTAGCTTACACTGGATGCACTTAACTCATATTAATACAAATGTCACTAGATTCCTTTTCTTGTAGCCACCTCAATTAAAAATAAGCTAATCTGAATTTTTAAACAAGTTGCTGAAAATGGTTGCCGTTCATTACAATTCAGGCTTCAATTCTTTACGCATATTATTAAAACCATTTTGAAGCATATTCTCTGAAATTGAATTTATCGTTTGTCGAATATAATTTTTTAGTACGATATTATTAATATAGGTTCTTTCTTCTATAGAAAACGCAACCATATTTCTGAAACACACTATACACTGCAGTGTTTACTTCACTGCTTGAAGACTTCGAATGCAACAGCGGCCGTAAGTTTGTGTGTCTGACGGGAGCAAGGAAGGGGTGGGAGTGAAGTACATTCAGAAATGCAGGTACAATAAAAATGCAAGTAAAAATAAAATGATGTCCCTGTATTTCTCAGACAAATCTAATAATTAACATGGATACAGTTTTAATAAGTTCTCTTCCCTTTATCCATTGAATCAGTGCTGGCCATCCCTGTATATAGCTCGACCAAGCGGCATATACTATGTCCTTCGTCTGTGTCTTTCCTTTCCGCTGTAAAGCGCTCAAGCTCTCCTGGGCTCTAAAGCGCGCGCTTGCTCCTATGGGCATCAATTGACATCACTGTCTTACGCTTTCTACCATTAGCCAGATATATTAATTAGAAAAACACATGACTCGATCGGGAATCCAACGCGAGATCTTCGGTTTTGTAAGACAGTACGCCACTGCATGCCCCCATAATAATACTGCTAAAGTAAGATCTACATTACAATCAAACCACAGTCTAGTATATACAGTCGCGAAGCTCAATACGTAGTAAATATGCAAACATTAGATAGTTGCTCACCACTAGGATCGCTAATATCGCCTCATTACAGGCAATGCAAAATAGTACCGTCACAGTCTATTGTTTCTAGCACCCTCAAAACTCAAGCTTCGTGACTGTAGACTCTGATTACACTTTTATAAATGCTGTGTCACATACGGAACTTATACCAACATTTTCAGGCAAATTTACCGCGTCAGAATACAAAAGTAAGTTCGCAATCCTTTATCAGAGAAATGTTATCGTTTAATGTGAGCTTCAGGAACTGTGTTTGATAGCGGATTCTACAATATCGTTACGACATACTTCGCGACTGCCCTTGTTCAGAAGTAGATAGCAGTCCAATTACTTCATTTAATGACATTTAGTGTTATATAATTTATTGCCTGTAAAACTTGTAAGTCTGACGTTGTTTGATCTGCTATATGTTCAGTGGCTTAGCCTACATGTTTGTATGCCAGCGGTGACCAAACCTCGAACGGCAGTGATTACACTCGAGACACAATCTATGAAGTAAAGAGACGGGGGGAGAGTTACTTGGCATGAAAACTACAACCAGTGGCGGTTCGTGCACTAACATTGAGTTCTTCATCAACCGCTAATAAAAATCGCAAGCTTTGCTGTATCAGTAATGTCACTACTGTCATTAAAAGCCAATAAAATATATATTATATTTTTTTTGCTTGTTTTCTTTTCTTTTCTTTTTTTTTAGTATTCCTCATGAACACAATCAGAAATCTCGTGAATTCTCTTCTGGATATTTAGTCGAGAAAGCGCAGTTTTTCAAAATTAATTAACAACTTTCATTGGACAAATTATTTCAGCCACCTTGATCATTACGCTTTTAAAAAACTCTCCTTCGTTGGAAGGCTTAAGAGAACGAGCTATTCCGTTCGCCAATATTATTTATGTCATCTTTCTCTTCATGACGATGATTTAAGGCTGATTTCAGTCCTTGGAGTTTAATAGCTCTTTTCATTACTACACTAGCACGTAATATTCAATCAGTTTCTCTATTATCATCACTTAATTCGAGAAAAATTCGTTCCGGCACCGGGAATAGAACCCGGGACCTCTCAGCTCTGCGGGCTGAGCGCTCTTTCCAACTGAGCTATGCCGGGACACGATCCACGGTGCCGGCCGAAATCCTCTCGTTGTAATGTTTTACGGCCTTACCACCTGCACTTTAGACAATGTAAGTCATACATGCAGGAGCGCATGCATATTTAAATGACTTTATGGCCATGTTCAACATCAGTTTGTGACAACTTCTAACAGTTAATACATCACATATTCATTATATATGAGGTCTCGCCTACCTCATTGAATATTACACGACTACAATGAAGTAGCCAAGGTGTATTATCATTTAATTCGAGAAAAATTCGTTCCGGCAGCTCTGCGCACTGAGTGCTCTTTCCAACTGAGCTATGCCGCGACACGATCTACATTATATATTATTATATTATTATTATTATTATTATTATTATTATTATTATTATTATTATTATTATTATTATTATTATTACGAAATGGAACTATAAAAATTGGAGATTTATCTTTCGAAGAGGTGGAAAAATTCAAATATCTTGGAGCAACAGTAACAAATATAAATGATACTCGGGAAGAAATTAAACGCAGAATAAATATGGGAAATGCCTGTTATTATTTGGTTGAGAAGCTTTTGTCATCTAGTCTTCTGTCAAAAAATCTGAAAGTTAGAATTTATAAAACAGTTATAGCCTATTACAGGCTGTTCTTTATGGTTGTGAAACTTGGACTCTCACTTTGAGAGAGGAACAGAGATTAAGGATGTTTGAGAATAAGGTTCTTAGGAAAATATTTGGTGCTAAGAGGGATGAAGTACAGGAGAATGGAAAAAGTTACACAACACAGAACTGCACGCATTGTATTCTTCACCTGACATAATTAGGAACATAAAATCCAGACGTTTGAGATGGGCAGGGCATGTAGCACGTATAGGCGAATCCAGAAATGCATATAGAGTGTTAGTTGGGAGACCGGAGGGGAAAAGACCTTTGGGGAGGCCGAGACGTAGATGGGAAGATAATATTAAAATGGATTTGAGGGAGGTGGGATATGATGGTAGAGACTGGGTTAATCTTGCTCAGGATAGGGACCAATGGCGGGCTTATGTGAGGGCGGCAATGAACTTCCGGGTTCCTTAAAAGCCAGGAAGTAAGGATTATTATTATTATTATTATTATTATTATTATTATTATTATTATTATTATTACTATTATTATGAATTATTACTGCTGCTACTGGTAATGCTATCACTATTGTTTTAGTATTATTATTATTATTATTATTCATTATTATTATTATTATTATTATTATTATTATTATTATTATTATTATTATTATTATTATTATTAAAATGATCCGTCCGGCTTTTCCTTTTATCAGGCTTGAAAGCAACAGAATGTCCCACCAACTAGTTGCTAGCAAGGTTATACGCCATGACTCGGTCCCCAGAGCCTCGTTCGTAACAGGTTGCCTCTCTCCTTTGCTTTTTAACGTTTATATGAAAGTCATTGTGAAAGATTTTATATGTAGAAATAAAAAACACGGATACATCACTATTAACAGAAATTTAAAATTAGATGTAATAACGTTTGCAGATGATCTTGTTTCACTAGCAACTTCTGAATATGATTTGCAATGGTCAGTACATAATTTAAATTTAATAGCCCAAAAATATTCAATGGAAATGTCCATTAATAAAACAAAAATAATGGCCTTTTGTGGTAAATACCCAATACCAAGCAAAATTTGTTTAAATAACACAATTTTGGAAAGAGTTAATGAGTTTAATTAATTAGGATATAAACTTTCTTTTGTTGAAAATTTGGATTTATCAGAGAAAATTGTAAAATTCAACAAATCAAAGGGCATCATTAATAGAGTTTAAAACCTTCATTAGTACAATAATCAACTCGTACTCGTCTTTATCAAATAATAGCTCGACCATTCTTATGTTATGGGAGTGAAGCGTGGACTGTAAGGACAAAAGATGAAAGCAGACTAACAGCTTGCGAGATGAGATTCATGCGCCGAACTACACTAAATGGGATCGAAAGAAAAATGAAGATATCCTTCAAGAACTTAATGTGTCATCGATACTGGACTATACCTCCAGATTACAGTTAAACTGGAAGGAACACGTCTCAAGAATGGTTTCATCCAGGATCCCTAAGGCAATAATGAAGTATCGTCCAAATGGGAAACGGTCATTTGGTCGACCTATGAAAAGATGGCAAGAAAATCGCTTTTTCAGGCCGTAACAGTTCTTTTGGGACTAGTACTTGACAGGATGATGATGATTATTATTATTATTATTATTATTATTATTATTATTATTGTTATTATTGCTTTAATTAAGATTTAGACAAGTTATTTTAAATCAATATACATGGCAGTCTTGGAGTACACAAGAATTCTCGGTTAATATCGAGTTCATACGTAGTCTAATAAAAATAGTATCGAGACTGTAAGTCGGGCCGAGTCGCGTCGGCGAGAAGATGTAGAGGAGGCCATGAAAAGTTGAGTAAAGAAAATAAGATGAACCGCTTATAAGAAAAGTCTGTTAAAAACTTTGTTGCTTCCCTTAATGCTGGGAAAAAACTTCGCTTCGGGACGAAAAAATAGAAATAAAAATAGACTTCCTTACTCAGGCATTACATCTCCAGCCAGAATAAAAAGTTACAGCAGCAGCCACAAATTGTTTCGTTCCATTTCGCTCTATCTAACTTCGCTCGTGTTGTGTATACAGCGCGTTTCGAAAACATCATCTGTTGATTCACTGTTGACACAATCAAGTGTTTTTCATATAGGCCTATTCTACGCTATCCTTATGTCAAATGTTATGAAGTTGTGGGTACAAATAACATATATTTATTATTATTATTATTATTATTATTATTATTATTATTATTATTATTATTATTATTATTATTATTATTGTCATTAGGAAAATCCAGGATAACAGAGAGGGTTTGGAATTGAACTGGTTATATCAGCTTCTTGTCTATGCGGATGACGTGAATATATTAGGGGAAAATCCACAAACGATTAGGGAAAACACGGGAATTTTACTTGAAGCACGTAAGGAGATAGGTTTGGAAGTAAATCCCGAAAAGACAAAATATATGATTATGTCTCGTGACCAGAATATTGTACGAAATGGAAATATAAAAATTGGAATTTATCCTTGAAGAGGTGGAAAAATTCAAATACCTGGGAGCAACAGTAACAAAAGGCTATAAATAACACTCAGGAGGAAATTAAACACAGATTAAATATGGGAAATGCTTGTTATTATTCGGTTGAGAAGCTTTTATCATCCAGTCTGCTGTCAAAAAATCTGAAAGTTAGAATTTATAAAACAGTTATATTATCGGTTGTTCTTTATGGTTGTGAAACTTGGACTCTCACTTTGAGAGAGGAACATAGGTTAAGGGTGTTCGAGAATAAGGTGCCTAGGAAAATATTTGGGGCTAAGAGGGATGAAGTTACAGGAGAATGGAGAAAGTTACACAACACAGAGCTGCACGCATTGTATTTTTCACCTGACATAATTGGGAACATTAAATCCAGACGTTTGAGATGGGCAGGGCATGTAGGACGTATGGACGAATCCAGAAATGCATATAGAGTGTTAGTTGGGAGACCGGAGGAAAAAGACGTTTGGGAGGCCGAGACGTAGATGGGAGGATAATATTAAAATGGATTTCAGGAGGTGGGCTATGATGATAGAGACTGGATTGATCTTGCTTAGGATAGGGACATATGGCGGGCTTATGTGAGGGCGCAATGAACCTCCGGGTTAAAAGCCAG
Source organism: Periplaneta americana (assembly GCA_025594305.2). Classification (NCBI taxonomy): domain Eukaryota; kingdom Metazoa; phylum Arthropoda; class Insecta; order Blattodea; family Blattidae; genus Periplaneta; species Periplaneta americana. The sequence continues at coordinate 148,003,565 of JAJSOF020000011.1, read as the reverse complement.
TAAGTAAATATTATTATTATTCTTATTCTTATTATTATTATTATTATTATTATTATTATTATTATTATTATTATTATTATTATTATTGTATAAAATTACAAACTATAATATTATAAATAAATATACATTTCTTACAATGTGATACTGCAGACATACTGTTGTACATTAAATGACTGTTATCATTAGCGTTTGACGTCATAACCACTGAGCTACGCTGAAGTTCAATCCACAGCACCGGATCGAATCCCCCCCTCCTCTAGTGTTCTTTGCTTTGTGGGCTTACTCCATGTTCGACATATGGGCTAGTCTATGTTTTATCTTTTTTTTTTTTATTGAGTTTGGCTTGTGTCTACAGAAAATCAAACTAACTCACAAGACAATTAAAATAAGTTAAAGTAACACATTTTTTTTGGCATACCATGAAAATCACTTATTTTATAATATGGATGAGTACTAAACTATTTTTAATACAATCTTAGGATGTCTAATATCCAGAATTTTAAAATCATTAGGAAACATGTTATAAAACTTTATACTTTGTTTAAAAAATGAAGAATTGGTTATTGTTGACATATTACATTAAGTCAACTGCCATTATACAAGGAGCGCACTCAATTGAGTGACTTGGTGGCCGGGATTCCACAGTAATATGTACTGTTGGGCGAAGAATCTACGTAAAGATTAATTTTTGGTCCTACAGAATTTATCTGTTACGGTAACATTGTTATTAGAGGAGAAACATTCGCTCTGGCGCCGGAGACCGAACCCGGATCCCTGGTTCGGCGTAGGTTAGCGGTTAGAGGGCTTGGTAGGTAGAACCAAGGACCCGGATTCGATCCCCGGCGCCGGAGCGAATTTTTCTCCTCCTATAACAATTGTTACCATAACAGATAAATTCTGTAGGACCAAAAATTAAGCTTTATGTAGTCTTTGTAACGTGTTTGAAATGATCTTCCAGTCTGTTCAATGTAGAAGTCGTTGCAACTACTTGTTGCGTGATAGTTTGTAAACTCCTGTTAAGTTATATTTAAGTTGCAACGATTTCTACATTGGACAGACTGGTATTGAATAACGGTTTAGCGGAAAGAAAATGATTTGTGTCTCAAGTTTTAAATCTGTTATTAAAATTAATGCAGTTATAGATAGATAGACAGACAGACAGACAGGTAGGTGGATAGGTGGATAGGTGGATAGTTTATTTTGCAAAAACATGTGCAACATGTATGGAATCGTCATATACAATTTAAAATACATGAATTTATACAATGGATACAAATTAAGATACATGAATATTAAAAAACTCATCGACATCATAGAATGGATTTGCCAATAATATAGTCCTAAGTCGTGTCCTAAACACTCGGAATGGAAGATTCCTTATATCAACACGTAGACTGTTAAATAATTTAAAAGCAAAGAATAGAAAACTGTTTTGAGTAATACTGTATTTACATTTGTCAATAAATAAATTTTTATTATTTCTTGTAGAATATTTATGAACAGAAGTACATGCTATGTAATTATTAATGTTATTCCGAATGTAAAGGAGACAAGCCAATACATACATAGACGGCAATGTCAAAATTTGTGACCTTATAAAAAGAGGTTTACAATGAGTCGTATTTGATACTCCATAAATTAATCTTAAAGCCTTCTTTTGTAATATGAAAAGAGCTTGAGCAGAAGTATGGTGACCCCAAAGAATAATACTATAATTTAAGTGACTTTGTATATGGCTATGAAATATTGTAAACAATACCTTGTTAGGTAAATTATTCCTTAACAACCCTAACATATATAGGCCTTTACTTATTTTCCTCCTACCCTGTTATGTTCCAGAAAACAGTGTAAACATTTTCTTGAACTCGAAGTAAATTAATATTTAAACACACTGTAGCAGCAAACAAAGTAAAATATAAATTCAAACAATAAAACACTCCTTTTACCCTAATTAACTCTAGATAAAGGAATACGTTGTACAAGTTCTCTCTACATCCTCATTGAATTAATTGTTTTGAATCTCAATCAGCATCACTAACGTCACCAGCATTGTTTGCAAGTAATAGGCTATTTGATCCGTTCCATTTCCACTCCGGCGAGTATTGTGAAACCAGATTGGGTACGTATTAATTACACAATAATAATTTCATCATGACGTCATGATTCTAGCCCACTGTCTGAGAGAGACACCGGCTGTTTCCAATACATATTGGAGGAACACATCACCTTTTCATTTCACCTATTGTAGTCCATATATGTTACATTAGCATTGTAGTTTTGAAATTTGATAAAGTCACACGATAAATAAAAACATTAAAGTTTACTGTAAGCAGAATAATTCAGTTTAGAAGCATAACTAGTTAAACAGTTAAATAGGAGATATAAATATGAAGGAATTTGTCAATTCTGTTAGTTCAGTTAATTAAAATGTGTTTCAGTGAAACTTACAGCAGAGTCCGTATAAGCCAGTTTTTATTTGAGGCTTTTCCAATTCACTGCGGGCTAAAGCAAGGAGATGCACTATCACCTTTACTTTTTAACTTCGTTCTAGAATATGTCATTAGGAAAGTCCAGGATAACAGAGAGGGTTTGGAATTGAACGGGTTACATCAGCTGCTTGTCTATGCGGATGACGTGAATATGTTAGAAGAAAATCCACAAACGATTAGGGAAAATACTGGAATTTTACTTGAAGCAAGTAAAGCAATAGGTTTGGAAGTAAACGGCGAAACGACAACGTATATGATTATGTCTAGTGACCAGAATATTATACGAAATGGAAATATAAAAAATTGAAGATTTATCCTTCGAAGATGTAGAAAAATTGAAATATATACAGATATAAATGACACTCGGGAGGAAATTAAACACAGAATAAATATGGGAAATGCCTGTTATTATTCGGTTGAGAAGGTTTCGTCATCCGGTCTGCTGTCAAAAAAGCTGAAAGTTAGATTTATGAAACAGTTATATTACCGGTTGTTCTGTATGATTGTGAAACTTGGACTCTCACTTTGAGAGAGGAACAGAGATTAAGGGTGTATGAGAATAAGGTACTTAGGAAAATATTTGTGGCTAAGAGGGATGAAGTTACAGGAGAATGGAGAAAGTTGCACAACCCAGAACTGCACGCATTGTATTCTTCACCTGACATAATTCGGAACATTAAATCCAGACGCTTTGCGATTGGCAGGACATTTATTTATTTATTTATTTATTTATTTATTTATTTATTTATTTATTTATTTATTTATTTATTTATTTATTTATTTATTTATTTATTTATTTATTTATTTATTTATTTATTTATTTATTTATTTATTTATTTATTTATTTATTTATTTATTTATTTATTCATTCATTTACTTATTTACTTATTTATTTATTTATTTATTTATTTACTTATTTACCTATTTATTCACTTATTTATTTATTTATTTATTTATTTATTTACTTATTTATTTATTTGTTTATTTATTTAATTAATTAATTACTTATTTAATTATTTAATTAATTATTTAATTATTTATTTATGTATTTATTTATTTATTTATCTGTTTATTTGTTTGTTTGTTTATTTATTTATTTAATGAATTAATTGTTTGTTTATTTATTTATTTATTTATTTATTTATTTATTTATTTATTTATTTATTTATTTATTTATTTATTTATTTATTTATTTATTTATTTATTTATTTATTTAACAGGGCAAAGCCCCAATTACAATAGACAGTACAGATATTTGTTTACAAAAAAAAATAAAATTGCATATAACTGCATTTAACATGTAGCAAGCAATGTATTGTTACTTGAAACACCGGAGGGAAAAAGACCTTTGGGAAAATCGAAAAGTAGGTGGGGAATAATATTAAAATGGATTTGAGGGAGGTGGGATATGATGATAGAGACTGGATTAATCTTGCTCAGGATAGGGACCAATGGCGGGCTTATGTGAGGGCGGCAATGAACTTTTGGATTCCTTAAAAGCCATTTGTAAGTAAGTAATATTCTGTTATTATTTGTTAATCCATCGACATTTAACAAACTTCCGTAATCAAGGCGAGATTCGAATATGCTGTTTTAGTTTCCGCTCAGCGTTAAAACTTTGGGTCTTAGCTTTACAATACACAGACGCATTTGTATGTCTTGACTTCCTGTAGCAACCCGCTGCTGACCACATAACGCTCATTGTGAACTGGCCAGTTCTCTAAACTTCTGTTGCACTCGTGAAATAACATGGAATTAGTATTAATGCTGTAACACACCCTGTTAAAGAACAGCAGGGTTAATTCATGACCATTCCATAATTCTGAGGACGCTGCGCCGGTGCATTTGAAGGCAGTCGAAGTTCCCTTAACCGCTGCTACAAAGGGAGAAATGTGAGGTTGTTTTGAGGTTGTGGCATTGTGGACCTGACAACAGCAACCCTCGCAGCAGCCTTTAAGCCGAAGCCGCATCGCATGCAAACAGACGTCTATTAAAGAATTGGGTCGATACTGCTAAATCCGGTGCTTTTGAACTAGTATTGCTGTGACATCTTTGTTGTATCTCATCAGTAATTTCATTATCGTCGCTGAGGGTTAACTAAGTATCATAAACGTACATAATTACCAATGTGGCGTTGACAGTTGTCTTGAAAGAAACGGCGAAAACGCCCTTATGAAATAACAGCGATTGATTTTTCACGAGGATTTACCTTCACTTACGGAGCTTGCTTCCGAAGACATTCTGAACAAAAAATGTCATATAAACATTTGTCCTAATCTAAATATTTTTAGAGTTACACTAATTTGAAGTTGTTTGTAAAAGACATTCTGAGCAAAAAAGTCATGTTAAGTGAGGGGTTTGGATTTTTTCCATTGCTGTTGTCACAATCAACAAATTAATACGGACAGCTTGCAGTTTTCGGGAACGGCGTTGGTTCTCCTTCGTCTTCAGGCGGCCGGTGGAAGGAAGGAAACAAGCTGTAAAACTGCAATGTATATTGTTGCTGGGATCGTTAATTTTTATTGACGTAACTGATCAAAATGTCAGGGTGTATAGTGTGCTACAATTACAGCAACAAACTTTCCAAATCGTCTCTCCTTCCGACAGTTCCTAAAACGAAGGGTCAACAAAATTCTTTAAGGCCGTAATGTCTTTGTTCTGTGTTGATAGAACGATAAAAATTAGCTTTTTTATTTAGCTAATAAATGAATGGTTAAAAGTTCAAAGGTTTTCATATTAAGTTTTACATGTCTTTACTAACAATCCACCATTGCTTTCCAATCTTTCATTTAGATAAAAAAGTCATATAAACATTTGTCCTAATCTCAATATTTTGAGCAAAGTTATAGTAATTTGAAAGTTGTTAGTAAAATATTTTTCTTTAGTTTTAAAAGAGTACATTAAAAGAATATTACAAATAGAGGATGAACTATTCAGAAGTATCATTTCTTTAATTGGCTAGTGTTCTGAAGCTAAGTGTGTTGTCAGTTGCGATTTGTACAGATTGTGTTCTTCAATTTTTAACTAAAAATGACACCAGTTTTTTTAAGCACTTATCACGAAAATTGTTACAAATCATACGACTTTAGGAACTTGATTCTTTGCAGTTTAATTAAGCATCCTAATGTACAGTCTTGAAGAATTCATAAAAGTGGCGTGATTTTAACAATTGTTATGATAAATGCGTAAGAAAAGTAATTTTGTAGTTAAAAATAAAAAAAAATAATTACGAAGCAACTGTGGAATTACAACAAATTTTTGGCTTCAAAATATTAGCTAATAAAAATATGATATTCCTGAATAGTTCATTCTTTATCTGTAATATTTTATACCTTTAAAACTCAAGAATAATGATATTTTACAAACAATTTCAAATTAGTGTAACTCTGAAAATATTGATTAGGACAAAGTTTATATGATATTTTTGCTCAGAATGTCTTCGGGAATAAGCTCCGTAAGAGACGGTAAATCCTCGTGAATCATCCTGTATGTATTAGGGTGGAGAGAAAATTTCTGTTTACTCACTGTCGCGGGCATAAACATAGGAACAGAGGTTTTTGACACTGAGTTATGCTTATATTTACTACAGATTGAGAGGTATTAGTTTGTTTCAATATGAAGTGTATTCTCCTCTTCCTGTTGTACATTAATCTAAAAGGATATTCTAAAAACTCCCTTTCTATAGGGCAGAAAATTATTATCCTTTCTGCTAAAACAAAATTATTGGAACACACCCTTGAGTTAGTAAATAAACCCCTTAAATTAATACACAAAGTACTTGGTAGGTGTCGTGTTGTTCAGTACGTATTCTCCTCTTCATAGAGACAAAATGTGCTTCGTCATTACTGGATCAGTAAGGATTATAGTGCACGTGGGACGTAAAGGAACGGAGAGCAACCCTGAAATTATAAATATAGTAGTAAAGCTATTCACACTGGGCTAAACTTACGCATGGATCACAGAATCAGTACAAAGGAGTGGAACAACAGTGTTCAACGTTGTTAAACGATACAAGAAGTTCAAGACGGTACAGAATCAATCCAGAACTGGCAGACCATCGAAACTAAGAGCGTATTCCGAATCTCAGCGCTGAGCAATCTGATGGCATCACGGTGTTCCGAATTTCACCAATGGAGTCACTGATGCTCCACCGGTGTCGCACCGGTGCCATCAGCTTGCAGAGGTGGTGGCAGTCTCCATCAGCCGCCATCAGTGAATCTGATTTGTTCTTGTATAGGGCGGGAATTAGCAGACGAATGACATCGTGCACTGTTGTGTCATGGCGGTGTGTTCTGCTGTATTGTTTGTAATGAGCACAACGTAAAAACAATATGTTAATGGCTTATGAGCGAACATGTCAACGAACCAGTTATTACTACCGGTTCAAGAAATAAATTGTTTATGCTCTCTTTTCTTTGAACGAGATGGCAGTATGGAAATTTCGCAAAATTTTGCTAGCGTGGCACAGACAACAACTTATACAGTCGCCATGACAGCCATCGATCCTTCCAGCAATTTTGTTCCTATTTCGTTACAGCGTGACGTCATTGTCGTCCACCGGTCCGGTGAGATTCGGAATACGCTGTAAGTTAAAGGGAACGGAGGAAAATAGTGCAGCAAGTAAAGAAAACTCCAATAGTTTCTGCGGTGGAGATTACAGCATAGCTGAAGGGAGGGATAGGTAAGGAAGTTCATGTTATAACCACAGTCCAGTATACAGTATACAGTCACGAAGCTCAATACGTAGTAAATATGCATCCATAGACAGTTGCTAACCACTAGGATCGCTAATATCGCCTCATTACAGATAATGCGAAATAGTACTGGCACAGACTATTGTTCCTAGCATCCTCACAACTCAAGCTTCGTGACTGTATATACTAGACTGTGTTAGACCTGTGCGGAGGTTCCTGAACAAGGCTGGGTACAATGTTGGAATTCCTAGACGAAAACCATTTGTTTTTAAGGTGAATCAAAAGCCGAATTATGGCGACGAGAAAGTTCGCGAAGTAGAAGTTTAAAGCTTTGGTATTGTGCATTGTATTTCGTATGTCTGGTAGAAACAACACCAGTACCACGGTATGTCATCACACAGTATAATCACAGTCTACTATATACAGTCACGAAGCTTGAGTTTTGAGGGTGCTAGAAACAATAGACTATGACGGTACTATTTTGCATTGCCTGTAATGAGGCGATATTAGCGATCCTAGTGGTGAGCAACTATCTAATGTTTGCATATTTACTACGTATTGAGCTTCGCGACTGTATATACTAGACTGTGGTATAATGTAATTTTCTCAGGTTTCCAATTGAGATATTTGGAAGACTTCCAGGCCAATGTTATCCTAAAAATTGAAGCGATTGTACACTAGTGTTATCTAAAAACACACACTATACATTTTGTAACATATAGTCAACGAAAATTTAACGGATTGGACGTTGGCCAAGTTCAAAGTTATACCTACAGCCTAATGAGTATTGTTCCCAGTTTGTTGAGAAATTATTTCACGCTACAAAGATAAAACATAGTGGTTACAAATATCACAAATGATAATTCAGATGCACATGCTTATCTCTCTGTTGCTTATCTCTCTGATGTTAAGAGGAAAGACAATTTTACATTTGTCCACTGATGTATAATAAGATTTATAAAGTATTCATCTTTATTTTCAGAAGTCATTACTGAAATTACTTTGTACTCTGCATTGCCAATCAAGTAGTTTCTTCTATAGTAAAATACCAACCATGCTAGCCAATGCTATGATATGGATGATATGGAGTGTATAATATTGTCATACTAATTTGCTTCAACTACGTATTCACCCCAATTTCTTGTTAGAAATAATCAAATGATACCATTACTTCAGATGGTCGAAGTGCTATAATTCTGTTGAAAAGATTGTGGAAAACAACTTGAAATATTTTGTCGTAATAGAGAAATTGCTTGACGAATACTGTACTTCAAATCGTCCGTATTACTTGGATTGTTTGCGTACAATTTTTTGTTTAAGGATAGTCCACAAAAATCACAGGGAATATCACTGAAAACGTACAACTATAGGCCTCAAGGAAGAAGATCTATTGAAAGAACCACTTAAAAGTTGGAGAGATGAGGTCAAAAGTTTGAGACGGAACAGGTTCAAGAGTGCTAAAATCTTGTCATGATGATGATGATGATGATAGCACTTACAATTTGTATTTAAAATAAAATTGTATTTATCCCTTTTGTTATGTCTTTTAACGTTCCCATTTTCATTTTCATAACATAATTCAATAATTTTTTTAGATCTACTGTGTATTGTAATTGGAGATTTTCCCGGTTATAGACAAATAAATTAAATAAATAAGTAAATAGTAAATAAATATTTAAATAAATAAGTAAATAAATAAGTAAACAAGAAAGGAAGGAAACAAAAAAAGTTTAAAACAAACAAATAAATACATTAGCCTACATAAATAAAAAGTACATAAGTAAATAAATGAGTAGTTCTATAAATAAATAAGTAAAGAAGTAAATATATCAATAAATACATAAATAAATCAATAAATAAATAAATGACCAATAAATAAAGATAATTAATAAATAAAAAGAAACAAATAGATCAATAAATAAGTAAAGAAACAAATAGATTAATAAATAAGTAAATAAATAAATAGATCAATAAATAAGTAAATAAATAAATATATCAATAAATAAGTAAAGAAATAAATAGATCAATAAAAGTAAATAAATAAATAGATCAATAAATAAGTAAATAAAATAAATCAATCAGTAATTAATTAAATAAAAGTCAATAAATAAATTAATATATCAATAAATAAATAAATAAATAAATAGATCAATAAATAAGTAAAAAATAAATATATTAATAAATAAGTAAAAAAATAAATAGATCAATAAATTAATTAAAGAAGTAAATAAATAAATCAAGAAATAAATAAATAAATACCTAAATAAATAATTAATAAATAAGAAAATAAATGAATATATCAATAAATAAGTAAATAAATAAATAGATCAGTAATTTATTAAAAAGAATAAAATAAATCAATCAAGAAATAAATAAATATATCAATAAATAAATACAGAAATAAATAGATCAATAAATAAGAAAATGAAATAGATATATCAATAAATAAGTAAATAAATAAAGAGATCAATAATTAATTAAAGAAGTAAATAAATCAATCAAAAATAAATAAATATATATATATCAATAAATAAATAAAGAAATATATCAATAAATAAAAAATGAATAAATATATCAATAAATAAGTAAAGAAATAAATAAATAATTAATTAAAGAAGTAAATAAATAAATAAAGAAATAAATAAATAAATATCAAATAAATAGGTTAATAAATAAGAAAATCAATAAATATATCAATAAATAAAGTGAATAAATAAATAAATGAATAGATCAATAAATAAGAAAATAAATAAATATATCAATAAATAAGTAAAGAAATAAATAGATCAATAAATAAGTAAAAAATAAATATATCAAAAAATAAGTAAAGAAATAAATAGATCAATAAATAATTAAAGAAATAAATATAAATAAATAAGTAAAGAAATAAATAAATAAATATAACAAAATAAATATAGAAGATAAATAGATTAATAAATAAGTAAAAAAATAAATATATATAAATAAGTAAAGAAATAAATAGATCAATAAATAAGAAAATAAATAAATATATTAATAAATAACTAAAGAAATAAAAGATCAATAATTAATTAAAGAAGTAAATAGATAAATCCAGAAATAAATAAATAAATATATCGATAAATAAATATAGAAACAAATAGATTAATAAATAAGAAAATAAATAAATAAATAAATAAATAAGTAAATAAATAAATAGATCAATAATTAATTAAAAATAAATAAAACATGTCAAAAATTTGTAAATAAAATAATAGATCAATAGAATGGTAAAGAAATAAATAGACAGTAAAGATGTAAAGAATTGTATTCTTCAATAAATAATAAAGAAATAAAATCCAGACGTTTGAGATGGACTATGGACATTGAGGTTCTAACTGATATGTACATCTATTATCAAATGCATATCTTACTTCACTGTATGTATTAGAGGAAGAAAATTGATTTGGGATCTGAGACTGACTAGGGGAAAAGAAATGGGAAGATAATATTAAAATGGATCTGAGGGAGGGGAAATGATGGTAGAGACTGGATTAATCTTGCTCAGGATAGGGACCAATGGCGGGCTTATGTACCACTTGGAGGCAATGACCCTTCGGTGTTCCTAAACAAAAAACCAATAAATAAGTAAGAAATAAATAAATCAATAAAAATAAAAATAAATATATCAATAATTAATTAAAGAAGTAAATCAATGAAGAAATAAATAAGTAAATAAATATATCAATAAATAAGTTAATAAATACTGCTATAATGGCAATTTGATGAAAATGGCAATAATAGCTATGGTTATTGCAATAGTGACAAAGATTATAAAGTCGTCAGTAGCAACGATGGTAATAGTGAAAATTGTGACGATGGTGAAGACAGTTTGGTGACAATAATGCCGAAGACAAAAATGGTAATGAGGATGCTAGTGATAAAGATATTACTAAAAATCTCTATTCATCGGTTGTGAGTACGACTGAAATTGAGTTGCGTTACCAAGGTACCCAGTACGATACAAAAGAACGCAAAGGGAATTGGAGGCTGATAAATTGCAACACTGAGTGCCGCAGGTTACAGCCTGTAATTGCGTCAGTTGGAAACGAATTAAAGTCAAAGCAATGCTATGGAAATGAGGAATAAAGCATTTATAAGTGCGGTGAAGCAGAACGAAACAGCTATGAAAGCACAATAAAAACTTGGCAGCTCTGTGAGGAGAAGCAATCCTATGGAGTGGAGTGAAGCGCCAGTCCCAGGAGAAGGCTGCCTGCCTGCCTGGCCCACAGGCTAATTTCTCATAATGATAAAATGGAGAGCTAGACAGAGACTCCAAGATATCTGCATATCGATATTGGACTGCGGAAAATTCTCATTCTGACAAAGCAAACAAACGGTTACTTAATTTGCAGCTCGTCTAATACCAGTATTCTCCGCTCTGTATCCCGTTCATTTCTTTGTATAAACGTTCCATTTGCGAGTTGATTTGCGGTAACGCACCTAAGTACGTCAATTTATCGATTGCTATTATCGTTCTACAGCAGCGGTGATCAAAACGCGAACGGCTGTGATTACACACGAAAGACAGCCTAAGAAGTACGGAGAAGAGGGAGAGGTACTTGGCATGAAAACTACACCCAGTGGCGGCTCGTGCACATGCTGAGCTGAACATTACATAGCTCATTTTCTATCTCTAGCTAGAATGTGTTGTATTTATAGTGGAGCAGTAATAATAATAATAATAATAATAATAATAATAATAATATTAATAATGATTTATTTTAGCTGGCAGAGTTAAGGCCGTAAGGCCTTCTCTTCCACTCAACCAGCAAAAAGTGTATATACATATGCATGAACTTACAAAGAATTCAACAATTTGATTTAGATGAGCGTTACATGTATACAAGAGTTATTTACAAATTAAACAACAAAATACTATGAACTATTAATTAAACACTGAAATAAACTGTGTAGCAGAATTAAACTAAAATACATAGAATGTTAATATATTTCAAATAATATTAGATAATAGAAAGAGATTATTATGAGACAATTAAAATACAGCACAATCAGGATGATGTCTAAAGAAAAAAGTAACAATGTAGTCAGTGATATTTTTAATCAGTATGATTGGAGTGAAATGCTAATAAGGTTATCTTTTAAGCTGTTCTTAAAGGTGTTTGTTGTCTTGCAGCCCCTAATACTTTGTGACGCGAGGTGGATATTGTAAAAGATGATGAATAACAAGATGTTCTATGAAGAGATATACTTAGCGTGCCACAGATAAGTGATCTGGTATTTACGTCGTGGTTAGAGTATAGATAAGAGAAACGAGACGAAAGGTAATTTGGTGTTGAAGTGTGCAGAATTCGAAAGAGTAAAGACAAAGTGTGTAAAGTTCTACGTTCTTTAAGTCGGAGCCACGAGAGACTTGCGAAGGACGGTGATATGTGTTCGTATAGTCGGATGTTGCACACGTATCTGACGCACATATTCTGAGCTCGCTGTAACTTGACTGACAGTTCAGAACTTAGGTCACTTAACAAAACGTCACAATAATCGAAGTGCGACATTACTAGGGTTTGCACTAGGGTAAGTTTTAGTTGCTGGGACAAGAAGTTTCTCAAGCGACTCAAACAGTGAATGGAGGAACAGATTTTTTTATCGTTTCTTTAACTTGAAAATTCCAACTTAGATTATTATCAAAAAAGAAGCCAAGATTTTTTACGAACGATGAATAAGGGATTAGCGTGTTGTTAAGGGGTAACAACTGAAAGATTACTCTTATTAATGGAGTTAACTAAACGCTTATGTCCAATAATTATGGCTTGGGTCTTACTTAGATTAAGTGCGAGTCCGAAATTGGCCTCCCAAGTGGAGACAGTGGCTAGGTCACAATTTAACTTGTCAATCGATTCATTGATCATATTGGGTCTGGAATGTATGTAAAGTTGTAGTATATGTAAAGTTCAGTAATCTCATTATATTTATTGCAAGGAAGCATATCGTTCTATTTTAATTCAGGAATACTATTTTAATAAGGAAAAAAAAAACAGACCTCATTTGTGAGATTACTTAAAAATATAAGAGAACCCCTTTTTCAAGCAGTATATTATTAAGTTTCAATTATTTTTGTGCATCTTTCTGAAAAGGAAACAAAGTCCGGCTGAATGTTACAGTACGATTATTTAGTCCTGACAGTCGCCGGCGATGTGCGCCTGGGTCAGGCGAGTCCATTTAGTTACGCCAAGGGGTGTATGGGTTAATCACTCGCTTGCCTTCAGAGCGATCGGATGTCATGCGTGCGATAGAGCGGTATGTTTCTAGTACAATTAAGCTGTACTGCATTCCTTTATCGACCGCTCGCTCTTATCTCTACTCCGGAGCTCTCCCCACTACTCCTATTACTTCCCCTCTTTCGCGTCGCCGAACTGTCAGGTCTACATAATCGGTCTGTACACACGTCAATTCTCAACTCCGTTATGTTTTTGTGTTTAATAAGTGTAACTTGTGAAAACAACTGTCTGTTGACATCAGTAGAATAAAAATACGCTAATATCTTAGCAGAAAACATTTTAAGCATAGGATAATGAAGTTTAATAGCTCGTTCCATTCTTACAATGCGTATAATATTCTCCTTCTATCATTTATTTCTCAAAATGAACTTGGTGAAACTCTACAACATGAGATTGTTTGTAGTGGCTATGACAAAATAACATGAGATTATTTTAAGTCGTTATGACAAAATTATTTCACATTATACATATGTACATTTAGCGGCAAAAAGAATGGGCCGGCCGACAATTTATAAGTTCCAGAGACATAACATTGCGCATGCTCGTCTCGTAAAAGCCATAGTTCACCAGGTAACACGTAATTAAACCATTTAAATTTTCTGTATTTTGTTTAAGAGTCTAAAATATGTAATAAAATTAAATGGCGGGTTGATTCTAGAAACATCAGGGCCCTTGAAGAGTGAAATAATAATAAAATTGATAAATACAAAATCAACTGGAGCGAATATGAACAGGAAAACCACGTATTATGCCGAACTGATATTAACAGTCACAGTAGAGTAAGTCGTTACGGCATTGGTCTATTGAACAAGTTGATAGTAGTAGCTCAAGGTTCGAATCTCCCCCAATCTTCTTCTTTTAATTACAAATTTTCCACCATATGTGTCTCGCAAAGCTATAATTATGTGGCGATATCTCTTAGAATATGCCCAAACTCCAATAAATAATAAACCTCCCTCTCTCTTTCAAGCAATATTGCTATCTGTTAATACAACGTTCTGTCTCGTCATTACGCTTGAAGATGGCACAGAAACAATAACTCATTGCCCTGGTTCGCATAGGTTATTCTGCGTATGCTACTCTCCGACAGGACTTCGATTGGAGAAATGTCATTTTCTCCGACGAGGTAATTGTCTCCAATAGCAACGATAGTACTGCCCTAGTTTATTGTATGAATGGCCACCGATACGATGAACGTTTCGTGAGACGAATTAACAAGTCGGGTTGCGTGAGGGTCGCGTGTTGGGGGTGGATGTCATACGATGGGGCAGGACTTCTGGAACGAATCCACGGGCGGTTTACGGCAGGAGTCCACGAACACATTTTTCCGCCCGAAAACGATATCCAGAAGGATCACTTTTCTTCCAGCAGGATAATCATCCGATACACACCGAGAGTAATTAGTTACCACTGCCACGGGGTATTTACCCATTTGCAGTGTGAATACATACATACATATATACATACATACATACATACATACATACATACATACATACATACATACATACATACGTCCACACCTGTGGAGTAACGGTCAGCGCGTCTGGCTGCGAAACCAGGTGGCCCGGGTTCGAATCCCGGTCGGGGCAAGTTACCTGGTTGAGGTTTTTCCGGAGTTTTCCTCAACCCAATACGAGCAAATGCTGGGTAAATTTCGGTGCTGGACCCGGACTCATTTCACCGGCATTATCGCCTTCATTTCATTCAGATGATAAATAACCTAGATGTTGATACAGCGTCGTAAAATAATCCAATAAAATAAAAAAATACATACATACAAAATTAGTCAAGGCGGAAAATTTTTTTAAATGAACACCCGCTATCGTAAAATGCTGTCGGTTTAATCTAAGAGAATATAGACTTAAATGTCCACACCTGTGGAGTAACGGTTAGCGCATCTACGAAACTAGGTGCCCGGGTTCGATTCCTGGTCGGGGCAAGTTACCTGGTTGAGGTTTTTCCGGGGTTTTCCCTCAACCCAATATGAGCAAATGCTGGGTAACTTTCGGTGTTGACCCCGGACTCATTTCACCGGCATTGTCACCTTCATCTCATTCAGACGCTAAATAATAAGCTGGTGATAAAGCGTCGTAAAATAACCTACTAAAATAAAAATAGACTTATATAAAGTGTTTATTTTTCAAAGAAACTAAAAATTAATAATAAATGTCTAAATTTCATGAATACAAACTGTATATTGGATGGTATTCTAAGTTACTCCGTTTGTATTCCTTCCTTGTATTGATCCAACACAGCTATCCTCGTCTTGTCCACAGATCGCCGGGCATTTCTCCACCACTAGAAACTTTCATATGGAGCCGTGATCCTTCACATCCCCCTCTCGTCCCAACTTACATCGCCTTGAGTGTGTGCTCCCTTTTCCGCTCTTGGTTACTCTATTATTTTTCTCCAGCTTCCGTCTCTTTCTTCGTAAAGATGTTACCGATGCCGCCGCAGCTCCCAATGACATGCAAATCCCTGGGTGGTCCGGGTTCTTCATATTCCTGGCTGCGGAGAGCTCTCCCGAATCGAACATCTCGTATCCTGATTGCTCCTGGATCAAACGTCTCTTTATTCCAAATCCGAGTTTAAAATTTGCTTTCTACCGACTTTATTATTGCGAATCTAGTGAAAATCGAAGAATTCTTTTTCCTCTCAAACGCCTACGTCAATCCACTCAAGACACGATCAACTCCCCAGAGTATAAGAACAGTCGGTTCGAAACACTCTAGAAAAGTTTGTGCGAATTCACTACTGTACCAAGCAAGTTTCATCGCCTCATGAGTACATACAGGGTGTTTCCGAGGTGGTGTTACAAACTTTCAAGGATGATGGCGAAGGGCACATGTATCAATTTGAGATTAGGAACCCTGGTCCGGAAATGACCGAGTCGAAAGTTACAAGCAAAAATAGTTCTCTGGAAATGAAATAATTTTATTTCTCTGTACACCTTATTTATGTGTATTTATCTGTACGTCTTATACTCAATGTATTCATCTGACGTTGTTTACGTTGTCTACTTACAGTATTCCATTCAGTGCGCTGTCTGAGGGATGGGGACAGGAAACTACACTAAAGCAATGCAGATAGCGTAATGTGTAACGGACATGGTCGGTCCTGATATGCACATCTGTAGGCAGCAGTATATGTGTACAAGTTGCAGTGTCCAGTCGATCAGTCCTAATGAAATAAGCGGAATAAGCAGACCTGATTTTCGAATACGGATGAGCCAATGGGAACAGGAGGCAAACTCACAGATTGTATTGGTGCAAGTACCCACGTAGGAGACATCCGACCCATACCATTTTTTACGATTGTTCCAAAAGTTAAGGGAAGGAGGGCACGTGGCGCCAAATTACAATTCCATTTCCACACAACTATTTTTGCTTATAACTTTCGACTCAGTCATTTCCGGACCATCGTTCCTTATCTCAAATTGATACATGTGCCCTTCACCATCATCCCTGAAAGTTTGTAACACCATCTCGGAAACACCCTGTAAAGCATTTAAAAATAAATGTCGTAATCATTTTGTTCATAATTTAACCTTTTTATTGATTTTGTATATTTCATAATATTCTGAGTGTATAAAACTGTTTATTGTCCATATTCCACAGGAGCATTTCTGTGGAGTTACAAACTTCTATGATGTGTGATATGACTTTCAATAACATATAATCGTATACTTCGCTTAGTGTACAAAACATATTGATGGAATAACGTCTACAGTATGTTGCCCGTCCGATAGTGAATTTATGAGCAGAATTACGATGTAACATTTTTGTTCCTTCTGCACAGTTAGCAGATTGTAACATAGACCGTTATTCGGCCCAACGCTTCATTTAATGACATATAATACGCATTGCATCACATAAATAAAACTATTTTTAGTACATATAGCCTATGTATTTTATTTTATTACGTAGTTGGGTCATTCCACACAAAATTTTAAGAATAGGTCGTAAATTTTTTGGGGGGTTTTTAATATAATAATGTTATTATGAAAATAAATTAAACGCTAACTATGACCGCCATATCAATAATATTTTAGTCGTACGGATAACTGAAAAATGGGTGGCAGTTACATGTTATTCATTATTTAAAATATTCTAGACACTCTATATGAAGTGTCATCGAAAATAAACAGACGCCATTGTAAACCTGAATAACCATATTTTAATACCTTGAAGACTAATCCGAATAATATTAAGGCATCACCTCATTGAAAAAAAGAAATAGTTTTATATTCGAATGCAACAAATCAAATTCATGCGAATTTCATTCGTATTAAAGGAAATCTTATTCCTAATCCATCTCCCAAGTTTTATTACTTTAACTCAAAAAAGCTGTGAAAAATTAATAAAATTATTAATTTTTCTTCCGACGGTTTAAAATGGCTTGCTATGTGTGGCGGTCGCACTGTTCGCGAGATTTCGTAACGATGAGTAATCTCAAACGTCCGTCTATCTGACCTTGAACGCGCAACATTCTGTACGACGGGAGAGCCTACCTGATGAGCTCCTTTGTTCCGGTGAGTTATTTTTATTAAAAACTGACATGGTATTTAAGTCAGAATTCTGAAATTTTCACAGTGGAATCAATATACCCTAAAGAATTAAACACATGTAGAAATGAATTGCATTTTATGTTCTATATTTTTTTAATTATTTTACGGTGGGTAACTATTTAAAAAATTGTATTTTTTTTTCATTCTAAGGGCATTTATAAACAAGGCTCTCCTTCTTCGAATTGCATTGAAATCATTTTCCAATCTTACTTTACATAGTAAGAAAACTTCATGAATGAAATCGTGCTCTTTGTTAAACCAATATTTTAAATTCTGATTGCTGCCAAACTATGAAAGATACAGGGACATCATATTATTTTTACTTCCATTTTTATTGTACCTGAGTTTTTGAATGTACTTCACTCCCACCCCTTCTACTAATGAAGTTCAACCATCCTCCACACAGATCCAAGACCGCATATACAGTCATAGTAGCCTTACGGTCATAGTAAACAGTACGTTCTAAAAATATGTTCTCGTTTTCCATTGATGAAAGAGCTTTCAATATTCATTCATTTTCGCACAGGTACCGTCGTCCATTTGCCTATGTCGTATCTCGGTTTCCCCCACCAGCTTTTATTCGCCAGCTAGTGGCTGGGCTGTCTTAGCTCTTTTCTGAGAACATTAATTTCTGTTAGGAATTGGACGTCTACGTAATATTATACAATTGTTTAAAATAACTTAAATAAAAGGGCCTCGTTAAGTAATTAACTGCCACGTGATTTCCTCCCTTTCTACGACATAACCACTTGGACGGACAGTAGATAGCATGTCTGAGTAATTTTATCTTTTTGGATCGGACAGAAGTGAAGATTGAATTTACAGTACGTAAGGTACTCTTTTATAAAGTAGGTAAAGAATTATTTCAACATGAGTTATTGATACGAAGTACGAACCTGGTAATTGGAATTACGTACAATAGTCTATAGTGCGATAATATGCACATTAGAACTGAAGCCTGTATCGAAATGAACGGCCACAGGCTGGGTAACTTTCGGTGCTGGACCCCGGACTCATTTCACCGTCATTATCACCTTCATTTCATTCAGACGCTAAATAACCTAGATGTTGATACAGCGCCGTAAACTCATCCAATAAAATAAAATGAACAGCCACCATTTTCAAAAATGTGTTTAAATATCCATATTATGATTATTTTTCAATTTAACTTCATTCTCTATAGTGTACGCTAATGTGCTGTTGACAGTATAATATAATAATAATAATTAATAATAATAATAATTATAATAATAATAATAATTTATTTATTTAATCTGGCAGATCTAAGGCCAATAGGCCTTCTCTTCCGCCCAGCCAGACTCTAATTCTAATTAAATACATTTGCTTACATAGTTATTACATTAATATCTAGATCATAAAACAACATGAAAGTAAATAATGAAAATTGGATAACTAATGTTAGTGTGACAATAATAAACACTGGTAAGAAATAGTTATAATAATAATGATAATAATAATAATGGTAATAATAATAATAGTAGTAGTAATAATAATAATAATAATAATAATAATATAATAATAATAATAATAATAATAATAATAATAATGAGATAATTTAGACATTTATCTGTGATATATATAACCATTAAACATTGAGAAACCTGAAACAGCTATTATTGTTGACAATAATTGTTAGAAAAATATCTCGTTAGCCTATTCTTAAATTGATTTGATGTCTGACAGTCCCTGACATTACATATACACTGCATAATGATTACGTACGCATGGACAGCTCAATGCGTGAGTAAAAACACTCATTGTTAATACTGTACTGTATTTTCATTATACAAAAACCTAATGAAAATTATCAAACTCAAAAACGTGATATTTCCTAGTTTACGTAAATGGATGAACTACTTTTCTTCCCTCCTATACCTAGTAAAGTGATTTGTTTGTACCTATATTACGTCAATATTATCGAAATCCAGTCGTGGAAGGGGGTAGCAAACGGTGTTTCCGGTTATCAATCGTCGATCCAAAGGTATAGCCAGGTTAATATTAGAAACGTTAGTAAAAATAAAATAATGTCCCGTATAAATATAGTATTGATTGCAATTCATATTTAGAACATACAAAATAACGTACTACAATACTTTTAAATTTTGAGATATAGTGGTTCAAAAACATACTTTTTTGCATGGAATGACTCTGTTGTAAAGATTACGATTTAAATATTAATAAAGTCGTAGAGTACAATGCAACATATGGGTGTACACTCTACATTGTCCTACTTCTCGATTGGTCAGTTATAGGCCAAAGTGAGGGAGACGCTCTCTCCACACAACGATGCGATACGGCACCACCATAGAGCGAGGAAGTTGCAAGTCTCTTATCTGGCAGTTCTCGAGTTTTATTCAGTCGCTAGCAAAGCAGCCACTGGGCCTACGTGTACACTTTGAAGGGGCTTGTTATCTCTTCGACGCAGAACATTTTCCAGGTACGTGTGTGCTCCTGGCCAGATATCTTCTAGTCTGGAGAAAGTTTCGTCACATTTGGAATTCATTCACGTCACAGGAGCACTCCTAGGCAAAACTTCCCGCCGGCCCCATCATTGAGTTGTTCTCGAAAGAAACGTGTTCCAGCCAAGCGAAATTGTTTCACCTAGGGCGATGGCCTACTTTCCATTTGCGCCGTTTGTAGCAAACTTGCACATTTCTTGTACGAAGCAAAGTTTCTGGGTCCTTCCGCTTTGTTGATACGTATTCGAGTTTAGTTATAACATTTGTAGGTATCTTTTCATGTTACCAGGTGACTTTTCCTAGTCTCTAATGGATATGGACAATTTTCATGGCCGTTATTTCTCGATCAATTACATAATATGACATTATGTGACAATATGTGATGTAGTACTTTTACTTTGCCTAGCAGAGTTAAGGCCATAAAGCCTTCTCTTCCACTCAACCAGGTTTCAATAATATATATGAAATACAAAATTATGTGGTAGATTACAAAACAACACAAAAGAAGATACCTTAGAAATTACATAAAATGTAGTAGAAAATTGCAAAGAGCCAAGATCAGCTACATAATATAACGAGAATATAAAATAAAGTAGAAACTGACATATAATCAAAATCAGTTACATAACGTAAGGGGAATATATACAATTTATAAGACATAAACTGCTCGAGATAATTTCGACGATTAATTCGCTTGAGATATAATATACAGTTAATATATTACAAGACATACTTACAAATGGCTTTTAAGGAATAGAAATCATATAAGCCCGCCAGCGGTCCCTATCCTGTGCAAGATTAATCCAGTCTCTATCATCATACCCCACCTCCCTCAGATCCATTTTAATATTAAACGTCTCGGCCTCCCTAAAATAATTTCTGGATTCGCCCATATACATGCCCTGCCCATCTCAAACGTCTGGATTTAATGTTCCTAATTATGTCAGGTGAAGAATACAATGCGTGCAGTTCTGTGTTGTGTAACTTTCTCCATTCTCCTGTAACTTCATCCCGCTTAGCCCCAAATATTTTCCTTAGCACCTTATTCTCAAACACCCTGAACCTATGTTCCTCTCTCAGAGTGAGAGTCCAAGTTTCACAACCATACAGAAGAACCGGTAATATAACTGTTTTATAAATTCTAACTTTCAGATTTTGGACAGCAGACTGGATGATAAGACGAATAATAACACGCATTTCCCATATTTATTCTGCGTTTAATTTCCTCCGAGTGTCATTTATATGCTCCAAGATATTTGAATTTTTCCACCTCTTCGAAGGATAAATCTCCAATTTTTATATTTCCATTTCGTACAATATTCTGGTCACGAGACATAATCATATACTTTGTCTTTTCGGGATTTACTTCAAACCGATCGCTCTACTTGCTTCAAGTAAAATTTCCGTGTTTTCCTAATCGTTTGTGTATTTTCTCCTAACATATTCACGTCATCCGCATAGACAAGAAGCTGATGTAACCCGTTCAATTCCAAACCCTGCCTGTTATCCTGAACTTTCCTAATGGCATATTCTAGAGCGAAGTTAAAAGTAAAGGTGATAGTGCATCTCCTTGCTTTAGCCCGCAGTGAATTGGAAAAGCATCAGATAGAAACTGACCTATACGGACTCTGCTGTACGTTTCACTGAGACACATTTTAATTAATCGAACTAGTTTCTTGGGAATACCAAATTCAATAAGAATATCATATAATACTTCCTCTTAACCGAGTCATAAGCCTTTTTGAAATCTATGAATAACTGATGTACTGTACCCTTATACTCCCATTTTTTCTCCATTATCTGTCGAATACAAAAATCTGATCAATAGTCGATCTATTACGCCGAAAACCGCACTGATGATTAATTTCATCTACGGAGTTAATCTTCTCAAAAGAATATTGGACAAAATTTTGTACGACGTCAACAAAAGTGATATTCCGAAAGTTACCACAGTTGATATTACAAGACATTAAAAGTTGAATAGTAAAATAGTACTATATGGCATACAGATACAAATAATTAAGGAATAGGTAAACTAGGGTCTGTTGGACAGTCGGGCATTTGGACACCGTATTTTAACGTGTTACCACGCCACTTGGCACCACATTCTGCTAGAAGTCAATGACGGAAGTAGCCACGAGTGGGGCTACTCCCGTAGCATAATGTGGTGCCACAAGTGGCGTGGTAACACGTTAAAATACGGAGTGTCCAACATGCCCGACTGTCCAATAGACCCTAGTTTGCCCTATATCAAGATAATATCAAAGGGAAAAAAAGAGAGAGGAGAAAAAATAACAGCTTGGTCATTTAAAACTGTTTAGAGACTTTCGCAAGAGTCTAGTTCTGTTCAGTAAAAACATCTCTAAGTAAACTGTACTTAAAAGATGTAAGGGGTTGTTGGACAATAATGTCATTTAGGTCAAAATTACATAAATTCTTGTTTAGCAGATTAACTACTGATTCATATTTGTTACTTATAATGAAACTAATACCTGTTTATTCTTATTGTTACCATTAATTTCTCTAAATAGAATATAAGACCTCTAATGGCAAAATCTGATTAGATAAATATATTTTAGAGTTAGATTTTGCTTCGTATAACATAGTTCTAGTAAACTTCTATTAAATTACTTCTCATCATTTAAGCAACTAGCTATCTCAACTTAATTATAATTCTTTACATATTGCATATAGACTGAATTGAATTACATTAGCTCATAAATTAAGTTATTACTTTTTCGTATAGGTTTATCTTAAATTAAATAAAACGTACTAGTCGTTGAAACTTGACTGAAGAATATTGCTGGAGAATCTTTCGTGTATTGTAAATATTCATAATTGAGGGGTTGGGTGCAAGAAAGGCACTTCTCTCAAATGCAAGTTTTGAGAAAATTGATGTTGAATATTCAAACCGTCATAATGTTATCTATGCACGCCTTTACATTTTGGGTACTCCTGACCTCTATGATCACAGTATTGAACTACAACTTGGTGATCACATGCATAACAGATCAGAGGGCACAACAAAGCGTGTTACTCAAAAAGGGCTCATCCTCTAAAATACCCTTCTTGCACCCAGCTCCTCAATTTAAATATGTATGTCGCTATTGTATTGATTAAACTGGTTGATATTTAATCCGGAGGTTCATTGCCGCCCTCACATAAGCACGCCATCGGTTCCTGTCCTGTGCAAGCTTAATCCAGTCTCTACCAGGAACAATATTAAAATGTCCCGTTTCTTTGGCCCACCATTATCGTGATGATGATGATGATGATGATGATGATGATGATGATGATGATGATGATATGATGATGATGATATAAATCCTTAGAAACGGATATTTAACACTCATCTTCCTTTGAATTATCAGAACTTTCAAATCATTAATTAAGGCTCCACATCATCTCAGTTGATTTCACTCAAAACAGAGATATTTCCATTGCCCTAAAATTTAAATGAAGCCCCTATAATACACCGTCGGTCTCAAGAGAAAGAGAGAGAGAAAGTAGGGGATGAGGTCGTATCGAAACGTGGTCATCAGCTCCAGTGCAAGCCGATAGAGGGAATTGCGATCCCGTGCACGTATCTCGGATCAATATTCCCGCTCCACAACGAATTCATTAACCGCAACATCGTTTGAGGTTAAAATCAGTACGCAGAATTGCTTTTATTAGCCACTTCAATAAGAGGCTTTATTGCCACCTCGACAGCCTGTGTTCAAGAGCCATACACTACAGAGATGCGACAGATTTAATAAGCACCTTCTCTTCTGGTTTCTGGAAAATACTCGTCCTCTTCAAGTTCAGCTTTTGGTTTTGCTCTTAAGGGGAGAGGATGGTATTTTTACAACTTTTTTCCTATATTAATTTTTGTATGTAGAGAGCTCATAGCTGTGGAAACTCAACCAAATAAAAATATTTGAAAAAAAAAAAAATTATCTGGGGCCGAAATTTGAAAAAATATACCCAATGCAGAATTGTGCTAAAGCCGATATATCTAAACCGCTTTTAAAGATATATTCAAACAGTTTTTTGCAATGTATTTGCAAAAACATGTTCTACAAACTGTCTGTAACAGAATTTTGATATTAGTTCCTACGTTTGTACAATAAACAATTAAAATTTAATAACAATTTTCTGATTTCCTTTCTTGCAAACAAACGGGCGTATTTTTAAAATGAAATCAATGAACAAAATTCTGTTACAGAGAAAAGTTTCCTAATAGTCTAAAGAATGTGTGTTCTAAATTTCATGCATGTATCTTTAATAGTTCAGAAATTATATCCATTTTTGTCTGGCAATGTAGCAAAATAAATGAAGTTACTGGAAACCGATAAAAGCGGGCGTGTGATTTAAAAATCCATAGCGCAGGAAGTTTAAAAATGACGTCTCAACATCCGATAAGTGCACAAATACCCACAAAATGTTATGCTATGCATTCCACACATATCAAAGGGTATTTTAAAGAAAAAAAGAAAAAAATTTTTGAAAATTTAATTAACGCAGGAAGTTTAAAAATGACGTCTGAAACAACAATAAAAGTGGGGAGAGATTTAAAAGTTCATAACGCAATAAAAGTAAGTTTAAAAAAATGACGTCTCAACATCCGATAAGGGCACAAATACCCACAAAAATGTTATATCATTTTGCATTTCACACATATCAAAGCATTTCACACATATCAAAGGGTATTTTAAAGAATTTTTTTTTGAAAATTTAATTTACCGGAAACAACAATAAAAGTGGGGGAGTGATTTAAAAATCCATAACGCAGGAATTTAAAAATGACGTCTCAACATCCGATAAGGGCACAAATACCCACAAAATGTTATGCAATGCATTCCACACATATCAAAGGGTATTTTAAAGAAAAAAAAATTTTTGAAAATTTAATTTACCGGAAACAACAATAAAAGTGGGGGAATGATTTAAAAGTCTATAACGCAGGAAGTTTAAAAATGACGTCTCAACATCCGATAAGGGCACAAACACAAAAGTTATGAAATGCATTCCACACATATCACAGAGTATTTTAAAGATTTTTTTTAATTTACTCATTTTTCACCAAAAAGTACTATTCTCTCCCCTTAAGTTTCCATCAGATGTGGTTAAAGTGGTTTTTCGAAAATGGGGTGGTTGTAATTCAGAGTTCTTTAGACGTCGTGCAACTTTATCCTTAAGTTCTTAAGAATTTATGCAGACAAGATCTTGCAGAAGGAAAAGCGCTGCTTGAAGTCTGGAAGCAAGGTTACCTTCCATTAAAAGGCTGTAAATGCTTCGTTCAAGAGTTCTTGGTCGGATTTTATGCCGCTGCAGCCCCGGAGTTCGACGTTATAATGACTTAAGGGGGGGGACATGAATAATTAATCGATGTGTGAAACGTGTAGCTGCTCTTTGAAGGGCTTAACACTAAGTTATGGCAGCAATTTGGGTTTCCCATCTTCCTTAAAAACACAGCACAGGAATAATAATTTTCTGCATCTTCAGTCGTGGCAGAGTACAACACTATTACAGTGCCATCCTTTGATTACCTGCTTTCTTGCTGCCTTCAAAACTAAAATTTCACATTACTTAATTATCTTCCATTACGAAGTTAATGGTAAAACAAAAAGTATGTACTACAAACTAAACAATCTTCCTATATACAGAGTGAGTCATGACGAAAGGTACATTGTTTGAGGGGTGATAATATCGGTCATTCTACGCAAAAAAAGTTTATACGAACATATACGAGGAGCATCCAGAAAGTAAGTTTTCCTATTAAAAAAAAAAGAATACACACTTTCAGGAAAATATTTATTGGCAACAGGTACAGCAATGTTTCAGCTATTTTTCAACATAGCCACCATCAGAATTGAGACACTTGTATCGTGGGATCAACTTTTGTATCCCTCTGTCGTAGAACTCTGCCGCCTGTGAATGGAACCAGCGTGTGACAGACGACTTCAGCTCTTCATCGTTGCCAAAACGCTCACCGGAGGACAGGAATTTATTGAGGAGAGAGGGAGAGAGAGAGAGAGAAAGAGAGAGAGAGGGAGGGAGAGGGAGAGAGATATATAAATCGAGAGAGAGAGAGATAGCTCGAGAGAGAGAAATAGATCGATATATATATATATATATATATATATATATATATATATATATGTTCGGCCCATAGACCTGACAGAGCTGCCGATGAATTTCAATTGGCGCAATGCTTTGTGCATTAAAGAACTTTATCACCGACCGAACCTCGCAGGCGACGGCAGAAGGAATAAGAGCTTCTATTTCGGGGACCACTGCTGCCACGCTACTGGCACCAGGCGGGACCTGTCCGGCTGGCATATGATTGATACGTAATAGATCTGTTACGCATGCGCAATTGACACGGCTAATTACGTAAATCAAATCTTTCAGGTAAGGCTCCCTGTAAAGCAGATTTGAATAATTTCAAGGAAAAATTGTTCCGGGCCGGGTATCGATCCGGGACCTCTGGTTGAACGTATCAGCGCTCTACCACTGAGCTACCCGGGAACTCCACCCGACACCGTCTCAACTTTTCCCTTTATATCCACACAACTCGCGTGGGCTGACGAAACGCCAGAGACCCACAACGATTGCACACAATCTCTGTGTGACTTGAAATTGTGGTTTTCTGTTAATGTACACAGTGACGTATATATTATGCAAATCAAATCTTTCAGAGATTGTGTGCACTCGTTGTGGGTCTCTGGCGTTTCGTTAGCCCACGCGAGTTGTGTGGATATAAAGGGAAAAGTTGAGACGGTGTCGGGTGGAGTTCCTGGGTAGCTCAGTGGTAGAGCGCTGGTACGTTCAACCAGAGGTCCCGGGATCGATACCCGCCCCGGAACAATTTTTCCCTTGAAATTATTCACGGCTAATTACGTTTACTTTCAAGGGGAAAAAATCGGGAAACTTACTTTCTGGATGCGCCTCGTACATTTGTGAAGAAATCAGATAAGAGTGGCTTAAGTACCGTACCACAAATGCAATGATGTTGAGTGACACGAGTAAAAATTCAAGTGATTTGGGAAGTGATTTAACCAGATTACTGGGAAGGAAGGCCAGTGCCGAGAAGATAAGTGGAATTGAGACAGGGAGATCAAAAACCCACTAACTCCAATTTTTGACAAAATTTAGTTATGGGCTGGATGATGCTTTTTAGTTTGTCCCGCATGTGTGGAAGGCAAGAATACACTAATATCGACATTCATCTGCATTCTGGGGGCTGTTTTAAAACTCCTGGAAGTCAGAACTCCACTTATTCCATGGAATAAGAGAGTTTTTGCAGTCCAAGCTTAATTTCCCGGTAGGTGGCAACACTATCGCTCAACCGGCCGAGTAAATTGATGCGATACGGTATTCAGAATGTCACAAAAATTTATAAAATCCATGTAAGTAAGACTTAAAGGCACAATATCGAGTCGATTAACTTCCAGAAACCCAATACAGATTCATCATTCCCCAGTCAACTAAGTACAATTCAGCATTGCCATTGAAAGAAGAAAGCAAAAGGACTTGCAAAATTTAATGCACTTTATTTCTGAGGAAAGTAGGATGAATTACCAAACTCTGTTTGCGGACAGTAATAATCTAGAATCTAGATGCACAGGAAGAACATGAGAGTGAGAGAAAAAACAGAATCTGTAACGTGAATGAGACTGTGTTAACATTTTAATATTGTTTGTGGTTTTATTTGTGTATTTTGATGTGCTTTATGGTAACTTGTGATTTTCTGTCTCATATATTTGAAATTTAAAAAATGTAGCAATTTTAATCTTAATAATAAACTTCCATTTTCTCATATATTCCAATGTTTCATAAGGGACTTATGATATACTTATCTTTTTTCCTTCACATGACTCATATTTATTCAATTTTCTTAATTCATACACTGTGGAAGTCAGAAAACAACTAACTCCAGCAGTGTTTATTTCAAATTGGCGCGTAAGATAATGTAAAAAATTGGGTTTTGAAGTATTTAATTGATAAAGAATGTAATTTTATACAATATTAATAGACAAATGTATAATATTTAAAGTTAGTAAGAGATATAATAAGTTTTTTCTCCCTCCTATAAAATTTGGTATATTGGAGTTAGGGACTTTTGATTTCCCTGTCTCAATTGTTTCTGTGAGTGCAAGAGCTGAAATGGTGAGAAGTGAAAAGAAGAAAAAGAATGACGAGTTTATAACAGAAAAGGGTGAAGTGGATGTTTCTGGTCCAGAGACGGCTAAGGACTTAGTAAACAAAATGAAATATGAAATAGACGAGTGTAATAGGAAGCTAAGTAAAACGATAGAGATAATGAAAATAGACGAGGAGAATGGAGGGGAAGGCTAGCTAGGATAGTGAAGTATAATATGTAGAAAAGTAGTGAGATCTGAAAAGGGAATGTACACAAGGAACAGACATAATAATGAACATATTGGATAATGGTGTAGTATGTTTTAGCAACAAGTACGAGTCGCATCCAGAAAGTAAGTTTCCCGATTTTTTCCCGTTGAAAGTAAACGTAATTAGCCGTGTCAATTGCGCATGAGTAATAGATCTATGACGTATCAATCATATGCCAGCCGGACAGGTCCCGCCTGGTGCCAGTAGCGTGGCAGCAGTGGTCCGAAATGGAAGCTCTTATTCCTTCTCCCGCCGCCTGCGAGGTTCGGTCGGTGATAAAGTTCTTAATGCACAAAGCATTGCGCCAATTGAAATTCATCGGCAGCTCTGTCAGATCTATGGGCCGAACAACTCTCTCTCTCCCTCTCTCTCTCTCCCTCTCTCTCTCTCCCTATCTCTCTCCCTCTCTTTCTCTCTCTGTCTCTCTCAAGAAATTCCTGTCCTCCGGTGAGCGTTTTGGCAACAACGAAGAGCTGAAGACGTCTGTCACACGCTGGTTCCATTCACAGGCGGCAGAGTTCTACGACAGAGGGATACAAAAGTTGATCCCACGATACAAGTGTCTCAATTCTGATGGTGGATATGTTGAAAAATAGCTGAAACATTGCTGTACCTGTTGTCAAGAAATGTTTTCCTGAAAGTGTGTGTTCTTTTTTTTTTAAAATAGGGAAACTTACTTTCTGGATGCGCCTCGTATTATTGAAACAGTGTGTGTTCGATATAAGTGAACTGAAAATCAAGAACAGAGTGGTTAAAGTGTCAATTTTGAATGATATAAATTAAGTTGTTAATTGTTAATGATCAGACACTAATCAGCATTAATATTTTGATGAAATATGATTGAAGATCGGTTTCCAATCAAATACTGATTGTTCTTTCTGCAATGATGGCCAATCAAACCCTCCTTCTTCACGTCTGTGCTCTCCGTATTATACAGTGACATCAAAAATTGTTTGCTTACATTTTTATTGTACCTTGTTTTTCGACTATACCATGCAAGCTTTGCTTAATCATAAGTTTCAGTTGCCATGGTAATATTTTACACTGCATAGGTACAATCAGGACTTAGTTAAAAATTAGTACATTTAAATACAACACTGACACCATTGCCAACAGAGAAACAACAGAAGTTAAAAATTAGTACATTTAAATACAACACTGACACCATTGCCAACAGAGAAACAACAGACGATTTATAACAGACACAGGGACATCATTTTATTTTTACTTCAATTTTTATTGTACCTGAGTTTTTGAATGTACTTCACTCCCACCGCTTCTACTAATGAAGTTTCAACTGTCCTCCACACAGACCCAAGGCCGCATAAAGTAGGCTAAGTAGTACTGAGTTAGTGAGTATAGTACTGTACGTTCCAGAAATATGGTCACGTTTTCCAGTGACGAAAGAGCTTTCAATATTGAATCATATTTTCGCACAGGTACTGTCGTCCTTTTGTCTACGTCGCATCCCGATTTCCCCCACCTGCGTCTGCTCGCCCCTCTGTAAAGGCTAGTGGCTGGGCTATCTTAGCTCTTTTCTGTAAACATTAATTTATGTTAGGAATTGGACGTCTACGTAATATTATACAACTATTTAAAATAACTTAAATAAAAGGGCCTCGTTAGGTAATTAACTATCACTTGATTGCCCTCCTTTCTACGATCCTGCGACATAACCACTTGGACGGACAGTAGATAGCATATCTGAGTAATTTTATTTTTTCCGACGAGCAGAAGTGAAGATTGAATTTACAGTACGTAAGGTATTCTTTTATAGAGTAAGTACAGAATTATTTCAACATGAGTTACTACCACGAAGAACGAAACTGGTAATTGGAATTAATACAATAGTCTATAGTACGATAATATGCACAAAAGAACTGAAGCCTGTATCGAAATGAACGGCCACCATTTTAAAAAATATGTTTAAATATCCATATTATGATTATTTAACTTCATTCTATATATATAATTATTTATTTACTTATTTAATTAATTTATTTATTTATTTTATTTATTTTGCCAATAATTGTAACATAAAATATAATATATACAGAAAAACTTTAGCTCGCCCCTGAAAGAGTAGATATTGTACGCTAATGTGCTGTAGACAGTATAATAGACACCGCATAATGAATAAGTCCGCATGGATAACTCAGTTCGTGAGTAAAAACACTTACTGTTAATACAGTACTGTATTTTGATTACACAAAAATCTAATGAAAATTATGAAACTCAAAATCGCGATATTTCCTAGTTTACGTAAATGGATGAACTACTTTTCTTCCCTCATCTACCTAGTAAAGTGATTTGTTTGTATTTTACGCAGTATCATCCAACTCCAGTCGTGGAAGGGAGTAGCAAACAATATTTCCTGTTCTCAACAGTTAATCCAAAGGTATAGCCAGGTTAATAGTGTATTAAGAATGTTAGTAAAAATAAAATGACGTCCCTGAATAATAAGTGACAGTAGCTTTAGCAGGCCCGTAGCTATAGCAACAATAAACTGTAACAACAGAATATTACGAATTCAAGAAATCGTCTGCAATATAAACCTACTGTAAGTAACCTGGTTCAAATTTACTGCGTATCTATTTAAGAAATTGATGTTATCTTGTATTAGTGAAATGATATGTGAATAATATATAATATAGATTTGGTATCAGGAATATGGCCGACAATCAATTTGTATCACACGGTAACTTGGAAATATGAGTATAATTTAGCCTTCCCTAGAGACCCTGAGTGATTGGGCTCTTTTTGTGCTGATGGCTGCAATTTGTACATTTCAGTCGATCCCAAGAGGGGCTTCGATTTCATATCAAAACATTTGTTCGGAAATCACATTCGTTCCAACTCAAGTACCGCATACAGATGGCGCGACGAATGCGGATAGCGATTCGATATTGTTGATTCTAAACAAAATATCTACTGAATTGTGTCCCTACGGAGAATACAATATGCATTTTATACACTTTGTTTTTATAATTTGTTAGCAAAAACGGGTGTAGCTTTGAAAATTTCTCGTCGTCTCAAAATTTTTCATATTCATTAATAGTTATCATCATTTGTACTTTCTGTAATTTTAATCCCCCCCCCCCACCTACATATATAAGAAAACTTTTTCCATAATTCATTCCCTCAGACACTTAACCAACGTTTTACCTCTCAGCCTTAAAAAGAACCTGATCCAAACTTTAGTGATGCCCCACTTCGATTATTGCGATTCTCTATTAACGAATCTAAATACTGATCTTGCCCATAGTCTACAGCGTGTTCACAATATCTGCGTTCGTTTCGTTTGTAACATTAGAAAATTCGATCATGTAACACCATCACTATAATTGTTGTCTTGGATTCCACTTAAAGAAAGAAGACCTTCAACTCTCTCCTATTGCTATTTAAAATCATCCACACCTCCACACCCTCTTACCTAGCATCTCGTTTTGTTTACCTTTCACTACCTCGAAACCGGAACATGTACCTTCTCTCTATTCCTCTGCACAGAACATCCTGCTACTCATCATCTTTCAGCATATCGATTCCACGCCTCTGGAATTCTCTCCCTGACCATGTCAGAGACTGTCGGACAATATCAAAATTCAAATTTAAATTTAAAAATCACATTCTAGTTCATGGAATTGCTTGTTGGACACCTGTCAGGTTGCGCAACTTCGGCTTAACCCATGACAATAGTAAATATTGTGACTATGAAGTTGTAAAATTGACAATTAATATGTAATGTATTTATTATTATTATTATTATTATTATTATTATTATTATTATCATCATCATCATCGGTTGTAAGTTATCAGTTATCACTATCATCATTGCTATCTCTGTTTTCTTTCTTTTTCCTTCTTTCCTCTGTTGACCCTCTATAGGGCTTTAACTTAATTTGTATTATTTTCATCAGAGTTTGTATTCTTTTTGTATTTATATGTGCTATGTGGTAGGATGGAAGAGAAGGCCTTATGGCCTTAATCCTGTTAGATTAAATAAATAAATACATTAAATTTATTTTCCGGCGTTGAAAGCCAGTGCAGTAGTGATGGAGGTAATGGTGCTCTAGAAATATGAATAATGGTGATATAGCTACCCCATATATCATTAAATGCTTTCAAAGTAAGTCATCTATACTCCATCATTTATAGAGACATCATTATGCCAGAAAATTTATAGTAACGTGAGAGTAGCATAATGGCTGAGATGTATTTTTAACGGCTTTATATAAATTCAATACGAAGAAGGTACCATAATGACCTCGATTTTTAGAAGAAGACATTTTGTAAGGGAAGTCAACTACATGGAAAGGACGTACAATGAACAATATTTTCTGTAAGTTCTCTCGTGCTTTAAAATAGGCCATGGTTATCTTCTCGCAAAGTCTACATTCACTACTACTTCGAAGAGACAGTCGAACCACACGGATTGAGAGATCGTTAAATAAAGAAAAAGTGTCAGGGGATTGAGAGAAAATCCTTAATATCTATACAGGAAATCAGTATAAATAAAAAACAGTTTTCTGGAACATGTGTGTCTAATATAGGGGATGAAGTAAGCTATGAGTAATTAATAATAATAATAATAATAATAATAATAATAATAATAATGTTTTATTTTCGCTGGCAGAGTTAAGGCCATAAGGCCTTCTTTTCCACTAA
Organism: Periplaneta americana; assembly: GCA_025594305.2. Lineage (NCBI taxonomy): Eukaryota > Metazoa > Arthropoda > Insecta > Blattodea > Blattidae > Periplaneta > Periplaneta americana. Next base: position 147,970,013 of record JAJSOF020000011.1, on the reverse strand, counting down.
AGTTTTATTGGTAGTAAAGTCCGAAAGATATAAATCATTAAGTTATTACCTGAAATATAATGCCCGAATTGAGACATTTGGAAAAATGGACGTTAAATTGCTGAAATAAAATTACTACACAATACAGACGACTCTGGAATTGGAGTGGTAATTTTACAGAATAACATTTAGAGCTGTGTTTGAATACATGCTGCTTAGGGAGTGTAAGCGGAGTTGGAGCCATGCCCAGTGGTGAGAAGTGATAATCTCAAGTGTTTTGCGTGCTGCGACAAAAGAAAGAAGGAAAAACCGTCGGTAGTCGAGATAAGGGAGAGATAATGTGATTGTTATCAAGAACAAGTTGGATAGTTTGTGATTCGCAAGAAAGAGCCCCAGTTAAAGAAACCTTATCATATGTTGTGGCATAGAGTAAGGGTTGTTTCGAGTTGAGAGGGATAGGTGCTATAGTAATAATAATAATAATAATAATAATAATAATAATAATAATAATAATAATAATAATAATAATAATGTTTTATTTTCGCTGACAGAGTTAAGGCCATAAGGCCTTCTCTTCCACTCAACCAGCCTTAATCAATACAATACATATTTAAATTACGAATATTTACACTACACTCAAAAGGTTCTCCAGCAATATTCTTCAGTTAAGTTTTAACGACTAGTAGACTACATATTTATTTAAATTTAAATAAACCTATAGTGGGGTTCACACAAGATTAGTTCCTAAAAATCTAATATAGCCGCTTTGTGAATGTTGCCAACTGTTACTAGACATCACCAAAGTACATAAAATTTCAATGCCATGTACTTTATTATTATTATTATTATTATTATTATTATTATTATTATTATTATCTTGCAATTATTTATTCATTTATTTGTTTATTTAGTTACTCATTTAGTCATTCACAGATTCATTCATTCATTATTTGCTGAGGATATAGCAAAGGTATTAGATATGATTGAAAAATGTGGGGATGTGATCAAAAAGTGCTAGTAAAGGGAAATTGTAAATGATAGAGAAGTATAGGGGAGAGAGAGAAAGTGTATAAGCTGATGTGTAGAGATAAATATAAGTATTTATAGGAAGTGAGAGTAGTGTGAAAGGATTAGGTGTAAGTGGAATTGTGAGAAAGTGAAAGTGAGCGCAAATAGGAATGAATGCAAATAGTGAAAAAGGGTTAAGAGAAATGAACAAGTGACAGCATAAAATTAGTACTAACATTTGAACGTTGGAACAGTAAATGAATATAAGAGAAAGATAGGAGAAAAGGTCAAAGAACAAATAGGGCAAATAATTCAATATGATAATTTATAGAGAATAAGTGAAATTGAAATTCTAGTGAATAGTAGTTAGAGGCATAAGGGGGTTTGAAATGCGTATGTAATTTTAGACATATTACGATTAATGATCAAATAGATAATAGCAAATGAAATGTAGGAGAAATACTGAAGGGGAGATTGAACAAATAATAAAAAAGGTACATAGTGTAATTGGGAGTATTTGTGTAGACGCGTACTGCAAATAATGTGTTACTGTAATATGTTAATGGTGGCACCGGATACAGAAATGTGATGTACACCATTATATGTAAAGAAGTGCTGTGACCAAATATATTGTATATCATATCATATCATTCATTATTTATGATTTACCTAATATTAAAATGTATTTTGTCTGACAACATGAAATTTATTGGTTTGACTAATCATTCATTGATTAATTTATTTCTTCATTAGTTAATTCACCCAAGTAATGCAGTTTTCTGTATCGTCAAAAGCAACAACATGCATCCTGAAATTACAAGGATTATAGTTGAGAGTACTTTTCTTGTTATTAATAACATTCTGTCTTCTAAACAATGATTTATTAATTAACTAATGCATCTGCTTACAAGCAAACATTCTTATGGGAAAAGACAAAAAAGTTATTTTTTTTTCTTCCACCATGTTAATAATGTTAAAAGAAGTGCTTATACAAATTATGGCCACTCGACCGCAATTACAAGGCCGTCCAGAAAGTGATTTTCCTTGGGGCCGTTTACAGAAAAAAAACACAATTGCATGGAAAGTTTTATTGAAACAGATAGAGCAATTATTGCGCTATTGTCAACATATCCCCCACTGCAACTAAGACATTTGTCATACCATAGGATCAATTTTTGTATCCTTGTGTCGTAGAAATCAGCCGCCTGGGATCGGAACCAGCGTTTGACAGCCGTTTGTACTTCCCTGTCGATCCCATGATATGACGAATGTCTCAATTCCGGTGGAAAATATGTTGAAAAATAGCTCAACAATTTCTGTGCCTGTTCCAATATTTTTTTCAATGAAATTGTGTTTTCTTCCTGTTAACGGCCTGGCGAATTTATTTTACGGCCCTCATAATTGTGGTCGAGTGGCCAAAATTTGTAAAAGCACTTCTTTTGACGTATTAACATGATGGAAGAAAAAAAAAATAATTTTATCTGCCTCCATCATAATGTTTGCTTGTAATATTACATTTAATTTAAAAGGAAGAATTTTTTTTTCGCCGACGTGAGTGCAGTATAGAAATACTTTTTTACATTCATGTTTAATCTCTGCGTTATTTACAACTACGGCGGGAAGAACAGATTTTTTTTTATTTTGATAGAAGTCTCTGATTTCCTAGTTTAAGATAGCCTGTGAAATAGGAATGACGTAATTCATAATTAGTTAATAACAGTTCATTAGTGTAACAAATGCTATATAAGATGCATTACATGAGTATTCAGGCTTACTGAAGAGAGTAACATACGTACATTATTTTCATTTTCAAACAAATGTTGGATGTGTTATTATTTTAAAAAAAGTAACTATAGGGAAATAATTCATGGAATAAATCTGTGTAAATATATATATAATATATATATTATTTATATATTGATTATTTCGTTTTATTTCGTTTATAAGACGTCATTCCATTTTCGACCAATGAAGTGTAATGAAATTTTGAATTCCAACCAATCACAGTCGCACTTTGCGATAATTTTTACAGCTAGATTTATCGCTGTCAATTTATCGCATGGTCGTTCTTTTGTTTAGTCGTTGTCGCCAACTCTTTTCCCGTAAATCGATCATCATGAATACATTAAGATGCAACTACACAGTTTTTTTTTACTTTTCTTTCAACTTTAAAGCAATGAATGCAAGATTGATGTTTAATATTAATTAATATATTTACGCAGTGAAGACGACATTCAAAACGACGCACCATGTAGACACAAAATCTTCATGCATCTTAATTGAACGTATCTTTTAAACTTGATTTTTTCAATATGCTTCCCAGATTGCACGCATACGCGATTGGAATATTGAACAGTGTAGATGCAGCTTTATAGTTCCGTTACACACTACAGCGAGAATGAGTTTGTCGAGCTATAAAAAATGCTTTCCTGTAGCACAGAGTAACGGTCGAAATAAGGCACAGCTGACATTGGTCCTGCTCCCACAGGTAACCTAACCTATAACTATAGCGTATAAAATTTGTATTATGTGAATGAAATTAAACAATTACTAGAAAGTCAGATGTTGAGATTTATGTAACATAATCGCATATTAAACCCAAAGACCTTGTATAGGCCTAGTAATATATACAAGGTCTTTGATCAAACTGCCTTCCGAAATAAAATTTGTGTTTTAATTATCTATACAGAGATGGCTTCACTGTGTAGCAACATGTCTCGCTGTGAATACATAAGCATTGTTATATAGCTGTCCCCATACATATTACACAGTTCTTAGTTCTCAGTTTAGTGTGTAATGTAACGATGAAGTACTGAATAAATTGCGAAATTCTACTTCCACATCTACATCTTCTAATTCCATGTCCATTGTAGGCTATCTGAAAGAATTACATTCCTTCATTCAGATATTTTGATAACTGGTTTTCACCAATTGCTCATTTAATTAATGTATTAATCAGGCTACTTGTAATTATATTATAAAATGTTTAAATTAAATTATGAAATCAGCAGTTAATGAAAATGTATTTCTGTTATAGGCCTAATAAGTACATGTAATTAACATTATTAAGCTGTATTTCGCTTTTCGCAATTGGCATTACTGAATAACATTAACTTTTTCCATTGCAGTGATCGATATTGATCTATTTCAACTTCACAATGACTGAATAGGTTAAATATTCGTAAATGTACAATTATTAACATTTTGTGATCGAATTTTAGGGATTTATTATTTATATTTTTATTTTATTCACGAAATAGTCCTAATAAATCTCAGACCTCTCGTGACATTACTATATATAATTCGATAAGTATATAGCAATTGGTAACAGCTAAATGAATAATTTACCACTGCCACACTTTGTGATTTGTATCATCTCTCTCTCTCCATTCCCACTTCTCAAAGTAGACTGGAGTGTTGCGGGCTGCATTCAGCTGTGATTCGGCTCTGCATATTGCTTTGGTCACACCTATCTATAATACGTCTTAGGATCTAGTCAAACACCCTGTTTACAGCTATATTGTGACAGCGACGTGAGATTCGAACTCACGACCAGCGTCCCGCAAGAAAGAAGATCGCGCGGAGCACTTTGGGATGGCGCGCGGCGAAGAGGGGAAAGGGCCAACGCGGCGAGAGAGTGGAGCGAGAGTGCGCGCGCATCTGGTGCTGGTAGAGAGGAGAGGGCTCTGGCTTTTTCTGGAGTGCCATCTCTAGAGACGCGTGGAACCTTCGAGGCTACGTCGCTATGGTTATAAATTACGGACGCGAAGGAACGACAGCAGTTTTCAGTTTTCAGTTATTCAGTCAGTGAGTAAGCCAGAGCAAGCAAGCCAGACTTGTGTGCCGGAGTTCGACTCGAGTGTGCGTCCACATCTGCGTCAGCATCCGAAGGCCTGAGTTCGCGTTAGTGGACCGCAGTTGGAGGGAACCTGAGTTCGAGTGCAGTGGACCGCAGTTGGAGGGACCTGAGTTCGAGTACAGTGAACTGTCTCTGAAGGTCTGTGGTTCGAGATACTGTGAACTCCAGTGACTGAGATAGAAGAACTGTGAACTGAGAACTGATAGTTCTGATTTGTAAATAGTGCTTTGTAAATATTAGTTAAGATTAACAGTTCATTGTTGTTCGTACTAGTCCAAGTAAATTGTCATTGTCGTCAGTGGAGTGCTATAACGAATACTGTGTTGAGTGAAAATTCCAATTGTTGCCGAGAGCGTTTAAGGCGAATTGTAGAAAGGAATTATTGTTGTGAGGAATAAATTACATTGTTGTTACTAATAAAATTTACAATATTTATACTTTATGGAGAATGGTACATTCGTACCATTAATTGAATGTTTCTTGAATAATAATGAAATTGATTTGCAGTGAGTAGAAAAGTGTTGTTTAATTATGCATAATTTTTATTTAGGCATTTGTTATAATTGGGATGAAATGCTAAAGCCAGCTTTAAAATGGAATATAGCCAAAGTTGGCAGAGGACATTTTATGCGTTTCTGATAAATAATTTATAAATTTACGGTAGAATTCACTTGGGTTTTGATGATTCGAGTAACAGAATATTCAGGAGTATCGATACATAAATCATGAGTCATAAATAATATTAAACATAAATGATGGACAGACTAACGACGGGAATACGTGACTGCATGTAAAATGCTGCAGAGTTCTATCTCTGTAGACCATCTCTTTTACTCTTGAAATAATTTGCTGTCACAGATGTAAATTTGAGATCTTAAATAAGTGTCTTCCTTGTTTCAATTTTTTGCTTTATTTATAAATTAGTGTTCTTGTCTACGGGGATGAAATACCCAGAGTATTTTTAATTTACAGTGTCATTTGTTTGGGAAGACATAAAATAAAATCATTAAAAAAAATAGATGAAGAGAGATAATAAAGTTATTTCAGTTTCAATATCGTGTTTAAATGCAAGAGTTTCGTGTCGCTTTTTGATGAACGGTTTATAAAATGCTTATTTATATTTTTTAAATCTAATATCATTATTAACAGCAGCAATAATAATAATAATAATAATAATAATAATAATAATAATAATAATAATAATACTTACTTATTTACTGGCTTTCAAGGAACCCGGAGGTTCATTGCCGCCCTCACATAAGCCCGCCATTGGTTCCTATCCTGAGCAAGATTAATCCAGTCTCTATCATCATATCCCACCTCCCTCAAACACATTTAATATTATCTTCCCATTTACGTCTCGGCCTCCCCAAAGGTCTTTTTCCCTCCGGCCTCCCAACTAACACTCTATATGCATTTCTGGATTCGCCCATACGTGCTACATGCCCTGCCCATCTCAAACGTCTGGATTTAATTTTCCTAATTATGTCAGGTGAAGAATACAATGCATGCAGTTTTGCGTTGTGTAACTTTCTCCATTCTCCTGTAACTTCATCCCTCTTAGTCCCAAATATTTTCCTAAGCACCTTATTCTCAAACACCCTTAACCTTTGTTCCTCTCTCAAAGTGAGAGTCCAAGTTTCACAACCATAAAGAACAACCGGTAATATAACAGTTTTATAAATTCTAACTTTCAGATTTTTGACAGCAGACTGGATGATAAAAGCTTCTCAACCGAATAATAACAGGCATTTCCCATATTTATTCTGTGTTTAATTTCCTCCCGAGTATCATTTATATTTGTTACTGTTGCTCCAAGATATTTGAACTTCTCCACCTCTCCAAAAGATAAATTTTCAATTTTTATATTTCCATTTTCTACAATATTCTGGTCACGAGACATAATCATATACTTTGTCTTTTCGGGATTTACTTCCAAACCTATCTCTTTACTTGCTTCCAGTAAAATTACCGTGTTTTCCATAATCGTTTGTGGATTTTCCCCTAACATATTCACGTCATCCGCATAGAAAAGCAGGTGATGTAATCCGTTCAATTCCAAACCCTCTCTGTTTTCCTGGACTTTCCTAATGACATACTCTACTCGTAGAGCAAAGTTAAAAAGTAAAGGTGATAGTGCATCTCCTTGCTTTAGCCCACAGTGAATTGGAAAAGCATCTGACAGAAACTGACCTATACGAACTCTGCTAATAGTAATATAATAATAATAATAATAATAATAATAATAATAATAATAGTAATAGTAATAATAATATCATCATCACCAGCATTAGCATCAGTCCACACCTGTGGAGTAACGGTCAGCGCGTCTGGCCGCGAAACCAGGTGGCCCGGGTTCGAATCCCGGTCGGGGCAAGTTACCTGGTTGAGGTTTTTTCCGGGATTTTCCCTCAACCCAATACGACCAAATGCTGGGTAACTTTCGGTGCTGGACCCCGGACTCATTTCACCGGCATTATCACCTTCAGTTCATTTAGACGCTAAATAACCTAGATGTTGATACAGCGTCGTAAAATAACCCAATAAAATAAAATAAATCATTAGCATCATCATTATTATAACAATAATAATATTACTTTATTTAAAAAAATAACATAACTGATAATATCGATGGCTAAGAAGTCACACTTCATATCAGTAAATTTGCAAGTGAATAAGTAATTGTTTTAAAAATTATTTTTTATAAAAATAGAAAAGATTTTTAAGATCTTCTACTCCAGGATAAAATATTAGTTCACTGTGCAATTTTGTGAACATAATAATAGTAATAATAATAATAATAATAATAATAATAATAATAATAATAATGTACGTAACCTAAATTACTATTTTTGCAGATACAAGGTATTACTTCTTAGCCATCGATATGTTATGATCCAGTAACATCGTCTTCAAATTTCTCAGTAGAAGTAATTAAGAAATATTTAAATGAATGCGTTCAACAGGAGAGAAAAAGTCCCGTTCTGCGACCTGCTTCGTGAATTGAGCCCCGAGGTCGCTGAATACGAAGCCCCAACTCTGTTATGAGGCTTACCATTTCAGTAATCTCTCTGTAGGTTAGTTCTGTGTTCAAATCCTGCGCTTGGAGTTAAACCTACTATTGAAGTGTTTATACAGTTTTAGAAAATGTTTTTAATGAAGGTAAGGACATTAGCTAAGCGTTGCTTGGCAGCCGTAGGGGTTTCCTGTGAACTTAATTCATAGCCTCTCTCAGTTAAGGCATAGACCCCTCCCCTCGAGTTGAACTATTCACAATCAGCCTGCCATACCTAATTCGCAACTCTGCTTAGGTAAAACATAAGTTACGACTTCTATTTAATACAATTTCACTACAACAAACACCGACCCAGGAGTGACATCTGCTAAACTCCGCAACATGAGGCTTTGGCAGAAACAAAGATGCCATGTAGATTGTTTACATGTGCAATTCATGAATTTGACGTCAGATGTCAGTTCATGGTCGGATGAACGTGGATCTGCTTTCTCACTTGCGTGGAGGAGTGACATCTCTTCGGCTGAGGCGAGTTCTACAACATGAATTTTCTTTATTTTGTCATTTTAAGTACACACAAACACCGTGGCTTGTAAATTCGCAATATACACTCAGTTTCTAAATCCTTCGAGTCCCGTGTGTCATGAGATGAAGTTATATCAGCTTTTCTCGCATCGCGTTTCTCCTGCTATATTGTTAAAAGTACAGGGACATCATTTTATTTTTACTAACATTTTTAATATTAACCTGGCTATACCTTTAGAGAACCGGAAACACCGTTCGCTATCCCCTTCCACAACTGGAGTTCGATGATACTGGCGTAAAACACAAACAAAGCACTTTACTAGTACAGGAGGGAAGAAAAGTAGTTCATCCATTTACGTAAACTAGGAAATATCGTGATTTTGAGTTCGATAATTTTCATTAGGTTTTTGTTTAATCAAAATGCAGTACTGTATTAAGAATAAGTGTTTTTACTCACGAAGTGAGTTATCTATGCGAACGTATTCATTATGCAGTGTATATTATACTGTCTACAGCACATTAGCGTACAATATAGAGAATGAAGTTAAAATGAAAAACAATCATAATATGGATATTTAAACATATTTTCGAAAATGGTGGCCGTTAATTTCGATACAGGCTTCAGTTCTTTTGTGCATATTATCGCACTATAGACTATTGCATTTAATTCCAATTGCCAGTTTCGTCCTTCGTACTAGTAACTCATGTTGAAATAATTCTGTACCTACTCTATAAAACAGTACCTTACGTACTGTAAATTAAATCTTCACTTCTGCCCGACCCGCACAGATAAAATTACTCAGACATGCTATCTACTGTCCGTCCAAGTGGTTATGCCGCAGGATCGTAGAAAGGGGGAAAATCACGTGACAGTTAATTACTTAACGAGGCACTTTTATTTAAGTTAGGGCCTGTTTTAAACAGTTGTATAATATTACGTAAACGTCCAATTCGTAACAGAAATTAATGTTTTCAGAAAAGAGCTAAGACAGCCCAGCTTTTACAGAGGGGTGTGCAGAAGCAGGTGGGGGAAATCGGAATGCGACGTAGGCAAACGGACAGTACCTGTGCGAAAATGTGATTCAATATTGAAAGCTCTTTCGTCATTGGAAAACGCGAACATATTTTTCTTGAACGTACTATACTCAGTAACTCAGTGCTGTTTACTATACGCGGTCTTGATTCTGTCTGGAGAACAGTTGAAACTGCATTAGTAGAAGGGGTGGGAGTGAAGTACATTCAAAAACTCGGGTACAATAAAAATTGAAGTAAAAATAAAATGATGTTTCTGTATAAGTTCGTAGCGTTTTTGTTTAACACATCACATCTTGCTTAATCAAGAAAAAGCTACCAACTTAACTTTCAGCCTAAACTATCTAATAAATAAGGACAACAGACTCAACTACACAAAATTTTTGGGATTTTTTATAGACTCCAGTTTAACATGGGATAAGCACATCGAATACATATGCACAAAGCTATCAAGAGTTTTATATTCGCTAAAGAAATTAACGACTTGCGTTTCTCAAAATTATTTAAGATGTGCCTACTTTTCTTTCTTTCAGTCGATAATCCGATATGCCCTAATTTTCTGGGGAAATGGAACCAAAATTGGAAGCGTCTTGATTTTACAAAAGAAATCCATTATAATATTATGTAAATCAAACTATCTGGAACATTGTCGGCCACTTTTCAGACAATGACGGATTTTAACAATCATAAATTTGTATATGATCTAGTACTTTATACTCGACAAAATATCGACAATTACTCATTAGTGGCCAATATACATGATCATGAAATTAGAAACAGTGAACAAATTAATATTCCATATTGTAGATTACACAAGAGCAACACAAACTTTTTAATTATGGGGATGAAATTATATAATAAGCTCCCAAGTCAATATTATAAATTACCAATCAATAGCTTCAAAACTAGATTTTACAATTGGTTATTACATAATCCTTTTTATTCTGTTGCTGAGTTTTTCAACACAAATTTGTATGAAATTGTATTTTAATAAATAAGTTTAATTGTAATTTAGTTAGTTTTCTTCAATTTAAAAGTTTCAAATTATTTCATGTTTTCATTGTATTACTTAAATGTTACTGTTTCTGTTATTAGTGTTTTTTAAAATGTATTTATATGTATTCTGACGAAGCTTAAAACTGTATGTCTAATGACCAAATAAATTAAATTGAATTGAATTGAACTATGTTGTTAGGAGTTTGTTTATCGTTTGTCATTTGTAGGGGTCTGATTTTATGGTGCCTATTTCGTTTATATGACGTCATTCCATTTTCGACCAATGAAGTGTAATGAAATTTTGAATTCCAACCAATCACAGTCGCACTTTGCGATAATTTTTGCAGCTAGATTTATCGCTATCAATTTATCGCATGGTCGTTATTTTGTTTAGTCGTTGTTGCCAACTGTTTCCCCGTAAATTGATGGTCATGAAAATATTAAGATGCAACTACACGGTTAAACTTCTCTTTCAACTTTAAAGCTATGAATGCAAGATTGATATTAATATTAATTAATATATTTACGCAGTGAAGACGACGTTCAAAACGGCGCACCATGTAGACGAAAATCTTCATGCATCTTAATTGAATGTACGTTTTAAACTTGACCATTTCAATATTCTTCCCAGACAGCATACATAAGCGTATGGAAAATTGAACTGTGTAGATGCAGCTTCATTCCCGTTACACACTACAGCGAGAATGCGTTTGTCGATCTATGGAAAATGCTTTCTTGTAGCACGGAGTAACTTTCGAAATAAGGCGCAGCTGACACATGATCCCGCGCCCACAGGTAACTAACCTAATTGTAACCTATAAAATCTGTATTACGTGAATGAAATTAAACAATTAATAGAAAGTCAGATGTTCAAATTTATGTAACATCAGGGCATATCAAACCCAAAGACCTTGTATATTATATATAAGGTATTTGATCAAAGTGCCTTCCGTATGGCGTAATAAAATGCGTGTTTTAATTATCTATATAGAGATGTCTCGCTGTAGTGTGAATACATAAGCGTTGTTATATAGCTGTTTCCACACAATATTACATAGTTCTTAGTTCTCGTTGTAGTGTGTAATGTAACGACGAATTCTACTTCCACATCTTCATCTTCTAATTCCATGTCTATTGTAGGCTATCTGAAAAAAAGACACTCCTTCCTTCAGATTTGATAACTGCCTTTTCAATAATTCTTCATACGTTGAACCGAGTGTAGGAGTTTGTCACGCAATAATTTTGTTGTCGCAGAGTTTTTCGTTACACAGGGACGATACGTCACAATACCATATTCGTCACAAGAATAAGCAAATTTTTTTCGCCGTTTTCTGCTTGCTCTTCTCCTTGGAGGTAGTCCATGAAACTATGCGTACATCGTTGCCAGATGCCATACGCATGTAATGCTGAACAAACAAATGTGTAGAAATATTTACGTATATATACGAAGAAAATTTTCTCGTTTTATTGCCTTCTGTGCCCCAGATTGCGGGTTCGATCCCGCCCCATGTCCGTGGCATTTAAGTGTGCTTAAATGCGACAGGCTCATGTCAGTAGATTTACTGGCATGTAAAAAGATTCCTGCGGGACAAAATTCCGGCACATCGGCGACGCAGATATAACCTCGGCAGTTGGGAGCGTCGTTAAATAAAACATAACATTTTTTTCCAATGGCATTTGTGTGCGACAGGCATATGTCAGTAGATTTACTGGCATGTAAAAAGACTCCTGCGGGACAAAATTCCGGCACACTGGCGACGCTGATATAACCTCGGCAGTTGCGAGCGCCGTTAAATAAAACATAGGCCTAACATTTTTTTTCGATGGCATTTAAGTGTGCTTAAATGCGACAGGCTCATGTCAGTAGATTTACTGGCATGTAAAAAGATTCCTGCAGGACAAAATTCCGACACACCGGCGACGCTGATATAGGCTAATCTTGTCAGTTACCGGCGTCGTTAAATAAAACACAATTAAATGTAATTCACGTTTTATTTGGAATAAAAAGTCATTTTTCGTTGGAATTCTCCATGAAACCTGTTTCTTGTTGAAAATATCGTGATTATGGAGTAATTTCGTAGATTTCTTTCAATTTCGCGAAAATTCACTGAGAAAGATTTGATCCGGTGCTGTAGATTAAGCCTTGGCGTAGCTTAGTGGTTAGAGCACACAGTGTGTAGAACTGGGGGACCCGTGTTCGATCCTCGGTGTCGGAGCAAATTTTTCTCCATTAATGACCAATGGTAAGCATAACAGATAATTCTGTAGGACCAAAAATGAATCTTGTAGTAGAAATATTTTACTAAATTTTGGACTTTCATTACGGTATTTGTATTTTCTATGCATAAAATTAAGTTTTTAACACATTTCACATATATCGTTATTACCAAAAAATCACACACCTAGTAAATTGTTATTTGGAATTTATAAACCCAAGTACAGAAAGGTGTATGACATTTTAAAACTTAAATCAGAGGAGCATAAATTCACTGTATCGAAATGAAAATCTTTATCGATCTGAACTTTATGTAGCAAATTTCACTTCGGAATATGTATGATAAGGCTTTCTTGTGTTAAATTCTACCGTACCTTGTTTACATGTTTCGACCTATTATGGGTCATCCTCAGAACTGGTCGTTGCTGGTCTTGGCGCCTCTTGTTTTGTTTCCTGTGAAGGTGTGTTCGTGTGGTGTAAAGTGGAGTCAAAGAGTGTGTGTTCTGAAATTGAGTCGTGTGTTGAGAGTTTCTTTGGGGTGTGTTTTTGTGTGTCTGTATATTTCATATTGTTCTAGTGTGTTTAGTTTCTGGCTTTTTGGTTGGATGTGTAGTATTTCCATGTCTGTGTTGATGTCTATGTAGGTGTGGTTAGCATTTGTGTTGTGTTCTACATATGTGGAGGTATTTTGTAATTTTGTTATGGCTGTGATGTGTTTTTTTGTAACGTGTTTCAAATGATCTGCCTGTCTGTCCTATGTAGGTCTACGCACCCTAAAGAAATTCTCAACACACAACTCAATTTGAGAGCACACACACTCTTTGACTCCACTTTACACTACACGAACACACCCTCACAGGAAACAAAACAAGAGGCGCCAAGACCAGCAACGACCAGTTCTGAAGATGACCCATAATAGTTCGAAAACATGTAAACAAGGTACGTTAGAATTTAACACAAGAAAGTCTTATCATACACATTCCGAAATGATACAGTGTTAAAAGTTGTGTAATCAAGATGTATAGTAAATGTTAGTATAAGAAGAATGTCTTACGGTTTGATCTTAAAAAAAAGGAAAGCGGGATTGAACTTGAAATCTTATTCCTATAAAGATAAAACTTTTAAATTCATTGAACCAACGTCTCTAGGCTATTAAGCTCCTAGAAGAGCAATAGTAAGGAATATTTTAGTGTTACCATATCCTCAGTGAAATTTAAATTAATACTAGTGGCTTGTACAGCAAATGCTGCAAACTAAGTTATTTAGACGTCCAAATAAACATTTTTCACATTTATTTTCAATGAAGAATACCAGACATCCTGAAAATTATTTGCTTCCATAATAATGAAACATACTCCCTCTGAATGTTTTTTTTATGCCAAATACTTTTTCTTGAACCTATACACCTACAGTTTTTTTAGTTTGAACGTGAAAACGCAAGTAACAATGTCAGGACAATCAGTCGGTTTTTCATGTGAGAGTAAAGCAATACTGTTTATATTTCAGATCATTGCGGATTGTAGGTGAGAGTTAAAAAAGTGTCAGGTTTACTATGTTTTCGAACAATAGACATAGCATCTTGGTATAGGTGCTGCATGTTTCGTAAACTACCTTGAAATGTAGAGGATAAAATCATTTTATCCTGCTAAGAGATCTTGCTGAAATGATCGGGAGACTACAAAATCTTGTAGGCCTCTTATTTTATCAGTAAGTAATACCTTTTGGTCTTTCCTTAGGAACTGTAATTTTTGCGCTCTCTCGAGCCAATACCGAAGAGAATGACGCATATAAATATCTACACCACACCGCCATTAAATATATAAAAATGACCCAACCCCACTTGATTGATAAGTATAAAAATATTAGATTTTTAATAATGTAAGTTTTATAGTTTTCAGTAACATATACTATATAGCCGCCACTCAGTAAATTATAGAAATCAAGATCTAATTTAAGATATTCTTTACGTCTATTTATATAACCCCAAACATTTCACTTTCATATCATCAATATAGCATTAATATGTATAATTAATGAAAAATAGTCACATCATGGCATTAACTATAATAATATTTTATTTCTGATGGTAATAATATCATCAAACCACCTCAAGTTTTGTAATTTTTAATATCCAATACACAGCTGTACCCAGAAAATTACACACCACAGAATCAGACCTGTATATTATTTTTAGTAAGTCTTCAGTAAGTTTTTAATAACCAATTTAATTTGAGCTCTAAATTTTTCAGCATTCTTGCAGATCATGGCCTTCGTGTAGCCTAATATTGTTTACTGTAGTATGTGTTTTGTTTTATTCTGAAATGCAATTAGTGACGACAGATGAATTTTAGAAAATAGAAAAATTATGTTGAAAAATTGACATTTCACTAAAAACTACTATTTTTCTGAAAAACTTTGGGTCCCAAGCTTCAAAATGAGGGCTCATTTATTAAAATCCGTTTAGCCGTTTTCCATTACCTGTTAAAATTATGTATATAGATTTACCATAGAATTATGTGGTGGAATTCTTCTTCGCTAAATTTTTCACCTTATAAAATAAATTCTTTATATTGTATGCACTCCAACACGGGCTGAAGTCAAGCATCCATTGAATCCAGAGGCAAAGTAACTGTGTTGTTTGATATAGTATGTATAGCTTGTCAAGAGAAAGACGTGCTTGATTGTTTGATGAAGGTAAACTGACGTCCTTTGAATGTTTCCTTGTCACCTTTCAACACCAGCTAAGCAGTAATATAGTGGAGTTATAAGCCGGGACGGATGATGGAAATAAGAGACCCTTTTCTTTGATATTGATGCTCCTGATTGCTTGTAAAGCTAAACCCCCTCTAAAAAGTGCAGGAGTTGAATGTTTGGACAGTAAAAGACAAGCACAACTGGGCTATGATCTTGGTCTTTGACTTCTTCGGTGAGGGGGCTCAAAGCTGACGTTAGTTAACAGGATTGCAGGAAGGGCGTCCAGAAAGTAACGTGATGTTAGACCCCTCACACGAGAGTTGACATCTGCAGTACTACTGGGTGTTCATTTCAAAGTGTGTCATGACGTCACTGCTGTGAGTCAGCGATTTGAAGCGAGTTTCAGTTTTTATGTCAGAGAAGTTGCCTATTAATCAAGGCGTTCAATCTGAACTTGAGAACATGTAATAATAATAATAATAATAATAATAATAATAATAATAATAATAATAATAATAATAATAATAATAATAATAATGATTTATTTTAGCTGGCAGAGTTCAGGCCGTAAGGCCTTCTCTTCCACTCAACCAACAAAAAATATATATACATATACATGAACTTACAAAGAATTCAACAATTTGATTTAGATGGGAGTTACATGTATACAAGAGTTATTTACGAATTAAACAACAAAATACTATGAACTATTAATTAAACACTGAAATAAACTGTGTAGCAGAATTAAACTAAAATACATAGAATGTTAATATATTTGAAATAATATTAGATAATAGAAAGAGATTATTATGAGACAATTTTGAAAATACAGCACTATCAGGATGCATGTCTAAAGAAAGGAGTAACAATGTAGTCAGTGATAGGTTAAATCAGTATGATTGGAGTGAAATGCTAATTAGGTTATCTTTTAAGCTGTTTTTAAAGGTGTTTATTGTCAAGCAGCTCCTAATACTTTGTGACAAGGAATTCCACTGACGCGAGGTGGATACTGTAAAAGATGATGAATAACAAGATGTTCTATGAAGAGGTATACTTAGCGTACCACAGATAAGTGATCTGGTAATTACGTCGTGGTTAGAGTATAGATAAGAGAAACGAGACGAAAGGTAATTTGGTGTATGGTATAACTTGAACGTCGTACCAACAGTTGGCGGTCTGTAAAGTCTGTGTGCTACCATAACCTCCTTCGAACTGTGTTTTGCGCGGGCAAGTCGTACGCAGGGTATTTGTTATCATCGGTTGCGTACGGCAACATTCCACAGTACAAATCAAATGCTCCGTGTCTATGTTGACCGTCGATGTTAATGTCAACAAATACGTAAGTAATCGTCTTAACCCTCTCCCCATATCCTGACAGTAAAAAAAAAACTCACCTCAGTACGTGTTTCCAAACAGATCACATTCCTGCCACTACAGGCGTTACCGTACGTATCGGTAAGTACTCTTCAGAATGAACGCCGTACTTGCTAGGCAACTTCTCTGGCACATAGGTAATACGACTCTGCGGAAGTGTAGGAAGACTGAATTCTCTAGGCTCATCGACTAGCCACATGACGGCATACAGCGAGCCATGACACACTTTGAACTGAACACCCAGTAGATGTAATGTTAGGGAAAAGTTTCTACCAGCGTAATGTCTAGAAGCACAGAAACTAACAAACAAAGAGAGCAGAATTTCAGAGTAAAAAGCAAAAGGTAATGAAAAATGTGATGAAGGAAGAAATGTACATGATTACAGTAGTAAGAGAAGAAATGTGGGAAAAGAAAGGAGGATACAGCAAGAGAAAGACGCTGTGTAAGAATGCAAAAGGAAAAGAAAACTGAAGGGATTTTAATACACTGATAGTAACTTATATGGATTTGTCCGTTATTAAGAGGGGTGGCGGGTGAAATTTTGGTCATTTTCAGTCGAAAACATTGCATTTTTGTTTTCTTGTAAAAATGAATCAGCAATCTCTTATTCATATGTTCAAAAAGTTTCAATGCTCTACGACGCTCTAAAGCATAAAAATTAAGCAATATATAATTGGCTGCACCCTTGAACTTCAATTCCATGCAAATTTTACAAGCTGTTTTCTCACACTTTTTTCAGTACATTTCGTCTGGTTCGAAGTGTAAAGGCTCTTAAAATTACTGCGTCTTTTATTTACGTAGTAAGTAATTGTCTATTTTTGTTTGTTTTTTTTTCATTTTTCATTTGTATTTATATCTGGATCTTGCATTTATATCTGTTTTATCTCTTTTTTCATGTTATCTCCATTTTTTATGTTCCAAGCAAATATTTGTACTATCTATTGTAATTGGGGCTTTCTCCTTTTACAGAAATAAATAAATAAATAAATAAATAAATAAATAAATAAATAAATAAATAAATAAATTTATTTATTTACATTATTTATTTATTTATTTATTAATTTATTTACTTATTTATTTATTTATTTATTTATTTATTTAAGTAAATAAATAAGTAAAGAAGTACGTAAATAAATAAATAATTAAATAAAAATGTAAATAAATATATCAATAAATAAGTAAAGAAATAAATAAGTACTTAAATAAATAAATAAATAAATAAATAAATAAATAAATAAATAAATAAATAAATAAATAAATAAAAAGTAAAGAAAGAAAGAAATAAGTAAGGAAGTACGTAAATAAATAAAATAAATAAATAAATAAATAAATAAGTAAAAGATAAAATAAGGTAAATAAATAAATAAATAAATAAATAAATAAATAATTAAATAAATAAGTAAGTGGAAAAACGGATAAATGGATGGATGGATGGATGGATGGATGGATGGATGGATGGATGAACGGAGGGACGGACGGACGGAGACGGACAGACATATGAATTTAATGTCATTCAGCAAATTAATAGCCATAGACAACGTCAGAGTAGAAATATAAAATGCATGGCTACTACAAAATGAATAAATGTTGAAATAATATCAAAAATAAATATACAATCACCAGATAATTACAAAAACATGTTAAAAGTGTTAAAAGAAATAGTATAAAATCAAGTTAAAATGTACAGATTTGTCAATTACATGAGGTTGAAGCAAATAGTATCTAAAACGTATGTTGCTAAATTCATTGACACTGTAGAGTGGATTTGCTATCAATGTCTTTCTCACCATGCCTCTGAAAGTAAAATATGACGTGTTTCTTATATGCAATGGTAAAGAGTTATATAGTTTATAACATATGGAAATAAAACTATTGCTTGCAGTACTATATTTGTACCTGGTGAAATATATGTCAAGTCTGGAACGGGTAGAATAATTACGAATAGATGAACAAGTAGGAAGATTATGGACAAGTAAAATAAGTAAAGAAGTGAATAAGTAAAGAAGTAAGTAAATAAGTACGTAAATAAATAAATAAATAAATATAAACAAATAACTAACCAAATAAATAAATCAATCAATCAATCAATCAATCAATAAGGAAAAAACAAATAAATAAAAAAATGAATAAATTAATTAATTAATAAACAAACAAACAAATAAATAAACAAACACACAAACAAATAAATAAATAAACAAATAAATACATCAATAAGTGAATGAGTGAATGAATGAGTGAGTGAGTGAATGGGTGAATGAGTGAATGAATGAATGAATGAATGAATGAATGAATGAATGAATGAATGAATGAATGAATGAATGAATGAATGAATGAATGAATGAATAAGATATTTTGAAAATATTCCTAGACACGTGCTGTATTTCGTCTCTGTCCATAGTATTTAGCACTAGGGTCAACTTTCGAATAGTAATTCAATAAAATAAACTATATAACGTTAGTACTTTTCGCAACATGATAAAAGTACTGAAATATTGCGAAATGCAGAGGACGGATAGTGAGAAAGTCTTCATAATTAAAATTTAGTGAAACTCGATTTTATTTTTTCCCCAAATTCTCTTCCTTTCAACTTCTGTATCACTTCATTTTATTACATTTCAGTCTTCCTCATATTGCTTCTTCGTTTCTCAAAGTGTTTTATTGGTGCATATTATTTCTTTTCTCCTAGATCGATCATGTTCATTGTAATAAGACTCCTCTTTGGTTGGGTTCTTGAAGCTATATTTCTTTACATCGTAACCTCTTCTAGGAGATTTCTTTGTAAGGACTTTACTTCTGGCGACATAACCGATACTGAGTCTTACTCTGTATTTTCGTATAAAAATTCTACGAACGTAGTTTGTATTCCGTAGTTGGAGAAAGTAATATATTCCGTGCGTTATAAAACCTCCGAAACTACAAGACCGTGATAGGGCGAAGATAAACACAAACAAGAAGAAGACGTACACTACTTGAAATCTACATCAAAGTTTTATTAAATATCGGGTCTTGCCGTACTTCATATTTTATGACAAAGTTCCTGTGTAGAAATTGTTTCCGTAGACTGAGATATTTCATATTTGCAAAAGTAGCCAGGAAACCTTTGTGTGATAGAAAATGACGTACTCTTGAGCAAAGTAATACAATTATAATACTTTTGAGTTCCATTTCTGTCCAGCATCCACCTGAACTGAAAATAGTTCAAGAGAGAAAATGAGATCTGTCTTTTAAGCTATTTTCAAAGCATTTTTAAGACATGTTACAAAGATAATTTTTGTGTAACATTTACGTAATTTTTGGAGCCAATAATTTGGGTTACTGATAACTTCAGCAGTAATGTAGCTATATACCACAATATAAGCACTTTGATTTATTTGTGTTTCATGGTTGCGTATTTAAAATACATAGTGCTGAACATTATAATCTAATAAATAATATTCTAGTCCGCCGTTGTGGAGTAATGGTTAGGATATCTGGCCATGAAACGAGTGGGCAAGGGTTCAAATCCTGGTTGGGACAAGTTATCTGGTTGGGGTTTTTTCCGGGGTTTTCCCTCGACCAATTGAAGCAGAATTGCTGGGTAATATTCGACGTTGGACCTCGGACTCATTTCGCCATCATTAATTCACATACAATCATCCATACAATAGCTCGGGTACAGTTCATGATTCAGCGTGCTGTACTTGTACAAGAGCGCGACCGTTCGTTCACAGAATAGGAGTGCTAAGCACAGTAAGCCTCAGGCTGCAGTGTAAGCCTTCGGGTCCCTCCTCCATATAAGAGAAAAAAATATATAATATATATTATTATATCAACATATAGCATATTTGTACACGTAATTTTTGTGTAGTACTTACTTACTTACTCACTTACTTACTTAGTTACTTACTTACTGATTTTAAGGAACTCGTAGGGTCATTGCCGCTCTCACATAAGCCCGCCATTGGTCCCTATCCTGAGCAGGATTAATCCAGTCTCTACCATCATATCCCACCTCCCTCAAATCCATTTTAATATTATCTTCCCATCTACGTCTTGGCTTCCTCAAAGGTCTTTTTCCCTCCGGCCTCTCAACTAACATTCTATATGCATTTCTGGATTCGACCATACGTACTACATGCCCTGCCCATCTCAAACGTCTGGATTTAATGTTCCTAATTATGTCAGGCGAAGAATACAATGCGTGCAGTTCTGTGTTGTGTAACTTTCTCCATTCTCCTGTAACTTCATCCCTCTCAGCCCGAAATATTTTCCTAAGCACCTTATTCTAAAAACACCCTTAACCTATGTTCCTCTCTCAAAGTGAGAGTCAAAGTTTCACAACCATAAAGAACAACCGGTAATATAACTGTTTTATAAATTCTAACTTCCAGATTTTTTGACAGCAGACTGGATGATAAAAGTTTCTCAACCGAATAATAACAGGCATTTCCCATATTTATCCTGTGTTTAATTTCCTCCCGAGTATCATTTATATTTGTTACTGTTGCTCCCAGGTATTTGAATTTTTCCAGCTCTTCAAAAGATAAATTTCCAATTTTTATATTTCCATTTCGTACAATATTCTCGTCACGTGTGTAGTAAAGATTTAATTAAATCAGTGTCTGATTAAGGAATTACATGTTTTAAGACAGTTTCATATTAGGAAATTAATATATCTTTTCTGCCAAGGACAGATCCTTCATTGCAAACCCAGAATTCTACAATCTTCCCTCCTTCCAGCTTTTCTTTTAGTCTCCGCATATGATCCATATATCTTAATGTCGTCTATCATCTGACACTATTCTTCTGCTCCGAACCGTTCCCTCGTTCACCATTCCTTCCACTGCATCCTTCAGTAGGCAGTTTCTTCTCAGTCAGTGACCGAACCAATTCCATATTCTCTTCCTGATCAATTTCAGCATTATTTTTTCTTCACTCACTCTTTCCAACACAGCTTCATTAACTTATTTTGTATTCATCTGATTATACACATTTAACAGTAGTTCGTTCATTCATTCGTAGTGTTCTGTCCAATGGCAGGTCTTTCACTGCAAACATAACATTCTCCAGTCTTTCCTATTGTCTGCCTTCCCCTTAGTCTCCGCATATGATCCATATATCTTAATGTCGTCTATTATTTTCAAATTTGAAATTTATTTTTTTTTCAAATTTTTCAAATTTCAAATTTATTTTTTCAAAATTTTCACATTTATTTAACACATTACGCTTGAACTATATTAGGCATTGCAGTCCGAAAGAGTAGAAGCTCGTGCTCGGGCGCAGTTCAGATCACTTATACAAAATATATCACAAAATTAATAGAGTTCATTGGGCACAAAAACATTAATATATGATAAAATACATACAGCATGTAATAATATATACAAATGGAAAATACAAAAGTACATGAATATTAGAGTATCAATTTTTAACTCAATTGCCTTAAAAGAAATACAAAACAATTAAATAATTAACCTGATTTGTTTCCTAAATCTATATGTGTTCAGTGCTTAGTTCAGGGTAAGATCTAATTAATGCGTTATATATTCTGGGTCCAAAATTTCTGCTGCGTTTTAATCCAGCAGTTGTATGTCATTTGGGGATGTGTAGAAAGAAACTGTAGTTTTGTCTTGTACAGTATTTATGAGGATCAAATTTAAATCTATTGTGATTTTTATGAAAGTAAATCAACAATGTTTGTTTATAAATTTGTTCTAGAGTTGATACACCAAATTCCTGAAAAAATTAATTTTGTTGGGCAATCTAAAGGTTTATGTAGACAAATTGTGATAATTCTTTTTTTTATTTTATAACTTCTTCTGTCCCGAACTTTTCTCCCGTGCACCATTCCCCTCTCTCTTTCTGATCAGTTTCAGGATTATTTTTTCTTCATCCACTCTTTGTAGCACAGTACTTACTTACTTACTTACTTACTCACTCACTCACTTACTTACTTACTTACTTACTTATGGCTTTTAAGGAACCCGGAGATTCATTGCCGCCATCTGTCCCTACCCTGAACAAGATGAATCCAGTCTCTACAATCATATCCCACCTTCCTCAAATCCATTTTAATATTATCCTCCCATCTACGTCTCGGCTTCCTCAAAGGTCTTTTTCTGTCTTTCTAGCACAATTTTCAAACAAAATCAAGTTGATTTCAATGTACTTTTTTGGATATTTATCAGATGGTACAGCATATAGAAATATGTTCACAGGTGTTCTTTCCATGGAAACAGTACCAGACTTTCAAATTTCAGCAACTGCAGACATAGATAATAGACCTGAGATTGAAAGAAATCTATTCTCGAGATACCGCTGAGTGATTCAACTATTTCTCTACAGATTCGCAATTCACATGTTCTTTCAAGAATCCAATTCCGCGTCTGAGGTTTCAACAGCCTCTCTGTCATGCAGAGCAGTACGTCATTATCTCCTACGTCACTCTTGCAGACTGCAAAGCGCTCGGAGGGCAAATCGCCAAGTTCTCAAAATCGTTCCGACTCCACTCTTAAAGCACCAAGAAGAGAAAAAATAGAAAGAAATATAAAAGAAATGAGTCCTCGTTTTCGAGCCCCATCTTAAGGAAGACAGTAACTTCCCCTATTTTGGAAGTCCAGGCTAGAGTACATATAATGACTGGGGGGGGGGAGGTCGTCGACTCTGTATCTGTCTGTCTGTCTGTCCTCTTAAAAGTCGGAGTTTCTTCTTGTTCTTCTGTCAATGTTTACTAAAGTTTGCCGACTCTGTGTGACTAACTTTTAATGAGAACAACACTTCAAAACCTTACAATACTGACTGGATACAACACCACCTGAGCGAGCTTGAAAGGGTGTAGAATTCATTTTTAGGGCGTAAGAAAGGGGGTATTCTCTTTCCCATAACTTCGGGACCAACTCTAAAATACACTCCGTTTCTTGTTAATTATTGAATGTTGAAGTTAATTCTACACTCTGATTGAGGTTTTTTACTGATATGATATGATATGATATGATTATGATATGATATGATATGATATGATATGATATGATATGATATGATATGATATGATATGATATGATATGATATGATATGATATGATATGATATGATATGATATGATAGATGATATATGATATGATATGATATGATATGATATGATATGATATGGTATGGTATGATATGATATATGATATGATATGGTATGATATGATATGATATGATATGGTATGATATGATATGGTATGGTATGGTATGGTATGATATGGTGTGGTGTGGTGTGATATGTGATATGTGATGTGATATATGATGTGATATGAAATATGAGGGGCTTAGAACAAAAAGCAGGTAAGTGACATTATTAAAAAAATGAGGTAAGTGCGTGTTGTGATAGCCCAAAAGGATGTTTCTTTGGGATAAAATCCGGTAAGTGATCACACTGTGTAGTGCTACTATATGGGCATCATTTCACCAAACTAGTGTATAATATTTCATTGCATGTAGAACTTTAACTGTAATTTCCTCAAAACTAGGTTTCCGTCACTTACCTGCTTTTTGTTCTGAGCCCCTCATATGATATGATATGATATGATATGATATGATATGATATGATATGATATGATATGATATGATATATGATATGATATGATATGATATGATATGATATATGATATATGATATGATATGATATGATATATGATATTATATGATATATGATGTGATATATGATATATGATGTGATATGATATGATATGATATGATATATGATATGATATGATATGATATGATATATGATATGATATGATATGATATGATATGATATGATATGATATGATATGATATGATATGATATATGATATGATATATGATATATGATATGATATGATATGATATGATATATGATATTATATGATATATGATGTGATATATGATATATGATGTGATATGATATGATATGATATATGATATGATATGATATGATATGATATGATA
This sequence comes from Periplaneta americana, assembly GCA_025594305.2. Classification (NCBI taxonomy): domain Eukaryota; kingdom Metazoa; phylum Arthropoda; class Insecta; order Blattodea; family Blattidae; genus Periplaneta; species Periplaneta americana. Next base: position 147,945,369 of record JAJSOF020000011.1, on the reverse strand, counting down.
TGATATGATATGATATGATATATGATATGATATGATATGATATGATATGATATGATATGATATGATATGATATATGATATGATATATGATATGATATGATATGATATGATATGATATGATATGATATGATATGATATGATATGATATGATACATGATATTATATGATATATGATGTGATATATGATATATGATGTGATATGATATGATATATGATATGATATGATATGATATGATATGATATATGATATGATATGATATGATATGACATGACATGACATATGATATGACATATGACATATGACATGACATGACATGACATGACATATGACATGACATGACATATGACATATGACATGATATGATATATGATATGATATGATAATATATGAGATATGATATGATATGATATGATATATGATATTATATGATATATGCTATTATATGATATAAGATGTGATATATGATATATGATGTGATATGATATGATATGATATGATATGATATGATATGATATGATATGATATGATATGATATGATATGATATGATATGATATGATATGATATGATATATGATATGATATATTTATTTTCAGCTAACTTTACAATTCATAATTAATGTGGACCATCACATTTCTGCTTTTTGATCCACCATCTCTTTAATACATACCCTACTACCCTTCTATTAATATATTCATTTGCCAAGTATTTCCTGATTACTTCCTATTCTTCTGTTTTAAATGAATTGCTATCTATTCTTCCTATCTATCTTATTCTATTCTCTCTCTCATACCTAGACTGTCTCCCTTCCAATTCTCGCTTTCCTATTAAATATTGCATATTCCTTTCTTAATAATTCATGTTATTTATTTATTTTATTCTCTATTCTCAAATCTACCTGCTCTTAATCATTATTTTCCTGCTATATTCTCCGAAATTATTTGTTTACATTTCCCTTTCCTCTATTTTACAACACATCACTTACTATTTCCCTACTATTCTGTCCTCTATTTATTTACGTACTTAATTTTCTCTTTTCACTTCACTCCTAAATTTCCTGTTTTCTTACATATTTCCATAATATTTTTATCTATAACACTCCTACAGTTATAGTACCCCTGATACTACTCCTAACCCACAACATTGAAAAACATTAAATATATTATCTAATTCACTTAATTACACTTAAAATTTTTCTCTCTTACACTTCACACTTGTTCAGATGTTCTTTTACTTCAATTTTCTTTTATTCATTGTTTGTATGTCTATCTTACTACACTCTTACACCATCTTCTTCACTTAACACTTTCTTCCGTATTTATATTCTATCACTTTTGCCATCCTTAACTTTCTTGCACTAATTTTTAGCACTCTTCTTCCTCTCTAATTACACCCTCCTCACTATTTTATCCTCCATTTCGCCATTACTAACCTCTCAAAAGCCCTATCTATTCTCTCCTCACAATCACTAATATCTGATAGTTGTTTTGGCTGATATGTTTATTTATTTAATTTAATTTATTTAAATTTATTTAAATTTAAATATACAGAATACAGAATATAATTACAACTATAGAAATATAAATAAAATATTACAATCAATATAAATAGGAGATACAGTAATATTAACAAAATTTGAGGTCCGAATGAGCAGCGCTCGTGTTCCGTCACAGTTCAGATATATTATTAATAGGCTTATAAGAGAATATACAAAATGAAATAAAATAGGAACTAAAATTAAAATTACAGCTACAGTGAAATTACATAATATAATAGGCCTATATTAATATAAGAGGAATATAGAAAATGAAATAAAAGAAAACAGGAAGTAAAACATTAAAATAACAGCGGCAATAAATTTATATAATATAATATTATCACAGAGAAGAATAATATCGTACGTGAATAAAGTAGAACAATATATATATATATATATATATATATATCAAATTCCTAAATTATAGAATACAAATATAATATAGGTTGGTTAATTCATACACATAGGCTATAAATTTATTTTATGCTCGACCATGCCGAAATGTAGTAATTATACATCTGGTAGCAGACCTTTAATGCATGTCATTAAAGTACACCTACTCATTAAAGGTCAGGTCTTTCAGCCAATGACGACTCAGGTTACAACTGTTCAGCCAATGACAGGTCAGCTTTCTACCGTTATAAAACCGCAAGTATCGATTATTCTCGGATATGCAATCGAAAGAGAATTAGGGAAAAGTCACGAGGCTGGAAATCCAATACTGTCGCAGAAGGTTATGTTCTGTTACTATAATAATTAGCGTTAATTGTAAATATTATTCAAATAAATTCAATTTGTCATCTCGTTTTTCAATGTCTAATTTAATTTCAATGTTATCTCTATAGCTTCTTATGGCCTAGCAAGGTGAATGTGCACATCTGTTCTTTGGAAAAAATCAATACTTTCGCGTCTGCGCACATTTCACAACATACGGGACATTGCTAAAATATTAATAATATCAAGTTAGAAATATAGTCGAGCATAAAAAGTCGTATGAAACTCGCCTATAATGGTAATTAAGAAGTTCGTATGAAAATTATGAAACTCGCTTGCGCTCATTTAATAAATATCCATACTCACTTCTTAATTACCTTTATTATAGGCTCGTTGCATAATGTACTATAATCAAATTGAAGACATTAACACGTTTCTAATTTTCTTGTTATATTTTAGTGGGTTACATGTTAGAAGTTCTGGTGTAATTTAGCTCAAGAATTATACAACCGAGGGCCAAAATTAATGCTATGCTTTACACCAGCAGATGTGAAACATTTAGGTTCTACTAATGTTGAATTATTATTTCGTCTTGTGTCATGATTGTGTGTCTGTAACTTGTAGATCTATTATCACTTGACGATACGTGTCAGAGAAAGAACAATTGTTTGTATGCATATGAAGTCTGACTAGTGTAATATGTAGCTAGATGGTAATATATACAATGGAGGGGGAAAGGAACTGGCTATCCTACTCAGTTGGCTCATACTGTAAGTGCTGCCTTATTTATATCACTTGGGAGGTTCAAACCTCTCTTCGGACAGTTGACTAAACAACAACAAAGTTAATTACATCTCTCTTTCTACAACTCAAGTTTTGTGAACAAATAATCATAATTTTCTATTTTAGAAGAAGGATTTTAGAGTTTCATTCGCACCTCAAGACGATATCTCCAATGTTTCGAAATTACACGGGTCATTTGAAGACCAGTGTCAACACTCCAGTTAATATCAAAATCTTATTCATCCACAATCCACATAATTACAGTTTTTTAAATAATCTCCAATACCACATACCCGTAACCACATCTCTGGAAGGCGTCATTTTACTCTAACCTTCTAATTGATAACAGTTGTTACATATCGGACTTCCACTTCAGTAATGGAATATCCTTGAGCGCATTAATGTCGTTGCATAAGATAAAGACAAAAAATGATGCTACCATCTCACAATGTCTGTCCTAGCTTTCCTCCATACCATACTTACTTACTTACTGGTTTTTAAGGAACCCGGAGGTTCATTGCCGCCCTCACATAATCCCGCCATTGGTCCCTATCCTGTGCAAGGTTAATCCACTCCCTATCATCATATCCCACCTCCCTCAAATCCATTTTAATATTATCTTCCCATCTACGTCTCGGCCTCACCAAAGGTCTTTTTCCCTCCGGCCTCCCAACTAACACTCTATATGCATTTCTGCATTCGCCCATACGTGCTACATGCCCTGCCCATCTGGATTTAATGTTCCTAATTATGTCATGTGAAGAATCCAAAGCATGCAGTTCTGTGTTGTGTAACTTTCTCTATTCTGCTGTAACTTCATCCTTCTTAGCCCCAAATATTTTCCTAAGCACCTTATTCTCAAACACCCTTAACCTATGTTCCTCTCTCAAAGTGAGAGGCCATGTTGCACAACCATATAGAACAACCGGTAATATAACTGTTTTATAAATTCTAACTTTCAGATTTTTTGACAACAGACTGGATGATAAGAGCTTCTCAACCGAATAATAATAGGCTTTTCCCATATTTATTCTGCGTTTAATTTTCTCCCGAGTATCATTTATATTTGTTACCGTTGCTCCCAGGTATTTGAATTTTTCCACCTCTTCAAAGGATAAATTACCAATTTTTATATTTCTATTTCGTACAATATTCTAGTCACGAGACATAATCATATACTTTGTCTTTTCGGGATTTACTTCGAAACGTATTTCTTCACTTGCTTCAAGTAAAATTCCCGTATTTTCTCTAATCGTTTGTGGATTTTCTCCTAACATATTTACGTCATCCGCATAGACAAGCAGCTGATGTAACCCGCTGAATTCTAAACCCTCTCTATTATCCTGGACTTTCCTAATGGCATTCTCTAGAGCAGAGTTAAAAAGTAAAGGTGATAGTGCATCCCCTTGCTTTAGCCCGCAGTGAATTGGAAACGCATCTGACAGAAACTCACCTATATGGACTCTGCTGTACGTTTCACTGAGACACATTTTAATTAATCGAACTGGTTTCTTGGGAACACCAAATTCAATAAGAATATCATATAAAACTTCTCTCTTAACCGAGTCATATGCCTTTTTGAAATCTATGAATAACTGATGCACTGTATCCTTATATTCCCATTTTTTCTCCATTATCTGTCGAATAAAACGTATGTGATCAATAGTTGATCTATTACTCCTAAAACCACACTCATGATCCCCAATAATTTCATCCTTAGAAAATATGATTGTCCCTAAGCATGTCTCTACATGGAAGCTACGCTACTCTGCAGACAGTCTCTGCACGTCTCCCTGTACAGACGGCCAAGCACTCTGGTTGCCCGCTTGAACTTGGCTGCAGTTCTGCTGCACACCTCTGCGATTTTGGACGCGTCTGCTGGGAATAATCCATGTGTATTCAGTTATAGCATATACGCATAGTCTAATTACAGTAGACCGGGTTAATAGCCATATCTGTCGTCATGGATGAAGGCTTCATTGTATAGCAGCAATATCTATACGGTAAAAGAATCAAATGCAGATCTCAAATATAGTTCTGAAAATTTTCAGGCACAGTAACATTAGTCGTAAATATAGATAACACGTGAAATATACACTGTATCTGGCTTATGACGCAATAACTAAAATTAATGACGATCGCGACTCAGTCTGGACATGGACACGGAAATTCCGACTTAAACTAAATTCAGAGAAATCGCAGTCAATAATTGCGACAGGGAAATCGAAAACTCCCTAACTCCAATTATACCAAATTTTACAGGAGAGAGAAATAAACTTATTAATTCTCTTACTAACTTTAAATATAATACATTTCTCTATTAATATCGTGTAAAATTACATTCTTTATCAATTAAGTACTTCAAAACCTAAATTTTTACATTATCTTACGCTATAATTTGAAGTAAACACTGCTGGAGTTAGTTGTTTTCTAACTTCCACAGTATATGAATTAAGAAAAGTGAATAAATATGAGCCATGTGAAGGAAAAAAGATAAATATATCATAATTGTCTTGTGAAACATTGGAATATACGAGAAAATGGAAGTTTATTATTAAGATTAAAATTGCTACATTTTTTAAATTTCAAATATATGAGACAGAAAATCACAAATTACCACAAAGCACATCAAAATACACAAATAAAACCACAAACAATATTAAAATGTTAACACAGTCTCATTCATGTTACAGATTCTGTTTTTTTTCTCTCATTCTCATGTTCTTCCTGTCCATCTAGATTCTAGATTATTACTGTTCGCAAACAGAGTTTGGTAATTAATCCTACTTTCCTCAGAAATAAACTGCATTAAATTTTGCAAGTCCTTTTGCTTTCTTCTTTCAATGGCAATGCTGAATTGTACTTTAGTTAACTGGGGAATGATGAATCTGTATTGGGTTTCTGGAAGTTAATCGATTCGATATTGTGCCTTTAATAGTCTTACTTACATGGATTTTATAGATTTTTGTAACATTCTGAATACCGTATCGTATCACTTTACTCAGCTGGTTGAGCGATAGTGTTGCCACCTACCGGGAAATTAAGCTCGGAATATAAAAACTCTCTTATTCCATGGAGTAAGTGGAATTCTGACTTCCACGAGTTTTAAAACAGTCCCCAGAATGCAGATGAATGTCGATATTAGTGCATTCTTGCCTTCCACACATGCGGGACAAACTGAAAAGCACCATCCAGCCCATAACTAAATTTTGTCAAAAATTGGAGTTAGTGGGTTTTTGATCTCCCTGTCTCAATTGTGAGCCATTCACGTTTGTTAAACACTATTAACATGCCAGATTTGTCTCCGATGTACGGCATCGAAATTCCTTTCAGTGAATCAGTAAAGAACCTAGGTATTTATATGGATAAAAGTTTAAATTGCAACATTCAAGTTGCAGAAACCTGCAAAAAAGTTCTACTTTTCTCTCTGAAAAAGATTTTAGTGCAAACACTCGTGATGCCCCTCTTCGATTACTGTGATATTTTGTTTACTGACCTAAGCGTTACATCGTCGCAGAGACTACAACGTGTTCATAATATGTGCGTCCGTTTCGTCTGCAGTATTCGCCGGGCTGATCACGTAACACCGTCCCTCGAAATGTTGGCCTGGCTCCGTTTACAAGATCATAGGAAAATCCACTGTCTTTCCCTGCTCTTTCACATTATTGCATTTCTCCACTCCTGCCTATCTTGGGTCTCGTTTTCAAAATTTATCCACCCACCATAATCTAGACACACGATCACAACACTTCTGAATATTATCCATTCTCTCCCACCGAACATCCTAATATTCATCTTCTTTCACTGTGGCTGTTCCTTGACTTTGGAATTCCCTACCGAGTTATGTCAGGGACTGTCAGACATCAAACCATTTAAGAATAGACTAAGGAAATATTTTTCTAACAATTCTTGTTAATAATAATAATAATAGCTGTTTCAAGTTTCTCAATGTTTAACGGTTATATATACAGAGTGTTTCCGAGGTGGTGTTACAAACTTTCAGGGATGATGGCGAAGGGCACATGTATCAAATTGAGATAGCTAAGGAACCATGGTCCGGAAATGATTGAGTCGAAATTTATAAGCAAAAATGGTTGTGTGGAAATGGAATTGTAATTTGGTACCACGTGCCCTCCTTCCCTTAACCTTTGGAACAGTCGTGGAAAGATGGTATGGGCCGGATGTCTCCTACATGGGTACTTGAAAATATCTACTGTTACCATTGGCTCATCCGTATTCGAAAATCAGGTCTGCTTATTCCGCTCTCGTGTACTCCTCCATTTCACTAGGACTGATCGACTGGACACTGCAACTTGTACACATACACTGCTGTCTACAGACGTGCATATCAGGGCCGGCCATGTCCGTTACACATTACGCTATCTGCATTGCTTTAGTGTAGTTTCCTGTCCCCACCCCTCAGACAGCGCACTGAATGGAATACTGTAAGTAGACAACGTAAACAACGTCAGATGAATACAGTATGTGTAAGGTGTACAGATAAATACACATAAATAAGGTGTACAGAGGAACGAAATTATTTCATTTCCAACTATTTTTGCTTGTAACTTTCGGCTCGGTCATTTCCGGTCCAGGGTTCCTGATCTCAAATTGATACATGTGCCCTCGCCATCATCCCTGAAAGTTTGTAACACCACCTCGGAAACAACCTGTGTGTATATATGTATATATATATATATATAATAAATATTTAATATACATATATTATAAATATTTAAACTATTCATTATTGTTGTTATTATTATTATTATTATTATTATTATTATTATTATTATTATCATTATTATTTTATTACTATTACTACTATTTCTTACCACTGTTTATTATTGTTTTACTAATATTACTTAAATGACAATGAGATGAAGTTTTTAAAAAGAGTTAGACAAGAAGAAAATATAGACCTACTGACATTTTGGTAGAATTAAATTTTGATCTAAGTTAATTTTAGACAAATAAAAATTATAGAATGAAAATCGGAACTTATAGCTTTAGAATAGGCGTATCTTATCAAATATTTTTGAATCGTACTTTAAAATCACGGAATATGATTGAAATAAAAAAATTACTATAATGAAAATCGGAACTTATAGCTTTAGAATAGGCCTATCTTATCAAATATTTTTTAATCGTACGTTAAAATTGCGGAATATGATCGTAACAAATCATTTGGCCTAATACATAGAAATAAGTAACTACAAGACTGAGGTGTGTATTTTACTAGAAAAACAAAAAGTGTGTCTTGTTGCTAATTTTGCAAAGAAAAGTGTAATCACATTTTAAAATTTCTACGACACATAATGTCACTGCTGTTGTGTTCTAAGTTGTAAGCAATAAATAAAAATGATTTAATAATGTTCATGAAGTGTACTGTACGTCAATATGTTATACAATCTCCGAGTGACATAAATGATGTGACAAAAACAGTTTCCATCTCCCCGGGGCTGCAAAACCTATCATGTTCTTACATACTGTAAGTACATAAGCTGGTCTTACACATCCCTGAAGAACATAAAGGGAGGAAGATTTATAGCTCATTATGACTGGAACTCGTCCATACATGTTGCTATGGCAACCAACGTTACATCCTTTTCACATGCTCACATTTTATAATTTTAAAGTTTCCTGTATATGTATCTACACATATAATGCATATACATACATTATTGAAAACCTCGTCTGTAACCGGAACAATGGATGACGTCAGCTATTAAAGCTGTTGAGAACAAAAATATATAAAAAGGTACACAAATTACATTTTGATAAACATGATTATCGTTTCTCTTTTCATTCATTCTTTCATTCATAGTATTCTGCCCAAGGGTAGTTCTTTCACTGCAAACCCAGCATTCTCCAATCCTTCCTATTTTCCGCCTTCCTCTTAATCTCCTCGTATGATCCGTATACCTTAATATCGTCTATAATCTGATATCTTTTTCTGCCACCAACTCTTCTCCCGTTCACCATTCCTTCCAGTGCATCCTTCAGTAGGCAGTTTCTTTTCAACCAGTGACCCAGCCAATTCCATTTCCTCTTCCTGATGAGTTTCAGCATCATTCTTTCTTCACCCACTCTTTCCAACACAGCTTCGTTTCTTACTCTGTCTGTCAACTTCACACGCTCCATTCTTCTCCATATCCACATTTCAAATGCTTCTTGTCGTTTCTCTTCACTTCGTCGTAATGTCCATGTTTCTGCCCCGTACAATACTACACTCCACACATCACTTCACTAGTCTCTCCGAAGGTCCGCAGAAGATGTTAATTTTTCTATTCAAATCTTCCTTTGCCATTGTTATCTCCTTTTGACTTTCAGGCAGCAGCTCATGTTACTGCTTATAGTACACCCCAAGTATTTGAAGCTGTCCACTTGCTCTACTGCCTCATTTACAATTCGCAAGTTTACCGTCTTTATTTTTCTTCCTATGACCATGGTCTTCGTCTTGTTGGCATTTATCTCCATTCCAAACTGCTCACAGGTGTCATCTAGCTGTCTCTTGAATAGAGATAGATAAATTAAAACCAGAAAAATTTTACTAATTCAACATTTCACGCTGATGTCAATGTTTTAATTGTCTTCCATCTCCTTTCCTGTTTCGTTTGGTGAGGTCCGTTGTGGATTCTTTCTTGTCAGTTATCTCGAATTTTTATGATGTTTCTTTATCTTTGCAGCTGCTATTCTTCCATTAGACAGTCCAGAACAAAGTTTTAAATTATTAAAAGTTCGAAGTTAATTTCAAAATTTATCTAACGTCAGCCTAATACTGTATTGAATTCAAGCAATGAATCATGTTTTTTTTTATAAAGCGAGTAAAGTTTAGGCCAAATGAGCACATGGAGCTGAAATCCTATTTCTGAATAATTAAAATTCACAGTTTCTGTGAAAAAATAATACCCATTTTAAGAATCTCTGTGTGCACCAGGCTACAATAAAACCCGATCACATTAGTGAGTAGATCAAATTTCAATTAATTAATCACAGCAAAGGATAGACTTCGTAATCCAGTTCACAAAAAGTGCAGAAGAAATAATATGTTTTAGGTTCAGTTGTTGAAAATACAGCTTCTTTGCTGCTGTTAAATTGTAAGACAATGCATCTGCTGTTGGAATCTGAATTTAAATAAACAAATTATAGAAATAAATGAATAAATAAGTAAATAAACAAATAAATACTTAAGTATATAAATATAGAGATAAAGAAAGAAAAAAGTAAGTAAATAAGTAAATAAATAAATACGTAAATAAATAAATAAATACGTAAGTAAATAAATAAAGAGATAAGGAAAGAAATCAGTAATTAAATAAGTAAATAAATAAACGAGCAAATAAATAAAGAGATAAAGAAAGAAATCAGTAAGTAAATAAGTAAATAAATAAATAAACGAGCAAATAAATAAAGAGATAAAGAAAGAAATAAGAAAGTAAATAAGTAAATAAATAAAAATAAATACGTAAGTAAATAAATAAACAACGAGCAATTAAATAAAGAGATAAAAAGAAAGAAATAAGTAAGTAAATAAGTAAATAAATAAATAAAAGTAAATAAATAAAGAGATAAAGAAAGAAATGAGTAAGTAAATAAGTAAATAAATAAATAAACGAGCAAATAAATAAAGAGATAAAGAAAGAAATAAGTAAATAAGTAAATAAATAAATATGTAAGTAAATAAATAAAGATATAAAGAAAGAAATCAGTAAGTAAATAAGTAAATAAATAAATAAACGAGCAAATAAATAAAGAGATAAAGAAAGAAATCAGTAAGTAAATAAATAAATAAACGAGCAAATAAATAAAGAGATAACGAAAGAAATAAGTAAGTAAAGTAAATAAATAAATAAATACGTAAGTAAATAAATAAAGAGATAAAGAAAGATATCAGTAAGTAAATAAGTAAATAAATAAATAAACGAGCAAATAAATAAAGAGATAAAGAAATAAATAATTAAATAAATAGGTAACGAAATATATAAGTGAATGAATAAATAAATAAATAAGTAAATAAGTAAAGAAAGAAATAAAGAAGTAAGTAAATGAATAAGTATACAGTTTGAGTAAATATCTGTTGGTTCTTTTTAGAACAACTACTTTCACCTCTTTCTTTTCCACTCAAAATCTGTGTATTGCATGGAAATGCTTAGCATTTTAGCGGAGGAAAGAAATGACACGTTTTCGTAGAAACAGAAATCACATTTTAGTATTTAAATATTTAACCATCTGTTTCCAATTCCAATATTTAAGCCCACACATCGAACCCATAAATCATTAATCTCTGAATATATGAGCTCTTTATCAACTGAAACGCAGTGCATATCAATATTCGCAGCACGTTTTTCTGTCGTACAGTTGAAAGAAATGACCAGTTTCATTCGTAAAAGAAACACGATTCCGAGAAGTAATGTTTGGATACGTTTGTTATTTTGCGTAGGAAAGAAATGACTTAGCCTCCGGATATGTCAAGTTTTATAACATTTCTGGACTGATGATAATCAGAATGAAGAAAATCTTAGTTTTTTAAAGGCAAAGAACACACTGAGGCGGAAGTTTTGTGGAATGTTTTAGTGTGAAGAAATGACTTAGTTTTAGCTTGGTTTAGCGTAGGAAAGAAATGACTTAGTTTTAGCGTAAGAAAGAAATGACTTAGTTTTAGCGTAGAAAAAATGATGACTTAGTTTTGCGTAGGAAAGAAATGACTTAGTTTTAGCGTAGGAAAGAAATGACTTAGTTTTAGTAGGCAAAAAAAATGACTTAATTTTAGCGTAGGAAAGAAATGACTTGGTTTTAGCGTAGGAAAGAAATGACTTAGTTTTTTAGCGTAGGAAAGAAATGACTTAGTTTTAGCGTAGGAAAGAAATGACTTAGTTTTAGCGTAGGAAAGAAATGACTTTGTTTTAGCGTAGGAAAGAAATGACTTAGTTTTAGCGGAGGAAAGAAATGACTTGGTTTTAGCGTAGGAAAGAAATGACTTAGTTTAGCGTAGGAAAGAAATGACTTAGTTTTAGCGTAGGAAAGAAATGACTTAGTTTTATCGTAGGAAAGAAATGACTTAGAATTAGCGTAGGAAAGAAATGACTTAGTTTTAGCGTAGGAAAGAAATGACTTAGTTTTAGCGTAGGAGCGTAGGAAAGAAATGACTTAGTTTTAGCGTAGAAAAGAAATGACTTAGTTTTAGCGTAGGAAAGAAATGACTTAGTTTTAGCGTAGGAAAGAAATGACTTAGTTTTAGCGTAGGAAAGAAATGACTTGGTTTTAGCGTAGGAAAGAAATGACTTAGTTTTAGCGGAGGAAAGAAATGACTTGGTTTTAGCGTAGGAAAGAAGTGACTTAATTTTAGCGTAGAAAAGAAATGACTTAGTTTTAGCGTAGGAAAGAAATGACTTAGTTTTAGCGTAGGAAAGAAATGACTTAGTTTTATCGTAGGAAAGAAATGACTTAGTTTTAGCGTAGGAAAGAAATAGGAAAGAAATGACTTAGTTTTAGCGTAGGAAAGAAATGACTTAGTTTTAGCGTAGGAAAGAAATGACTTAGTTTTAGCGTAGGAAAGAAATGACTTAGTTTTAGCGTAGGAAAGAAATGACTTAGTTTTAGCGTAGGAAAGAAATGACTTAGTTTTAGCGTAGGAAAGAAATGACTTAGTTTTAGCGGAGGAAAGAAATGACTTGGTTTTAGCGTAGGAAAGAAATGACTTAGTTTTAGCGTAGGAAAGAAATGACTTGGTTTTAGCGACTTAGGAGAAGAAATGACTTGGTTTTTAGCGACTTAGGAAAGAAATGACTTAGTTTTAGCGTAGGAAAGAAATGACTTAGTTTTAGCGTAGGAAAGAAATGACTTAGTTTTAGCGTGACTTAGGAAAGAAATGACTTAGTTTTAGCGTAGGAAAGAAATGACTTAGTTTTAGCGTAGGAAAGAAATGACTTAGTTTTAGCTTAGTTTTAGGAAAGAAATGACTTAGTTTTAGCGTAGGAAAGAAATGACTTAGTTTTAGCGTAGAAAAGAAATTACTTAGTAGTTTTAGCGTAGGAAAGAAATGACTTTGTTTTAGCGTAGGAAAGAAATGACTTAGTTTTAGCGTAGGAAAGAAATGACTTGGTTTTAGCGTAGGAAAGAAATGACTTAGTTTTAGCGTAGGAAAGAAATGACTTGGTTTTAGCGTAGGAAAGAAATGACTTAGTTTTTAGACGTAGGAAAGAAATGACTTGGTTTTTTAGCGTAGGAAAGAAATGACTTAGTTTTAGCGTAGGAAAGAAATGACTTAGTTTTAGCGTAGGAAAGAAATGACTTAGTTTTAGCGTAGGAAAGAAATGACTTGGTTTTAGCGTAGGAAAGAAATGACTTAGTTTTAGCGTAGGAAAGAAATGACTTAGTTTTAGCGTAGGAAAGAAATGACTTAGTTTTAGCGTAGAAAAGAAATGACTTAGTTTTAGCGTAGGAAAGAAATGACTTAGTTTTAGCGTAGGAAAGAAATGACTTAGTTTTAGCGTAGGAAAGAAATGACTTGGTTTTAGCGTAGGAAAGAAATGACTTAGTTTTAGCGTAGGAAAGAAATGACTTGTTTTTTAGCGTAGGAAAGAAATGACTTAGTTTTAGCGTAGGAAAGAAATGACTTAGTTTTAGCGTAGGAAAGAAATGACTTAGTTTTAGCGTAGGAAAGAAATGACTTAGTTTTATCGTAGGAAAGAAATGACTTAGTTTTAGCGTAGGAAAGAAATGACTTAGTTTTATCGTAGGAAAGAAATGACTTAGTTTTAGCGTAGGAAAGAAATGGCTTAGTTTTAGCGTAGGAAAGAAATGACTTAGTTTTAGCGTAGGAAAGAAATGACTTAGTTTTAGCGTAGGAAAGAAATGACTTAGTTTTAGCGTAGGAAAGAAATGACTTAGTTTTATCGTAGGAAAGAAATGACTTAGTTTTAGCGTAGGAAAGAAATGACTTGTATATTTTGCTTGTGGGATTTCTCGGTCAGAAAAAGAGTACCTTGTGTATCAGAAATCCACAACATTACAATTAACCTTTACTTTCCTCATAAATAAAATGTATTTCCAGTTCGTAATTTGAGAGTGGACAGGAGTGAAATTTTATAATTTTAAAATATAAGACCTAGAGTTTTTTGCACCACATTATTTGCCATATCAATGCTATAGAGTTTCCTACATACATTTTCAAATTAATTGGTACATATTTTGTATATTTTTAACCTGTTTCTTAAAAAAATAACTTCAATTGTTTAACGTGTTTCCTGAAAAAAAATATATTATCTTATCATATAACAATTATTTTCTTAAATTGAAATGAGTCTAAGGTCCAGCGCCGAAAGTTACCCAGTTACCTAATACTTTACGACTATTTACCTCGCATTAGTATAAGCTATATTACAATACGGCTTTATAGGATGGGGTAGTGCTTTTAGTACCTCTCTCATGTCAATTTATTCTGCTACAGAAAAGAATAATAAAAATATGCCTTAATAAACTTTTTGATTATCCTTCAGAACTGTTGTATTCAGAATTTAAAGTATTTGACTTCCACCAAATTTATAACAATGTATTATTGAATTTCGTACATAAAAACCCAAATATATTTAATTTATATTTACATAAATAATATATAAAACCAAAAGATCAGACAACATATGCTTGACAGAACCTAAATGTGCCACAACTGTAGCTTATAATCACCATAGTAACTTCGGTCCAAGAGTTTATAACAAGATAACAGCTAAATTCCCAAACTTAAAATTTGTTATTGTTCCTTATTTCGAAAAATCAATTAAAAATTGCTAATTAGAGAGAAAATTTAAAGTTCAGTTATTGTGATATCTGTGTTTTTCTTCTTCTTTTTTCCTTTTATTTTACTTTTTACTTTGTTATTCAATGAAATGTCTTAACATTATGTGGAATGCTCCCTGAGCACGAGTATGTAACTTACTCTTTCTGGGGGTGCTAGAATGTTTTATATAAAAAAGAAATATGTATATTTGTTCTGGTCTACGATATAACTATTCAAAGAACATTGTAGAAGTAACATAGACCCTTCGTAGATAGCTACAGTGACTTGACTTCAAGCTATAGTACAGCAAAAATTATGATAAATGAGGTACCACTTTATGGAGTACAAAATTTGAATGGATCATAGTTGTGTTCCAGGATCATAGTTACGGGGAATGTTGGTACCTATTTTATTTATAATATGGTCAACTTTTTATAAATGCTTTATAAATGTAATGCTTAATAATGAGTAAATATTAAAAGAAAATAATTATAACATTTTAAGCATAGGCCTACTGGTACAGATAATTACTTACTGAATGTTAAAAGAATGTATCAAACAATTATTTATTCTTAAGAGCAGGTTAGTCAAAGCAGAGTATTGTTTTCCAGTCTTACCAACGTCAGTCGCCGCCACACAATGGACAGAAATCTTATTACCAAATCTTTGGACAAGCTATTGTTAGTTGCGCCTTGTGTAGGGAGAAGTGCATTGTGCTTAGAATGTATAGCAGACTATGTCTTGTTCACCCTCTGTCCTTAATAGCATATAATGGAAGATAATGCCCTTCTGTTGGTTGCCGCATATGTGGTCTACCATTTGATAACTCCCCTGAAGCAAGGGTTGCAATACCAACTTCTTGCCACGGGTTCCATTCTCCAATACATTTTGCAAACATTCTTATGATAATTTCTGAACTAGCAATAGGCAGTAAAAAATTGTGGGAATCATTTGACTTGTGATTAGCATGCCTACCTCTCAAGAGAAATTAGAACGAACGGGAGAGAAAATAAATATAATTAATTTTTTCTACCGATATCGAACAAGATTTTGCAAGGTTCATAGCAAGTAATGTCAGCACTTGAGTCACAGCTGAAATACAAATTTTTTATGTGATCATCGTAACGGTTCAGAAATGGATGTTGAAGTTTTTCTCAACCATTTCTTTCAAATGAAAATTAAAAGAGAATAGTTTTTTCAGAAATTATCATTCTGTATACATATGTTATATCCTACAATAACGGTTTTACTAATAAACCGTATATAATTTTTATACGAGACTTATGCAGAGCTGGGACAAAAAAGTTACTAATAAACCATGCATAAGCGATGGATGTATAAGCAGTGAGTAACTATACTTGGGAATTGCTTTGCTGTAGTTATACACATGAAACCCCTTGTTTAAGCGTTATATACAGAGAAAAAAATGGCTGCCTCTGTAACAGCTGTTCGTATCGATTGTCATTTTATAATGATTGTTGCCTTGTAGCCAAAGAACAACAAAACAGAGCACAGAATAATTACTAGCTGTACTCTTTGATCAAAGCGTGGTAATCGATCAGGTTCAGTTGTACTATAGATGCTTGGCACGGCACACTAGCACATACTATCGGATGCAATAAAGAACCTCAGTTATTATGTTACCTTTCCTAATAAAATAATGACGAAACTATGGCATAGTTCTATGATATTTGTATTGTTTTACACAATGTGATGTAGTACATAGTGATTATTATTATTAGTCTGGAATTTACACACGACTTATGAACGAGCTTATACACTGTATTGTATTGTATTGTATTGTACTGTATTTACATTCCATGATATTCATACATCGCTTCACACCTACATTATGGAACATGTCAAACGAAAAAAAAAAAAAAAACTTAATACTGCTATTAAGTCTTAATTATAGTCACAGTCTAGTTGAAATATATACAGAAGAGGTTTACAATATAGTCTACTAGTACAACACACAATTTTAGTATCAATACTTAATACAACATGAAGCTTTGTTGAATGTCATGAATTCACCTACAGAATACAAGGCGTGAGAAATTAGGTGCTTCTTTAATTTGGCCCTAAATAATCTTATGTTTTGAGCTTCATTTCTTATATCGATAGGGAGGCTATTAAACATTTTTATTGCCAAATAACGCACTCCTTTTTTATTGCACGATAGACTTGCCGATGGAGTATGAAAGTCATTTTTGACGAATATTTATGCTATGAACTGTTGAATTAATTACAAAGTGTTCACTATTACATTATGAGGAAGATTATTAATGAAAAAATATACTGACAAGCTATGGGCATTATTTGTAATTTTTTTTTTCTCAAAATGGTCTTAATTATTATTCTAATTACTCTTATTTTTAGTAGGAATGTACTGTTACTATCTGTGGAATTTCCCCAGAATATTATTCCAGAACTCATTACCGAGTGGAAGTATGCAAAGTATTGTTTTTAAGGTATTGATATTTACTACCTCTTGCGTAGATCTAATAGCAAAACATGCTGAATTTAGTTTGAGGGTAATTTCTATAATATGATTTTTCCAATATCGATTTGTAAACCAAGAAATTTAGTTGTAGTTTCTATTAGGGACCTATTGTTAATTATTGCGCTTATGTATATGTAAGAGTTTTTATTGCTAAGATAGTAAGTTTAGTTGGTCAAAGTTTCTAATGTCTGATTTCTTTTACAGGTAAGCTAACATGGTGGCGTTTGTGACACAAGTGTCAACAATCTGGTTCAAATTCTCCTGGGATTATCCAACAATAAGTAAGTCACCGCAATTTGATTCTTATTATGACTTACAAAACAAATTTCTGACCAATCGGGAGAACTTACAGAAAATTATAATAAGCTCAAAGCCTTCTAGCTTTAAGTGTTACTTATTTTGTATTGTTTTAAATAATGTCCTTATATTTATGAATGATTTTCCTGCAGTTGTGTAGCAGTAGATTCTTTACATTAAGAACATGAACGTACTGTTATGACGTAGCTAATAGAAATGAACTATTGTTTTGGTATCTGTATGTAAAGTAGGTCAGTTATAGGTAAGGTCTCAAATTCAGCTGCAGTTGGTAAGTCGATATCATCGTTCAGAAGAATCGATACAAGCCGAAGGCCCGATAATAAGATCGTCGTGACATTATTCGCATTGTTAAGGAATGTTTGGCATCTGAATATCTTCAATATCACTATTTAATAGTATACCAACATTAGACAGAGTCATTTCAGCATTTAGATAACATAAAAGTAATGAACTACATTTTTCAGTGTGTATATATTTGGCGATGTGCACTGGTATTCAAAGATATCTGACCCTGATCGTGTAAGCGAGCGATAAGTCAGAACCAAAAATATAAAAAAAATTGACAAACTTTGAAGTAATTCCGCTAGTTCTCAATAGGTGACACTATTATTGGGACAGATGAAAAAGGTTTCGGGAATATGATGATTTAGATTAAGTGTAAATTATTGTCATAATTAACAATATTAGCAGTTTCCCGCTAAATTTCATGGTTTTGTTTTGTAATTATTAGCGGAGGATGAAATTATGAATTCTATAATGCGGGTATATTTATGTACAGAAGCTTGGCGACAATGACTGTTATTAACACCATCTATTCATAAAGTAATAACTATGGAAGCCACACTTACACGTACAAATTATCGATCACTATCGATTAGTAGGGGTCAATTAGTCTATCTTTGGACGTCAGTATACGACTTCAAAGGAATATGAGCAAAACCCAAAGTTTGAGGATGATCCAGTTGCATTGACAGAAGGATAAATGCAAAGAAACATTGTGAGCTTGTTATTGCACTTAATGTATTGCTTTTAATTACTTATTTCTTATTTATATACTAACTTATTGATCTTAATACATATCATATTTTACATCATGATTACACAACTTTTAACACTGTATTACTTAGGAATATGTATGATAACACTTTCTTGTGTTAAATTCTAACGTACGTTGTTTACATCTTTCGATCTATTTATGGGTCATCCTCAGAACTGGTCGTTCTTGATCTTGGCGCCTCTTGTTTAGTTTCTTGTGAAGGTGTGTTCGTGTGGTATAGTGTAGAGTCAAAGAGTGTGTGTGTTCTGAAATTGAGTTGCGTGTTGAGAATTTCGTTGAGGTGTGTTTTCGTGTAATTTATCTTTTGAAGAGGTGGAGAAGTTCAAATATCTTGGAGCAACAGTAACAAATATAAATGATACTCGGGAGGAAATTAAACAGAGAATAAATATGGGAAATGCCTGTTATTATTCGGTTGAGAAGCTTTTATCATCCAATCTGCTGTCAAAAAATCTGAAAGTTAGAATTTATAAAACAGTTACATTACCGGTTGTTCTTTATGATTGTGGAACTTGGACTCTCACTTTAAGAGAGAAACATAGGTTAAGGGTGTTTGAGAATAAGGTGCTCAGGAAAATATTTGGGGCTAAGAGGGATGAAGTTACAGGAGAATGAAGAAAGGTACACAACACAGAACTGCACGCATTGTATTCTTCACCTGACATAATTAGGAATATTAAATCCAGACGTTTGAGATAGGCAGGGCATGTAGCATGTATGGGCGAATGCAGAAATGCATATAGAGTGTTAGTTGGGAGGCCGGAGGGAAAAAGACCTTTAGGGAGTCCGAGACGTAGATGGGAGGATAATATTAAAATGGATTTGAGGGAGGCGGAATATGATGATAGAGATTGGATTAATCTTGCTCAGGATAGGGACCAATGGCGGGCTTATGTGAGGGCGGCAATGAACCTCCGGGTTCCTTAAAAGCCAGTAAGTGAGTAAGTGTTTTCGTGTGTCTGTATATTTCATATTGTTCTAGTGTGTTTAGTTTCTGGCTTTTTGGTTGGATGTGTAGTATTTCCGTGTGGGTGTGGTTAGCATTTGTGATGTGTTCTGCATATGTGGAGGTGTTTTGTAACACAAGAAAGTCTTATCATAGATATTCCGAATATCATATTTGTGAAATACCCTAAACAAATACCACTCGCGCTTTTCGGACATATCCTCGAGTGGAACAGCTGCACTTGAATGAAGAAACCTCATTTTATTGCCTACGGCGATGGGGATAATTATGATCAGTAGAAGATAAGACACTTACAAACGCGTCGTGTTTATTTCCTTAACAATTCCCGTCATTTTAAAGTCAAAAGAATATACAGTCTTTAATAGTATGAAATTTTCCGCATTGCAGGTTAATTTAACGTGAAGGGTGGCTTACACAATGCTCTCCGGAATGAATACTCTACATGAGCCACACACTGAACTTGCGATGTGAATCAACTCATACATTTTCATGAATCTCTCGTGTAAATAACGGCGTTGAAAACCACTACGCCGCCATATTTTATACAAATTAATCATTTAGTGCAACGAGTGGAGCTGCGTTCAAATATTTGGAAGCTACAACAAATACAAATTATATTTTAGACCAAGCGTTGCGGTGCAGTATGTTTATCTCCCTCTTCATATTGTAGGGGTTCAGAGTTTCATAACAGAGTTCGACCGCCTTGTCCAATATTTTGTTTTCTTGTATTCCCTCAACTTCCTAATTATAACCCCGCTCTAAGCTATGTGTAGCTCAGTTATCTGACAGCTTCTGACGAAAGGAATTTGAGGTTTGGTCTTGAACAAACCCTTTAAGGTATATTTTCCTCGATGCGACTATCGCGATGATCGTTCAACGATTATTGTTGAACGATGAAACGTTGAGAGATAATCGTTGGTTACTATTTTGCTCGGAGCGTCTGCTATTTGTTGATTTTTCACTAGGCGCGTGTTTTCATTCACAATCGCATCGTTCTAGAGGAAGATTGTTTTTAACAGAATAAGTTTAATGAGTAGACGTAAAAGGTTACTTAAATAACTTTTGATTGACAAGATGGAAGACGACGAAATACTTCTCCATATGTATGGTATGAAAAGAGCCAAAAAACACCGTCTGCTTGAGCTCAAAAATGAAGAGAGACTGTATCAAAAATTTAAATAACTTAATTAATAACTTGATTTTCCAACTTTATTGACAAACTCAGCTCATACGTGGTACAGTCATTAAGTTCTGACACTGACGCCTGAAGGGTAGGCACCCACAAGAATCTGGATGTCTCAGAAGATGCCGCGTGATACGGCGTACACTTAAACAGATAGACATCCTCCCTCAATATAGTCGCCGTTGGCCGCTATGCACGTCTGCCAACGTTGGTGTAGCTGCTGGAAGCAGCGCTGAAAGATGTTGGCAGGAAGATGCCGTACGGCTTCTCTTGTGGCAGTCATGACCTTTTCGGCCGCATAAAAATTACGCCCTCCTAGGATTGATTTCATGAGGGGAAAGATAAAAAAAATCGCATGGTGGGAGATCAGGTGAGTACGGAGGATGTGGCAAAACAGCGACCTATTGCCTTGCAAGTTCCTCTTGGACAAGGATGGAGCGATGTGCAGGGGCGTTGTCGTGTAGCAACAGCCAATTCTTCCTATGCCAAAGCTCAGGACGCTTACGACGAATTGAATTGCTTAAACGGCCAAGAATCTCTTTGTAGAGGATCTTGTCTACAGTTGCACCTTGTGGGATGAATTCTATGTGAACAATTCCATTTGAATAAAAAAAAACTGTTAAAGCATCACCTTGCCTTTTGGCCTGTCTTGTTGCGGATTTTTCTGTCGTGGAAATAATGGCGTTTTCCAGGTGGCGGATTGTCGTTTCAGTTGCGGATCGTAAAGGAAACACCAAGTTTCGTCTCCAGTTATGATCGGTTATAGCAGTTTCGCCAAATTTCTGACAGAACGTGACGTTTGCCCGTTGCTCAAACTGCAACATACTCGAGTTCCGACGCTCGCATTCAAATCACCGTCACAACAAAGACCGTAATTCTGCTTACAGTGCATGCACTCAACTGTCTCTTGTTGGGTCGAGAGACTAACTGACAAGGTATCATACCATGGCGCCACCTATGCGCTATAGTGCACCACAACGCCACTATGCGCTCAGTATTAGAACTTAATGACTGTACCACGTATATTGTCCTTGACCCTTTGATCCTTGTAGGACGCATGTGACAGCTGCCACAGTGAGGGTTGATTCGCCACTTCCTCAAGAAGAATTTCATCATCCGCGTCAGAAAACGAAGGAGCCATGATGATATCTTTCTCACAATAAACGTTAGAGACTATATTCAACCTTTTCCTGAACGACTATTCAAGACGTACGATCGTCGTTAACGACTCTAGCGGCAGTCGCTCATAGGAGAACTGCTCCATATGAAATACAAAGAAATAGTGCTCAACGATTATCGTTGCACGATCATCGTTGAACGATTATTGTTGAACTATGAAACGTTGAGCGATAATCGTTGGTTACTATTTTGCTCGGAGCGTCTGCGATTTGTTGATTTTTCAGTAGTCCCGTGTTTTCATTCGCAATCGCATCGTTCTAGAGGAAGGTTGTGTTTAACAGAATAAGTTTAATGAGCATACGTAAAAGGTTACTTAAATAACTTTTTATTGACAAGATGGAAGACGACGAAATACTTCTCCATATGTATGGTATGAAAAGAGCCAAAAACCACCGTCTGCTTGAGCTCAAAAATGAAGAGAGACTGTATCAAAAATTTAAATTGACAAGATGGAAGACGACGAAATACTTCTCCATATGTATGGTATGAAAAGAGCGAAAAAAACACCGTCTGCTTGAGCTCAAAAATGAAGAGAGACTGTATCAAAAATTTAAATTGACAAGATGGAAGACGACGAAATACTTCTCCATATGTATGGTATGAAAAGAGCCAAAAAACACCGTCTGCTTGAGCTCAAAAATGAAGAGAGACTGTATCAAAAATTTAAATAACTTAATTAATAACTTGATTTTCCAACTTTATTGACAAACTCAGCCCATATATTGTCCTTGACCCTTTGATCCCTGACAGCTGCCACAGTGAGGGATGATTGGCCACTTCCTCGAGAAGAATTTCAGAAAACGAAGGAGCCATGATGCACGTCTTTCTCACCACGAACGTTAACGGCTGACGATTATATTCAACTTTTACCTGAACGACTATTCAAGACATACGATCGTCTTAACGACTCTAGCGGCAGTCTCTAGAAGCAAAACAGCTCCAAAGGAAATACAAAGAAATAGTGCTCAACGATTATCGTATCACGAACATCATTGAACGATCATCGCGATAGCCGCACCGAGGAAAACGTACCTTTAAGATATATGCTAGAAAAAATTGCAACGGCGCAGTTTTCTTACCAGACTTCAGTTTCTCCAAGACATTCCCATGACGGTTTCATAATTATTGCCTTCTCCACATTTAGACCTAGGGATTCATTTCAATTTCCTTCCTCCTCTTTCTACTTTTCTGTTCCTAGTGCTGACCTGCTATGGCACTAAAATTGTCCTCCAGTGGCTTAAGGGGAGAGGATGGTATTTTTTGGTGAAAAATGAGTAAATTTAAAAAAAATCTATAAAATACTCTGTGATATGTGCGGATTGCATAGCATAAATTTTGTGGGTATTTTTGCCCTCATCGGATGTTGAGTCGTCATTTTTAAACTTCCTGCGTTATGGATTTTTAAATCACTCGCCCACTTTTATTGTTGTTTCTGGTAAATTAAATTTTCAAGAATTTTTTTTATCTTTAAAATGCCCTTTGATGTGTGTGTGGAATGCATTGCATAATATTTTGTGGGTATTTGTGCCCTCATCGGATGTTGAGTCGCCATTTTTAAACTTCCTGCGTTATGGATTTTTAAATCACTCGCCCACTTTTATTGTTGTTTCTGGTAAATTAAATTTTCAAGAATTTTTTTTATCTTTAAAATGCCCTTTGATGTGTGTGGAATGCATTGCATAATATTTTGTGGGTATTTGTGCCCTCATCGGATGTTGAGTCGCCATTTTTAAACTTCCTGCGTTATGGATTTTAAATCACTCGCCCACTTTTATTGTTGTTTCCGGTAAATTAAATTTTCAAGATTTTTTTTTCTTTCAAATACCCTTTGATGTGTGTGGAATGCATTGCATAATATTTTGTGGTATTTGTGCCCTCATCGGATGTTGAGTCGCCATTTTTAAACTTCCTGCGTTATGGATTTTTAAATCACTCGCCCACTTTTATTGTTGTTTCCGGTAAATTAAATTTTCAAACATTTTTTTCCCTTTAAAATACCCTTTGATGTTTGTGGAATGCATTGCATAATATTTTGTGGGTATTTGTGCCCTTATCGGATGTTGAGCCATTTTTAAACGTTATGGTCATGTTGTTTTTGAACTTTAAAATACCCTTTGATGTGTATGGAATGCATTGCATAATATTTTGTGGGTATTTGTGCCCTTATCGGATGTTGAGTCGATTTTTTTCCAGTACACGCCCGCTTTTATCGGTTTCAGTAACTTCATTTTTTTTTGCTACATTGCCAGACAAAAATTAATATAATTTCTTAACTATTAAAGATACATGGATGAAATTTATAACACATTCTTTAGACTATTAGAAAACTTTTCTCTGTAACAGAATTTTGTTAATTGATTTCATTTTAAAAACACGTCCGTTTGTTTGCAAGAAAGGAAATCAGAAAATTGTTATTAAATTTTAATTGTTTATTTTACAAACGTAGGGACTAATATCAAAATTCTTTTACACACAGTTTGTAGAACATGCGTTTGCAAACACATTGCAAAATCTGTTTGAACCTATCTTTAAAAACGCTTTAGATATATCGGTTTTAGTACAATTCCGCATTGGGTATATTTTTTTCAAATTTGGGCCCCCAAATAATTTGTTTTCAAAATATTTTTATTTGGTTGAGTTGTCACAGCTATGAGCTCTCTACATACGAAAAATTAATATATTACACCAAATAGGAAAAAAGTTAAAAAAAATACCATCCTCTCCCCTTAAGGAGGGAAAGCTGGTGATCAACAAGATCTCCCAGCTAGGTCCAATGGACCCGTCGACTAACAGTAGGTGTGGTCCTTCAGACATTCTGGGGGTTGTGTGTGAATGAAGTAGCCACCAAAACGTTAAAATATGGTGTTGACTTAAATCGGCTACAAATTGCCATTTTCACTCTTTACCACGAAAATCGTCTGTAGCTGCATTTAGATTGGAAACAGGCCATGATTGTTTGGCCAAACACCTGCATAGAATTGGAATATATCAGTCCCCTAACTGCCCATTGTGCAACTCAAACCAAGAAATGGATTCGAAACACCTCAAAATTTGTGCTTCAGTGGCTGACCATGATAATATCTTTGCTATTAAATTCCGATTGTCTGTAAAGGAGGCAGCCTTAACATCCTGCCACACTTTGCTTAGATTTTTCCTATAGTGAGGTTGTCTTTGCCTTAACCTATTGAACTGTTATATTCCGTTTATTTAAGTTGTGAGATTTACTTGATCTCAAAACACTATTTTCATATTAATTTACTATCTTCATAAGTTTTGAACTTTTGACATGAAACAGTTTATAAATATATTACAGTTGTTATATTCTCACCTCCATTCAGAAATTATACTCAAAAAAGTCTTCTACTGAACTTTAAAAAAGATATAGTCAGTTTGGCTTTCCATTCTTTAATCGTAATTAATAAAAATTGATTGTCATGCTATGTCATACTTAAATAAATGTGTCTCTTACCAGAATCCCTTTGCTTCTTAGGTATTAGCGCCACCAACAGTAGAAAATGTCCACTTCGTTTCCCTACCTTTCAAACCCCTTCGACTGAACTAAACTTTTAATGACATTGTTCTTGGAAACATTACGAATTGCTCTCTTCTCCGTATTTAACCGTTGAAAAAGTGTCTCCCGTGGGACATATTTAATTTAAAACGTCATGTGGCTTACAATACTCAGAAATTGTGTCGAATTCTAGGGTGGAAAATTTCTTAGAAAAGGCAAAATGGAAGTACTGGACGGTTTCTGTAGGAATAACGTAGTTTCGATGAACGAGGGAACTGTTTTCGAACCTCTCTTCTTTTCTATCGAATTGAAACAAAGAATATGATATAATTATTACGATATGTTCTTAAAACCAGCATCGTATTATGCCGATGTTGATTAATAACTACCATTGGAAAATATTCAGGCCTTAAGAAGTTCTCTAAGATAGTAAAACGAGCAATAGTCAACGACAAAAATTTGACTTTATATCTGTATATATATATATATATATATATATATATATATATATATATATATATAATATGAGTTTTAATAATAATAATAATAATAATAATAGACTAATAATAATAATAATAATAATAATAATAATAATAACGGCTGGGAGGATCATAACCACAATGGATGATCGTCCACCTCTGCTTCGGCATGAGGCCAATAACGGGCTGTAGCGCCACGGATTATTATTAATAATAATTATATTATATTATTAATATTATAATGATAATAATAATAATAATATTAGTAATGATGATAATATAATAATAATAATAATAATTATATTTGTCATTATTAGGGCTAGGATTTTGATGAGATTGCATCTTTTTTCTAGTAAGCCAGAAACATAGCTGCTTTAGTACTTATATGTTATGTGATAAACTGAGTGTTTTAAGACATATTTGTTAGGGCATTTTTTTGCATTTTTTTTGCATTTTTTGCCTGTTTGAACTCATAAGAGCATCTTTTGTTTTATTCGGTCATTTCTTAGGCATTTTCATGTAATTTTGACCATAAATCCCCGTTATTAATGTAAAATAATGTCTATTTCCTTTGATATTTTCTTTACATATTTTGTCCATTAATACCTATTATTTTGTATAATATTTTAATCGTTTTTCTACCCAAATATTGCCATTTTAACGTAGTCCACCCCATGTAATGGATCAGTCCAACCACCTCTTCAGTATACTCGTAGACTCCTCTATACCTGCTAATTCCAGATAAAAATGGTCTTGTGGTAGACTACACGGAAATTAAAAGTAAAGTGCTACAGCCCATGAAGGGCTAAGACCGACACCCGACTGCTGACCTCACGTCCACATGCTGACGCAGAGGTGAGCGATCATACATGGAAACTACATCAGAAAAAATAATTAATTAAAGTGTATTCTTAGAAAAATTTTGTAAAATTTAATTTAATTACTAGTCTAAATATTAAGTAGTACAAAACCTCTTTTCCTACTAAAGCAATTATGTAAAATCAATTTTAGGGCATTTTTAAGGGCATTTTTTTTTTTTAGATTTTTAGGTCATAAATGCAATGTTTTAGGACATTTTTTCATGATTTATAGGTCATTAAAAATCCTAGCCCTAAGCATTTTAATTGTTATTAGTTTTTTGGTTGTTATGACTTTTCACGGAATCTGACTTCGTGGAGAAATTCAGTGAACTTGTCTTGTACGTGGTACAGTGCATTAAGTTTGCTACTGACGCCTGAAGGGACACAAGAATCTGGATGTTTCAGAAGATGCCGCGTGAAGAAACTTTAAACAGATCGACATCCTCCTTCAATATAGTCGCCACAGTATTGCCAACATTTTGTAGCTGCTGGAAGTGAAAGATTTTCAGGAAGACGCCGTATGGCTTCTCTTGTATTTAAGGGTTTCGGCCGCATAAAAATTACGCCCACATAGGATTGATT
Organism: Periplaneta americana; assembly: GCA_025594305.2. Taxonomy (NCBI): domain Eukaryota; kingdom Metazoa; phylum Arthropoda; class Insecta; order Blattodea; family Blattidae; genus Periplaneta; species Periplaneta americana. Next base: position 147,917,919 of record JAJSOF020000011.1, on the reverse strand, counting down.
TCATGAGGGGAAAGAGGAAAAAAATCGCATGTACCGAGATCAGGTGAGTACGGAGGGTGTGGCAAAACAGCGACCTGTTGCCTTGCAAGTTCCTCTTGGACAAGGATTTTGCAGGGGCGTTGTCGTGTAGCAAAAGCCAATTCTTCCTATGCCAAAGCTCAGGATTACGACGAATTGAATTATGTAAACGCCAAGAATTTATTTATCTTGACTACAGTTTACTTGTGGGATGAATGATAACAATTCCATTTGAATAAAAACTGTTAAAGCAACAATTTAATCTTGTTTGAATTTTTCTGTCGTGGAAATAATGGCGTTTTCTGGCGGATTGTCGCTTCAGTTGCGGATCGTAAAGGAAATGACCATGTTTCGTCTCCAGTTATGATCGGTTATAGTAGTTTGATCTGACAAATGACGTTTGCCCGTTGCTCAAACTGCAACATACTCGAGTTCCGACGCGCGCATTCAAATCACCGTCACAACAATGACCGTAGTTCTGCAGAAATATGCACTTGATGATTGGGACGAGAGACTAACTGACAAGGTATGGCGCCACCTATCCGTTAAGTGCACCACACCGCCACTATGCCCGGTCTCAGAACTTAATGAATCGGGCGCGGGTGCCTGTTTGCTATGACACCTGAAGAAACTTTAGACAGTTTGATTATCCACAGTATTCCACATTTTTGTAGAAGTATTTTTCTGCTGCTCTTGTATTTAAGGGTTTCCTAAACAATATGTGCTATTATAACAAGCAATTAACACATGGCGAATGCACATTCAGAGCAAGGCCGGTTATTTCGCCGTGTGCAAAATATTGCATTTCAGAAGTGTCCTATTATGTCCAGTGTATTTATTTATCATCGATTTACTAGAATGAAATAATCAATATGTAGATCTACTTGATTGCAACAATGTAATTTGAATTTTTAAATAACCAACTGATCTCCAAATATCCGAAAAAAATCTTGAAATCTGGATGATTGGGACAAATGAAAATCACTCTAGCAACATATTGTGGAAATGCAGTACTGATGTATTAAAAGAACAAAAATTACAAAAACAGTTCAACACAGAAAGAATTTCTTATAAGAGCAATAGTTACATGTATTTAAACACAGAAAGTTTTTCTTAAAAAAAAACGAAAGTTACAAATATTTAAATATAAGAAGAATTTCTTAAAAGAGCAAAAGTTAAATTATTTAAACACAGAAGTCGGTCTCGGTAGCGTAGTCGGTATAGCGCTGGTCTTCTGTGCTCAAGGTTGCGGGTTCGATCCCGACCCAGGTAGATGACATTTAAGTGTCCTTAAATGCGATAGGCTCATGTCGGTAGATTTACTGGCTTTACTGGCATCTAAAAGAACTTCTGCGGGACAAAATTCCGGCACACCTGCGACGCTGATATAACCTCGGCAGTTGCGAGCGTCGTTAAATAAACCATAATTTAATTTTTTTAAAAGCAGAAATATTTCTTAAAAGGAAAAAAGTTATAAATAATTACAGAAAAAGTATTTAAAGAAAAAAATATGTTTGAAAGTAAATCCCCTAAAGTCAAAGTATATTATTATGTCTCGTGACGAGAATATTGTACGAAATGGAAATATAAAAATTGTAAATTTATCTTTTGAAGAGGTGGAGAAGTTCAAATATCTTGGAGCAACAGTAACAAATATAAATGATACTTGGTAGGAAATTAAACAGAGAATAAATATGGAAATGCCTGTAATTATTCGGTTGAGAAGCTTTTATCATCCAGTCTCCTGTCAAAAAATCTGAAAGTTAGAATTTATAAAACAGTTATATTATCGGTTGTTCTTTATGGTTGTGAAACTTGGACTCTCACTTTGAGAGAGGAACTTAGGGGTTAAGGGTGTTTGAGAATAAGAGAATGCTTGGAAGGAAAATATTTGGGGATAAGAGGGATGCTTTATCCAAGTTACAGGAGAATGAGAAAGTTGAAAACATTTTTCTCCGTTCCAACACAGAACTGAATATCTGCATGGAAATTGTATTACTTCGGTACATTAAAATAATATATAGAATGGAGAAAGTTAAACAACACAGAATTGCACGCATTGTATTCTTCACCTGACATAATTAGAACATTAAATCCAGACGTTTGGGATGGGCAGGGCATGTAGCACGTATGGGCGAATCCAGAAATGCATATAGAGTGTTATTTGGGAGGCCGGAGGGAAAAATACCTTTAGGGAGGCCGAGACGTAGATGGGAAGATAATATTAAAATGGATTTGAGGGAGGTTGGTTATGATGATAGAGACTGGATTAATCTTGCTCAGGATAGGGACCAATGGCGGGCTTATGTGAGGGCGGCAATGAACCTCCGGGTTCCTTAAAAGCCAGTAAGTAAGTAAGCAATTAAGTAAGTATATACTTAAAGAAAAACAAAATTTCGATGAATTCACGCTACAGGAGAGTGGTGATCTTTATGTCTAATACACATAAAAGAAACTCTTAATATTGCAGTACAAAATGGAACATTGCTTATGTATGTAGCCTACTGTATTCTAAAACGAACTGATTTCAATCTTTTCCGAGTTAAGAAAAGTATTTTCTGTTACAGAATAAATAATTCCTAAATTGCCTGAAATTCGATCTGGATAATGTACGATTAAGATATTTGGTGTTCAGGTAATTGGAGTTCTCCTGTACTTACATGTATGTTATAAGAGGAAGAACTTAGAATTAAAGTCATCTGTAATAAAACAAGGCGACAATATTTGCCTTTATAGTTTGTCGCAAGAACTTTAATCTACTGAACTACCAGTAAAAGAAAAGAGTTTAGGGAAAGTCATGACTTGGAAATGAGGGCGGGATTTGAGATGCCGCGTTATTTTCCGGTATGCAGCACGTTGAAGAAAGATCACCATAACTTTGTCGGTGTGCATTATGCAGCGAAAAGTTTGAGGGTTTGCAGATATGGGAGGAAGGGACATAGTGCAGCGGGCTGACGGAACTCGACCCCGGCGTGTCTGCTCTGCATCACATATTCATGTCCAAGCTTATGTGGGCATGCCCTGTGTACCAACACGCCAACTTCTAATTGAAACCCACGATCTATGTCTTACACGAGGATCTCATCAAAACTCTTATAAGACTACTTGTAGCGCAGTATTCTCGAACACTAATCAAACTCATCTTAGAGTATGTTCTTGTAGCGTACTAAATATATTTAATTGTCAGGCGTTTGCACCACATTTAATTTTAGATTCTTTACACTTACAATAAGTACCGTAGAAGAGGGTAAAGTCGATCAAAATTTTGCAATTTTTTTATGATATTGAGGTTATGTAATGGAGCGAAGTTCCTCAGAAAATAGCATTTTGTCGTCATATCCTTCACTTATGAAGACACGTTACTAGAATTGAATTACAATCTATCCAAAACTGATTTTTTTATTTGACTTGTGATCGAAGTTACCTGCTTCAATAGGGTAAAGTCGATCACTATTGAATTTTTAGTTTAAGATCGATTTTAAAATATTGCGGAGTAAAGTCGATCACTGTTTATGTTTTAAAAACAAATTAAGTGTATTATAAAGTGTGCGTCAGAAAGAACGGATGGATTTCAAACTATTGATACGCAGCGAGGGGAGGTATACAGTGAGGGGGACCACGACTGTTGTGTCAGCCAGAGAATGAAGTTTCAGTTGAGAACACTGCGTTGGTCTGACGTACAATGTGCTTTCTTCGTAGGGACATTTTTGAAAAATGAAGAGTCTGTTATCGTCACTCAGGACTCATTTCGACATCGGATGTCACGCTAGGATTCCAACTCGGAATACATTTTGCGGTGGATGGCTTCATTTCGTATCACAGATTCAACATTAAAGAAGAATTCACCTGGACGCGTGCACACCTGCAAATGTGGAGACAGACACTAGGTTTTCAGACCACCTCAAGGATCAGCCCGCAAACATGCTATTGCACTGAGATTGTCCGAGGCTACGGTAAGATCTCGCACCATGAGACTTCTTTCTTTGGCACCATTTGAAGGCGTAAGTTTGTAAACATCGATCACATATTCTGGATGAACTGAAGACGGCGATTCGTGAAGAAATCGTGGCAATTCCACCAGCTATGACTGTGAAAGTGATGGCGAACTTCAGAAAACGCCTCGATGCCTGTATTGAAAGCCAAGGACATCATATGGATGATGTTGTTTTCCATAAATAAACTGCATGTATTGGTGAATCTGTTGATAACAATAAATTTTTGGTTTGATGAATCTTTACAATTTTCTTGCTATGTGAAATCCATCCGTTCTTTCTGACGCATCCTGTATATATTTTATTTGTTATAAGGGGTGTAAAAACAATAATAATCTACAATATATGCCTATAGCATTATATAGTGTATCTTTTGTTACTGTGATCATACTATTCGATACAATTAGACCAATAGGTCTCCACTGTACAAACGTGACTATGATTGCCAATTTATAAAACATAAAAACACATTTTAATACTTCACATACCATCAAAGAAATATTTAAGAATTCAAAATTTACATTGAAATACCACCCTTCAATTATAATCTAAAATGCTATTCAACATTGCTTAGGTTTATGTCAGATGTTATTTGAAATCTTCTCCTCCTCATGTCACTTTAGAAACTACGTTGTTCCCATAGTCAGATACAGAAGAGCATACAAAATATGTTCCTTTGGCAGTGCTTCTCTTACGCAAGAAATTCACCATAATTTCGTCTTCCTCTTCCCCCACTATCCCATCAATATAAGCTATACTATGACACTTTTCTGTTTATAAGTGTTAGGTGGAGGTATTTCGGTGAACAATTTATTCTTCCTACTGGTCCTATCTGTTTCGAGTAGGTCGATGGCATGATCGACTTAACCCTACAAAAGTACAAGTTTTTTGAAAATAATAAGTTTCAATACTAACATTTACGAACTACAAAACTATTATTTCAGGACACAATCTCAACGAAAAGTACTTACGTATACATCCTGTCTCCTTTCACTGCTGATGATAATTCAGAGTTTGTAAGACTTTGTTTTCATTTAAGAGAAAAAGTTGAGAATAACAATTTTCACTTCAACGGTAATTACATTGTGTTCCCATTGTTGGCATTTGCAGGCTTTTTGTTGTCCCTCTCGCTTACATTTGCAATGTCAGGCAATAAAGTCAGCATAACAAAGTTTTAACAAGTAACTGAGAAAATTTATAATTTTCAATAAAAATCGCAAATGATCGATTACAAACCCACTGATTGACTTTACCCACTACTACGTTAACAAGCCTTAAATATGTTCAAAGATGTCTGAAGACTTCGTAACGACTACATATTATTATCGATTAGCGAGACTATATTCGACTATCGATTAGGTTCCTACTTGGTTATGAAGAGTGACGTAGAATCCGGGTTGAATTTAGGTTCTATCGATCACAATATTTCTTTAAAATGACGTACTTTACTAAAAGGGCAATTGGTTGTCTTCCTTAAACAAGTAACTAAACACATCCATTTCACCCTTCTTTAAGTACTTTTCGCATATATTAATCGGTTGATTGTAATTCTTGTTGCTTAGACAGTAAACTTGTCGAAAATAGCCGAGTTCTATTGTATTGTATTTATATTCCATGATCTTTGTATATCGCTTCGCAGCTAGGTCACACAAATCTTAATAGTACTACAAAGTCTTAATTATAGTCACAGTCTAGTTGAAATATATACAGAAGATTTTTACAATATAGTGTACTAGTACAACATAAAGGGTTAGTATCGATACTTAATACAAGACAGAAATATTCATGGAGCGTTGTTGAATGTCATAAATTCACCTAGAGAATAGAAGGCGTGAGAAATTAAGTATTCTTAAATTTGGCTCTAAATAATCTTATTAAAATTTTTTACTGATATATAACGCACTCCTCCTTGATAGCACGATAGATTTGCCGATGGAGTAGTCATTTTTGACGAGTATTTATGCTATGAATTGTTGAATTGCTTTTAAAGTTTCACGATAACATACGAGGAAATTTCTTAATGTAAACATATTTTGGCAAGACATGGGTATTATTTGTAGTTTTTTTAAAAATAGTCCTACACGACTCCTTAGACTTGGCACATACTATTATTCTAATTACTCTTTTTTGTAGTAGTATTATCTGTGGAATTTCCCAGAATATTACTCCAAAACTCATTACCGAGTGGAAGTATCCAAAGTATATTGTTTTAAGGTATTGATATTTACTACCTCTTGCGTAGATCTAATACCAAAACATGCTGAATTTAGTCTAGCTTGATTTTTTCACTTTAATACCTATATTATCGATTTTTACAAGCAAAGCGATTTGGTTGTTGTTGTCTCTATTTCGGACTTGTTGTTAATTATTGCGCTTGAAATTTTCGAGGTTGAATTTGGATAGGATTTACGTCTGTACACGAATTAGGGTAGGAATATTTTTCTGTACAGCAGCAAGAGATAATTTTGTAAATTAAGCCTCATACCCATGTTCTGGAAACGTGGACACTACGACTGAAGTGAAGACAAACGACTAAAATCATTTGAAATGCTAATATGGAAAAAAAATGGCGCGTGTGAAATTGACAGACTGAATAAGAAATGAAGCTGTGTTGGAAAGAGTGGGTAAAGGAAGAATATCTTATATAGCAATAGCTTATGCAGGGACATTATTTTATTTTTACTAACATTTTTAATATTAACCTGGCTATACCTTTAGAGAACCGGAAACACAGTTTGCTACACACTTCCACGACTGGACTTCGATGATACTGGCGTAAAACACAAACAAATCACTCTACTAGGTATAGGAGGGAAGGAAATAGTTCATCCATTTACGTAAACTAGGAAATATCGCGATTTTGAGTTAGATAATTTTCATTAGGTTTTTGTTTAATCAAAATACAGTACTGTATTAAGAATAAGTGTTTTACTCACGAAATGAGTTATCCATGCAAACGTATTCATTATGCAGTGTATATTATACTCTCTACAGCATATTAGTGTACGATATAGACAAAGAAGTTAAATTGAAAAATAATCATAATATAAATATTTAAAAACATTTTTTAAAATGGTGGCCGTTCATTTCGATACAGGTTTCAGTTCTTTTGTGCATATTATCGCACTACAGACTATTGCATCTAATTCCAATTGCCAGTTTCGTCTTTCATACTAGTAATTCATGTTGAAATAATTCTGTACCTACTCTATAAAAGAGTACCTTATGTACTGTAAATTCAATCTTCACTTCTGCCCGACACTCAGACATGCTATCTACTGTCCGTCCAAGTGGTTATGTCGCAGGATCGTAGAAAGGGGGGAAATCACGTGACAGTTAATTACTTAACGAGGCCCTTTTATTTAAGTTATTTTAAACAGTTGTATAATATTACGTAAACGTCCAATTCCTAACAGAAATTAATGTTTTCAGAAAAGAGCTAAGACAACCCGGCTTTTACAGAGGGGTGAGTAGAGGCAGGTGGGGGAAATCTGGATGCGACGTAGGCAAACGGACAGTACCTGTGCGAAAATATGATTCAATATTGAAAGCTCTTTCGTCTTTGTAAAACGCGAACATATTTCTGGAACGTACTATACTCACCAACTCAGTACTGTTTACTATATGCGGCCTTGGTTCTTTGTGGAGGATAGTTGGAACTTCATTAGTAGATGGGGTGGGAGTGAAGTACATTCAAAAACTCAGGTACTATAAAAATTGAAGTAAAAATAAAGTGATGTCCCTGTATTACATTACACACGAATCGGAAATACCTTCAGCAACCCACAACGATCTGGGATCAACTGCACGCATGCAACGCCCTACAAACGCTGCATCCTTTATTCGTCCGAAACATCGCAACAGAACTTTAATCATATAGCTGTAGTACAAATTATGAATACGAAGTCAGCAAAATTATTATAATTTTTAATTTTATTCCGGTTTTGTTAAGTATGCGGTATTAATACTCTCTGCCAACCACATATAATTAATGACATATTCATTATGTTGATTTCAGAGTTCGGTTCCTGTTTCATAATGAGGTTAACTTCATTATAAAACTGTATCTATGTCAATTATAATCAGTCATTTAGAGAACGATGTTAATAAACCCGCCAATGTAGGCTGTGTTAATGCACTGCGTAATAGTACACTTGAACTGGTGGTCGATTTTTAGAGATTTCAAGAGAAACCATTATTATGAGAAAATATTTACAACGTCCTTTTTTATTTCAGTGCTGAAACCTTATATTTTTATCCATACATCCACGGCTAAATACGTAATATATAATTTTCGGACTTTATTGGATAGTAATTTGTTTTTTATTGGTTATATAGTATATTTATACTGACTATTACACTCTTACTACGACATACTACTTTTGACCAATAAAACGGTACGAAAGGACGTATTTCAACCAATCATGGCTGCTTATCGTACAATTTTATCGCGTCCCTAGCATTTGTTTAATTGTATCGCGTCCCTAGCATTTGTTTAATATTATCGCGTCCCTAGCATTTGTTTCTTTGTTTGCCAACATTTGAAACTGCGCTGGTCTGGACGTCAAAAAATATATATAATAATTACAAACCACTCCAGTCGATGCACAGCAGTTTCAAATATGGCTCGCATTGGCATTCAAGAACAAGAATTAATAAAAATCACTGATCATACCTATGCATCTTCTGAAATCCTATTTACAAATAAATGAAGAGCACCATTCGGAAATCCTGAATAAGTTGAATACACCATGTAGGCCTAAATCAACGAGTTCCACTTCTATTACGCACACGTCCAATATAACATCAATTGAACCACCAACCACATTCAAATTTGAAAATTGTACATTCAATAATTATTCCTTTTAAAATTATTCATTCGGAAATTCTGAATAAGTTGAATACACCATGTAGGCCTAAATCAACGAGTTCCACTTCCATTACGCAAAAGTCCAATATAACATCAATTGAACCACCAACCACATTCAAATTTGAAAAGTGTACATTCAATAATTATTCCTTTTAAAATTATTCATGTTTATTTTTTATGTCATCGTCGTTAATTAAAACTTTTCTAACACTTGTGTATATTAGTTAGGTTATGTTATAGCTTCTGCTATATGATATTATGGATAGTCACGTATCAGAGATTGATTGTTTGAAAATATTAAGATTTATTGAATAGTAATCAAATTACAGTGTCTGTATAAAGACACTACATTGCCATCATCTAGCATGCATCTAGCGTAATATTTGTAATCTTGAGATGGTACAATAATACATTTGAGGACAGTTGAATTTTCGTAAGTCAATTAATATTTTATTGTATTGGAGCACTTCGTTACTTCTAATCTTTATATACTTTTTTCTTATCGTGTAATAGTCAATTAAATTCCACTCGAGTTTTGATTTTCTCTAGATAAATCAAAACGTCTAGTGAGATTACTGTTGATAACATTTTCTAAAATTCCTCGGGGTTGCTGTATAGTTGAGAAATATCATCATTATGATTATCATCATCATCATCATCATCATCACCACCATCATTAACTTCGTGAAAGTGTAAAGTAAGCGTCATAGCTTCATTTTATTAAAAAAAACCGAAGAATGTGATTTTTGACCAAAAATTACCAAATTTTCACCAATTTTTTCCCTTAACCCATTAGTGCTCAGTGGCAACTTTAGTCTTATTACTTATTATTTTTATTATTTATTTTCGAAATTCTGTAGTGATTTTGAGTGTGTTTACATGCATTTTACTTACTTACAAATAGCTTTTAAGGAACCCGCAGGTTCATTGCCGCCCTCATATAAGCCCGCAATCGGTCGCCATCTTATGCAAGATTAATCCAGTCTCTACCATCATATCCACATCCTCAAATCCATTTTAGTATTATCTTCACATCTACGTCTCGCCTCCCAATTAACACTCTAAATGCAGTTCTGGATTCGTCCATACGCGCTACATGCCCTGCCCATCTCAAACGTCTGGATTTTATGTTCATAATTATGTCAGGTGAAGAATAAAATGCATGTAGTTCTGCGTTGTGTAACTTTCTCCATTCTCCTGTAACTTCATCCCTCTTAGCTCCAAATATTTTCCTAAGAACCTTATTCTTAAACACCCTTAATCTCTGTTCCTCTCTCAAAGTGAGAGTCCAAGTTTCACAAGCATACAGAAAACTGATAATATAACTGTTTTATAAATTCTAACTTTCAGATTTTTTGACAGCAGACTAGATGACAAAACTTCTCAATAATAACAGGCATTTCTCATATTTATTCTAGGTTTAATTTCCTCTCGAGTGGCATTTATATTTGTTACTGTTGCTCCAAGATATTTGAATTTTCCATCTCTTTGAAGGATAATTCTCCAATTTTTATATTTCCATTTAGTATAATATTCTGGTCACGAGACATAATCATATGCTCTGTTTTTTTCGGGATTTACATCCAAACTTATCTCTTTACTTGTTTCAGTAAAATTTCCGTGTTTTCCTAATAGTTTTTAATTTTCTTCTAACATATTCACGTCATCCGCATAGACAAGCAGCTGATGTAACCGTTCAATACCAAACCCTCTCTGTTATCCTGAACTTTCCTAATGGCATATTTTAGAGCAAAGTTAAAAAGTAAAGGTGATAGTGTATCTCCTTGCTTTAGCCCACAGTGAATTGGAAAAGCATCTGACAGAAACTGGCCTATACGGACTCTGCTGACACATTTTAATTAATAAGTTTCATTTTAAGACACATTTTAATTAATCGAACTAGACTTTTTGGGAATATCCAAATTCAATAAGAATATTATATAAAACTTCTCTCTTAACCGAGTCATATGCCTTTTTGAAATCTATGAATAACTGATGTACTGAACCCTTATACTCCCATTTTTTCTTCAATATCTGTCGAATACAAAAATCTGATCAATAGTCGATCTATTACGCCTAAAACTTAGGTATAGGCCTATGTGAAAAAATTTAGAAAATTACATCGAAAATCGTTCTGAGCCTAATTGCTTAAGTAATTCGTCGTGTCTTAAGCTAAGATCGCGTAGCATCTCGACGACGCTTTGAAGAAAATCGTTGAGACTTATCATCTTTCAGAGCTTAGTGCAAAGATCCTGAATCAGCCTGTATGCTGCAACCAGTGAGGCAGACATGTCAGTAAAGTAGTGGCGCAGCAAGGCGTATTGCAATTTGGAGACCTATACCCCGACTTCCCTTCGTATTTCGTAGGAACTCTTAACGCAAACATGTAGTCACACCAAACAGAATATTATTAAGTAATTTACTGGGAATTCACGTAAAAAGCGTCCCGCGGGCTTCTACATCAAGTAATCTAGCGCGCTCCCTCCTAAACCATTCCAGGATCCCCATCTCATCAGCAAAAGTTTGGTTTGATAACCTTAGAGCTCCCCACCCCTCCATCCCAGGGTGACTTCAATCTGATCTCAGTGACTGAAGCTCGTCTCGAAGCCATTCAACAGTCGCAACTTAATCTAGTGCCTGAAAAATAGCGCTGGAATGCAGCGTGAAAGAAAACTTTAGAAATGGAAGGGGTCTTATCTGCAAATGGAAATCAAATAGCCTTAATAACCAGGAAGCCCGGTCCCACTCGATCGCTATGGCAACGTCATAAATACAAGACGATCTCGTAATCCTGAGTAACGTCGCTAGTATTTAAACGGATTAACAAAGAATTGTTTTCCGTGAATTAAATCATTGAAAACTCAGACATTTTTAGCTTCAGAGTATTATACAGCCATTACTCATCTTCATTACAACTCTTCAGCTTAGCGGGAGAGATTATAACACTATAAAATGGAACATAAATTGCCAGCATTTAATAAAGTCCACATCCATGATTATTACAAAGAAAATTAATAGTTCACGAACTTATACTGGCCAACCAAATTACTCAAACTATACTATAGTAATCCTTAGGTCTCTGTTTGCAATATTCGAATGTACATATACAGTGTGTTCTGAAAAAACGTTCCAATATTTAGAGAGGAGGTAGTAGACATCAAAACAAGCATGGATTCTAAAATTAATATCGGACGTAGACAATAACTTCATTTTGGTCAAAATTACATAAATCTATACTAATAATAAATCTGTAGCCGAAATTATTCTGGTAATTTTCGATTTTCCAAAAATAATTGATCCTAACATATACAATTAACCACCCTGAAACCGAAAATCGCGTTTTTGAAATTTCTGTTTGTATGTCTGTCTGTCTGTCTGTCTGTATGTTTGTTACTTTTTCACGCGATAATGGCTGAACGGATTTCGATGAAAATTGGAATATATATTAAGTTCGTTGTAACTTAGATTTTAGGCTATATGGCATTCAAAAAAACATTATTTAAAAGGGGGTTATAAGGGGGCTTGAATCAAATAAATCGAAATATGTCTCTTATTATTAATTTTCATGAAAAATATTACATAACAAAAGTTTCTTTAAAATAATTTCCAATAAGTTTTATTCCATGCAACATTTTGATAGGACTGATATTTAATGAGATATATGAGTTTTAAAATTAAAATAACTGCCATCTAAGGCCGTGTAATGAATTAAAAAACAAATGACTTCATATATCCTTGGACAGCAACAATCGAAAGCTATGAAAGATAGCCTACAGACAATGTTTCTGTGTTTGTTTGAAGTAATATCAGAAGCTAAATTAACCGATTTGTATAATTAATTATTATTTCACCATTGGAAAGTGTAGTTTCTCTAGATGGACATAATGCTATAATGTTATTACAGTAAATTCTGAGTGAATCGAGGACAGGTAAGATTAAAATAGCTTCTTATGCACAGAAAACTTGATAGACTATTCTGTACATTCGTTTCCTGTATTTCCTAAAATAATTTTTATGACCAAATGAGTGGTCTCTGGATCAAAATGATCGCATTTTAATTATGCAAATACAATTTAAATTAAGTAACATAATAAACGATTTATCCTTATATCAAACACGAATGTTCCCTGGATCAAATGTCCTATTTTATGTAATTATTTTATATTTATTTCTAACGGATGCAGCGGAGCGCACAGGTAAGGCTAGTTCTTAATAATTTAGAAGAAAAATTCGCTCCGGCGCCGGGGATCGAACCCGGGTCCTTGGTTCTACGTACCAAACGCTCTGACCACTGAGCTATGCCGAATTCAATCCACAGTACCAGATCGAATTCTCTTCCTTCAATGTTTCCCTTTGTGGCCTGACTGCAAGTTAGACATATTCTCTCAGCTAGCAGTGCATAATAACTGCGGATTCGCGGCCAACAAGTCACTCAGCTGAGTGCGCTCCTAGTATAATGGCAGTTGACATTGGATACACGTCAACATATATATGCCTAACTTGGAGTCAGGCCACAAAGGAAACATTGAAGGAGGAGAATTTGATCCGGTGCTGTGGATTGAATTCGGCTTAGGTCAGTGGTCAGTTGTCTTAGAAGAAAGAAGTTCGATTGGTACGAATTTTCCTCCTCAAATATTGAACAGATATTATTCTGAGGACAAATTAATAAATCTATATTATTCTTGATCCCGTGAACAACTAAATGATTGTTGATGCCCATGCATTTGTTTTTTTTTTTTTCGTGTCTTTTGAAAGGTGCCAAACAAGTCACTCAGTTGAGTGCGCTCCTAGTATAATGGCAGTTGACATTGGACATATAAGTCAATATTAGTCAGGATGAAGGAGGAGAATTCGATCCGGTGCTGTGGATTGAATTCGGCAAAGCTCAGTGGTCAGAGCGCTTGGTACGTAGAACCAAGGACCCGGGTACGCTCGTCTGCGCCGGAGCGAATTTTTCTCCTAAAATATTATGTGTCAATATTACGGATAAATTCTGAAGGACAAATTAATATATCTATAACATAAATTCTTGCTTAACAGTTTAATTACTGGTTAATATTTTGTTACTTATAATTAAACTAATATCTGTCCATTCTCATTATTACCATTAATTTTTTTAATCAAATACAAAACCTCTAATAGCTAAATCTCATTACATTAATACTATTCTAATTATATCAATATATTTTAGTTTTAAATTTTGCGCCCTATAACATAATTCTAAGGAAATATAAAAATTGGAAATTCATCTTTCGAAGAGGTGGAAAAACTCAAATATTTTGGAGCAATAGTAATATAATATAATTGATACTCGGGAGGAAATTAAACGCAGAATAAATATGGGAAATGCTTGTTATTATTCCGTTGAGAAACTTTTGTCATCCAGTCTGCTGTCAAAAAATCTGAAAGTTAGAATTTATAAAACAGTTATATTACCGGTTGTTCTGTATGGTTTGCAACTTGGACTCTCACTTTGAGAGGGGAACAGAGGCTAAGGGTGTTTGAGAATAAGGTTCTTAGGAAAATATATGGGGCTAAAAGGGATGAAGTTACAGGAGAATGTAGAAAGTTACACAACGCAAAACTGCACGCATTGTATTCTTCACCTGACATAATTAGGAACATTAAATCCAGACTTTTGAGATGGGCAGGGCATGTAGAACGTATGGGCGAATCCAGAAATGCATATAGAGTGTCAGTTGGGAGGCCAGAGGGGGAAAAAGTCCTTTGGGGAGACTGAGATGTAGATGGGAAAATGATATTAAAATGGAGTAAGGTTTGTAGATTTTTTCTCTCAATAACTAAGATCGGTAGATGAAATATTGCATTAATTGCATATTTAAGTAAAGGTTATTTTGTAACATCTTTCTATGAAGACTGGTTTTCACTTAAGAACTTTTTATCTTTTCAAGTTCATAATTTTTAATGAAGATGTCATTTAAAATTTTAATATTAAACAAATTTGTGTTTGAGAAAAACACATTCTGCCCACTGCCTTTTTCATTCAAACCATGTTTTGTCCATTCAGTTTATTCAAGCCATGTTTCGTCCATTCAGTTCATTCAAAACACGTTTTGTCCAAATTCTAATCAAAATTTAAAAGTTTTGACTTCAAAAATATTTTTAAACTTGATGTTAAACATAATAATAATAATAATAATAATAATAATAATAATAATAATAATAATAATAATAATAATAATAATAATAATCATTCTTTATTTATACTGGCAGAGTTAAGGCCATAGGGCCTTCTCTTACAATTTACCAGGTCACAAAGTATACAAGCAGTTAAAATTTAACAAAAGTTAAAGAACAGAATAGAACATATTAAATAATAATAATAATAATAATAATAATAATAATAATAAAAAATAATAATAATAGCATAATAAAATCGACATTAAACAACATGAAAATAATACCATAATAGAAAAAGATAGTAAAATACATTGGAATATAGTAAAAGCAACTCATTTAGTATAAATAGTTAATATGGGAAACCTAAGGTAGAATATAACAAAATGGAATGTAATTAAATTATAAAAAAAGAAAAGAAATACGAATATTAAATAAAATTCACAATAAAATGGCTATGCTAATACATTCATCTGCTGATAAAGAGAACAAAAAGGGGAAAGGAAGGAAAGAAATATACAGCCTATATTTTTACAAAACTATCGCAGAGAAAAGGGCTTATAACTGAAAGGAATCTGAATTGAAAAAGTGAAATTTTAATTTATTTCTGAAACTAGACAATGTCCGACAGTCTCTGATATGTTGTGGTAGAGAGTTCCAGAGATGAGCTGCAGAGACGGTGAAAGATGAAGAGTAGAAGGATGCTCTGTGTTTAGGAATGGAGAGTGTGATATGGTGTTGTGAGCGAGTATCTATTTCGTGATATGAGGACAAATATTGTAAAAGAGAAGCTAAGTAGCTAGGGTTAGAGGTTTGAAGAATATTTAAGAGTAAAGTGAGAGAGTGAATAGTTCTTCGCTCTTTGAGACGGACCCAGGACAGCATATTTAGTGAAGGTGTGATACGGTCAGATCTACGGACGTTGCAAATAAATCGAACACATGCATTATGAACACGCTGTAGTCTGTCTGTCAGTCTCATGTTAAGTTCAGTGTAGAGAGTGTCACAGTAATCAAAATAAGGCACCAAGAGCGACTGCACTAAGTTCTTCTTGAGAAGCAATGGAAGGAAATACATTTGTGTTTTTAAAAGATGGTTTAGTAATTTTTGTGGATGTAGCTTGCAGAACAATGGAATTACACGTTTTTAGCCTACTGTGAATTATAGCATTGCTGTGACAAAACACGTTTTGAAAGTTACTTCTTCAATTGTAGACCCTTTCTAAAAAGTATATACAGTGAAACCTGTTCAAATCGGAACCTGAATAATCCGGAATTCTGTCTATTTCGGAACAATTTATTGGTCCCGGCGAAATTCATATGCATTATGTGTAATTTTTCCTGAATAAAACGGAAACTGTCTGCTACTGTTCAAAACGGAAATAATATTTTGAAAACACTACTTTAATGTAAAATGTATTATGTACTTTCAAGGAATGTACGAAATACGAAAGTCACTATGATGAAAACAAGTTTTCTTTGTAAAATTTTTGAGGGTGCGAGAGTGTGTTGGCCTGGTGATCATAAATTTTGTTACCCTATTGACTAGGCAGACGACTCCCTTCAAAGATGTGCAATGCTTCACTCCTGTACAAGCTACTGTTGTAGCTGGGTAGAACGCAAGTGTATTAGTGATTTCGTGATAAAAAAAAGTTGCGTAATAATGTTGCACTATCATTAATTGATGAAGTAAAAGTTATCGAGGAAAATGAGAAACGAAGAGTATGGAAAATAATGTTGAAATTTATGAATGGAAAACTCAGGTGGAACTTAACATTTTAAAAAATAAAGGCCGTATCATGATTGAGTGGCTTGGGGTCAATAATGATTACATAAAAGGAAACAGAATACAACTGGTTACATAGAAATAAATGAACTGTTGTGAGAGTGGATTGTTCTTGCCCTTTCAAAGATCATGCAAATTTCTGGACCTATTCTGCAAAGAAAACCCTTGAACTGGCAAAGAAATTAGATAATCCAGAATTCAAGACCTCTAGGCTCCCAGTTCAATTAAATAATGTGCCGTGATATACAGTACAGTATTATAATATAGTGTTAGATATTAAATTTGGTGTAATTAATAAACTTTGTAGTGTTTAATGAGTGAGTTACGATACAATTTATACAGGAAATAAGATTTTCATCAAGATCATTCACCAATTAAATAAGCGACAGGAAACTGAATTATTGCCAGTAGTGTTAAACGGAATATTTTGTAATTTCTACAATTTGCGGCATGCCATTTTGTTTTTCATTTATACAAATGATAAAATTTTCCATTTTAACTTCACACCTGAATAATACGGAAACCTGTCCATAACGGAAAAAAAATTAGGACCATGTCACTTCCGTCTTGAACAGGTTTCACTGTAATTTATTAATAGACCTTTACATGGCCAAAATAAAGTAGAACAATGACTGTAAAGGAAATCGCAATTTACGAAATAACTGCTCAAATTGCAACTCTGCACTAAAACAAGGATTCCTTGTGCTAAATACCACTAAAGTAACTGATTAAGCTATAATTTCATTAATGTATGTGTGCATGTGTTCATGTATTCCCAGTCGTGCATCTGGGTAATCAAATACAGTCTAGTGATTTTTTGCATGAGTGCTACACCGTTCCTATGTGGCTTTGGGGAACGAGGTAATGCAGTCAGAATTATAGAGTGTTTGAATTAGTGAGATTGCAGCTCGAAACTAATGGAAATTCCCGGTACCCTAGTGAACGAGATCCGGCCCATCTGCTCTCTACAGAGAGAGTCTGTCTTGCGTTCCGCTAAATGCCGAAGTCTAGTTTCTTGTTGACCGCTCCAAATCGATCTCTGCTGGAATGTTACAGTGGAGCCGAGGACCTTTGAGGTCAGGTGATTGGTTGTGTACAAGCCGGCAGTTCTATTGGTGCCCCTTCCGAACGCAATCATCTCGACACACGTTTCTTTTGTACCATTGTTTGTACTGTTTGGTCTAGAAACCATCTGTTTTGCGACTAGATCTATTGTCAGTCCCTTGATGTTATTTTTCCTTTCTCTTCGTGGTAGTTTCCTGTCTTTGTTGAACGAGAATTATTCTGTCTTTTTAAAACTATAACTTTGAAATCTTTTAAGGCCTCAGATTTTAAGTAATAATATATTGAACTGTAAGCAGATAAATTTATAGTTAATCTTCCTGCATGTCTTGGTCATAATGGAACTTTACGGTATCATTCCACTGTTTTATCGGATGGCTTAAAGATCATTTTTCTGGAGGATAATAACTAAGGCACTAAAAATACGAAATACGTAGCCTAAAATGCATTAAAAGTATACACAAATATACTTCAAATAGGCATACTAAGTTTTGATGCTAAATTTCAATGAATGACTTAACATCATAAAAAAAAATTTGAAATAGAACTATTGAAGTCATGCCTAACTTTTACTTACTTTCTTACTTACAAATGGCTTTTAAGGAACCCGAAGGTTCATTACCGCCCTCACATAAGCCCGCCAGCGGTCCCTATCCTGTGCATCAAAAGATTAATCCAGTCTCTATCATCATACCAACATCCCTCAAATCCATTTTAATATTATCCTCCCATCTAACGTCTCGGCCTCCCTAAAGGTCTTTTTCCTCCGGTCTCCCAACTAACACTCTATATGCATTTCTGGATTCGCATTCATACGTGCTACATTGCCCATCTCAAACGTCTGGATTTAATGTTCCTAATTATGTCAGGTGAAGAATACAATGCGTAAAAGTTCTGTGTTGTGTAACTTTCTCCATTCTCCTGTAACTTCATCCCGCTTAGCCCCAAATATTTTCCTAAGCACCTTATTCTCAAACACCCTGAACCTATGTTCCTCTCTCAGAGTGAGAGTCCAAGTTTCACAACCATACAGAAGAACCGGTAATATAACTGTTTTATAAATTCTAACTTTCAGATTTTTGGACAGCAGACTGGATGATAAGAGCTTCTCAACCGAATAATAACACGCATTTCCCATATTTATTCTGCGTTTAATTTCCTCCCGAGTGTCATTTATATTTGTTACTGTTGCTCCAAGATATTTGAATTTTTCCACCTCTTCGAAGGATAAATCTCCAATTTTTATATTTCCATTTCGTACAATATTCTGGTCACGAGACATAATCATATACTTTGTCTTTTCAGGATTTAGTTCCAAACCGATCGCTCTACTTGCTTCAAGTAAAATTTCCGTGTTTTCCCTAATCGTTTGTGTATTTTCTCCTAACATATTCACGTCATCCGCATAGACAAGAAGCTGATGTAACCCGTTCAATTCCAAACCCTGCCTGTTATCCTGAACTTTCCTAATGGCATATTCTAGCGCGAAGTTAAAAGTAAAGGTGATAGTGTATCCCATGCTTTAGCCCGCAGTGAATTGGAAAAGCATCAGATAGAAACTGAACACGGACTCTGCTGTATATTTCACTGAGACACATTTTAATTAATCGAACTAGTTTCTTGAATACCAAATTCAATAAGAATATCATATAATACTTCCTCTTAACCGAGTCATATGCCTTTTTGAAATCTATGAATAACTGATGTACTGTACCCTTATACTCCCATTTTTTCTCCATTATCTGTCGAATACAAAAAATCTGATCAATAGTCGATCTATTACGCCGAAAACCGCACTGATGATCCCCAATAATTTCATCTACGTACGGATTTAATCTTCTCAAAAGAATATTGGACAAAATTTTGTACGACGTCTACAAAAGTGATATTCCTCGAAAGTTACCACAGTTGGTTTTGTCCCCCTTTTTAAAAATAGGTACAATTATAGACTCCTTCCATTGTTCTGGTACAATTTCTTTGTCCCAAATAGCAAGTACAAGTTTATAAATTTCGCGATATAATGCACTTCCACCATCTTGTATTAATTCTGCTGGAATTTGATCGATACCTAACTTTTACATGTTTATATTTATTTTATTGTTCATGTAAATTTAAATTCATAATTTTTCTTCAGACTTCCATATTATTGACAAACTTTCATCAAATAAATTATTATCAGTAAAATGCAAGATTTAAATGACAAACGATTTTGCCATTATATTATATTATTGAACATCATCAGGACATTATAATATTTTTCATGTTAACCCTTAAGAAGTCGAGGGGGTGTTTTCAACACTCTAGTCACTTACATGGAGCTGTTAACTACATATTGAGTAAGCCTGTAGTTCTGAAACTTTCACTACCTTTCTTAGAATTGGTAAGGCAAGAATAACCGTAAACATGTTTGAAATCGGAATCCGCATGCTCGAGATTATTATAAAAATTATCTGAAATATAAAGAACAACATGTTTATCCTATCAGAAGAACTACTAATTCCACAATTTGGGACATCTGGCCGACATCTACGGCTGACCACTAGGATCCAGAATACAAAGCAGAGGTTAAATAAAAAATGAAATACGAGGCGTGTTCTTAAAGTAAGTTCCATTTTCAATTATAGCTGTCGCATCGCTGCAATCGTTATTTTGCGCATGCATATTTTCTTCTTCAGTCCTCAGGCAAGCTGAGCATGCAGTTTCAGAGCTTCAGTCCGTGTGTGTGGTTAGTTGTGATCAGTTGAAATGATTAAAGTGATCGAGCACCCGCCGACTGTGAGATGCGGTCTGATATCCGTTTCTTGAATGCGAGAAACATCAAACCAGCTGACATTCATAGTCAACTTTGTGAGGTGTATGGTGATGATGCCATTAGTGATGGAATGGTCAGGAGATGGGTTAGGAAGTTCAAAGAGGGCCGCATCTCTGTGCATGACGAGCAGCATACCGGTCGGGCATCTTTGATCAATGACGATTTGGTGCGTGCTGTCGATGAAAAAAATTCATGAGGACAGGAGGTTCACAATTTCTTCGCTTTCCTTGAATTTTCCACAAATGTTGTGAAGTGGTTCGCAGGCGGGTGAATTTTACAATGAGGGGATAGAAAGACTTGTGCCACGACTCGATAAATGCCTCAACAATGGTGGAGATTATAGTGAGAAGTAATTGAAGAGTGGGGAATACAATGCTACAAAAATGGTTTGTAAATACTTTCCCGTTTACTTTCTACACCCTTTTGGAACTTACTTTAAGAACATGAAATACAATATGATTTGCGGAGAGAATACAAAACAATGATAAATTTAAAAATAAAGTACAATTTGATTTCGCAGAAACATGACATGAAAGTACAATGAAGATCATCCTTCTCAAATCGGACAGTGGGGTCAAGAATGGAGCTTCTTTGATTCCGGTGATCGATGGCTATAATGTCTGCTCTTCTCGTTGATCCATTCTCAGCCAAGCATTACACTTTTTCGTAAACCTCCCACTTTTCCTTCCGAAGAGTGGTTGCGATAGAGCTTCTCACTTTATGGTGGCGATTGTTCCTCAATAGTTCTCCTTTAGGGCAATAACCCAAAACATGCCCAAGGGTTTCTACTTCGATGCATCCTGGATGACGACAGTTTTGATCTTGGAGAGAACGACCTGGCACAGATCGTACTACTGCGATGTTTGTGGACATCTTAATGGCTTTGGTCCACTCTGAGGATGATATCCCTCTTCTATTACTAATCCAAGAGTTGTTTTTCGGATCTTCACTGTAAGTCATCACTTCTTTACCTTTTTGTGGAAGACGACACCAATTATTAAACGACCTCCGCCGAAACTCAGATCTTAAACTTCGTCCTATCATCGAATGTGCTTCTGCGTTGTTAAGAATGTTTAATTGTGAAAGATCTTCTTGTTTCTCAGTTTCAAGATTCCTGCACAAATATGGAGATGTTCGTAATTTATTTTTAGAAGACTTTATGTTCTTTAGCTGAACCTAAATGTTACACAACCACTAGAATAAATCCTAACCAGAGTTACGGACCAAGATTATACAACTCTGTTTTGATAATAAATCCTGATCTAGGTTATTTTGAATTTAATAAATTCACAAAAAAAGAATAAAAAAATATTTAGTATTCATGTCCTTTTTCCTTTTCTCTTTCTCTTAATTTCAATACACTTTGATTTCTTAACTTGATTCTCTACTTTCATCTTCGCAGTTATCCCTGTTTTGTAATTATTGTATTGGTTTTGTAATTTTATTGAATCTTTGTTATGTTCTTTAGTAAAATATAGTTATTTATAGAAACACGAGCTTGCGTAAACGTGTGTGCGTTACGTTAATAATATGTATTTATTTTGTATTCTATGAAGCGATAAGTACTAAATACTAAATGGATACTAAACATGACTTACTAAATGTTTTACCAATAGCCAAAAATTTAGAAATAGGCTTAAGGACTTTATTAATAGACTGTAGTACAATATTATGTACACTATTCAAAGGGTGTAATTTGATGTTTTGTTATTTGAAGTTTTGTATCAGTGAAGTGTATTGTGTCAATGAAGTTTTATAGTTTATAGTGGTAGAGTAAAGTATTTGAACAGTGAAATGTTTTTGAAGTGTTGGTGAAATCAGGAGAATATGAGTGAAATGTGTCAGTTCCAGTGCAGTGAGTCTGTTGACAGCGAAACGAGTGTAGTGCTGAAAGGTACTTACTTATGCATGTATGAACATATCATACTCTACATAATACAATTATTAATAATAATAATAATTTCCTTATTTTAAATCAGTTTGATTATTTTAATTGCATTTAATACTTTCAGAAGAATCAGTTTGATTATTTTAATTGCATTTAATACTTTCAGAAGTGAACAGATTTATTTTACTAATCTAAGACACATTATTTCTATGTGTGCGCATCTTAAATTGAAAACTTTCCTTATTTTTAAATCAGTTTCATTATTTTTAATTGCATTTAATACTTTAAGAAGTGCACAGACTTATTTTACTAACCTAAGCACATTATTTCTATGTGTGAGCATCTTAAATTGAAAGATTTCATCATTTTTAAACCTGTTTTATTGTTTTTAATTGCATTTAATACTTTCAGAAGTACATAGATTTGTTTAATTAACCTAAGAACTACACATATCTGACACAATGTTTCTTGCTTTTGTTGTGCAAAGAATTTTGTGCGAGATCGTGCGTATTTGCTTGTTTTCCGCACAGAACCAATACGCGGTAAGTGTGAAATACCACATTCAGTATTCCCAACGTAACACACATAACAATTTCCCTCTTCTTACCGCTTAAGGGCGACATTCATTTTACTGCTTTAGGCTTTTAACATATTATTTTTAGAGATGTTTAACATAGTAATAATTATAAATTGAAACTTACCACTGCAATTTCACCTAAATTGCAATGTTAATTATTGTTTTTAAATATTTGCAAAAATTAAGTAAAGTCTACTACTCCACGAAACTTATTGCATTCCTGATACAAGTAACAATAAGGAAGCCGTGAAAAAATCAACAAGATTCCAGATGCCGATGTTATTACTGCAATATGTTATATAAATAATATTGTTAAAATATTAAAATGAAAAATAAATCATTACATAACCTTACCGTTTGTTTTAAGATCACATTTACAGACTGGGGGAAAAAAAGACAGACGTATATCACGGCCTGCTGGAGCATAGTAAACATAGAAAACATTTTACAGCAACAATGTTGAAGAAAGATATTTTTTTTGTTCCGAAGTTGGCGTCATTAAACAGAAACCAACATGGAGATTTCATTGCAACTAATTAGAAATTCGTGAATTAAATATTATTATAGTCACAATCATGCCATAGTATGAAAGAAAAATTTCACAACCTCGAGCGGGAATCGAACCTGCGACTTCCTGTCCTCCGGTCAGGTGCTCTACCACTGAGCTATCGAGTTCGTCTCACGCCAAAATGGCATGATTGTGACTATAATAATATTTAAATTCATTAATATGTCACATCAACGGACGTGTATACGTCACCAAACATCGTAAGAAATTCGTCTTTCAGGTATGTAATAAACGATCTTCGCACAAAATAACGTACGATACACGAGCGATATGTTTGTTTTCATGTTCTCGGAAATTAAAAAAGCTCAACTACGTTTCGCTTTTTCAATCTTTTCCTCGAACATGAAAACGTCAACACACCGCTCTTGTAACGCATATTACTATAACGTCATTACTTAGTACCAAACCGTCAAGCTCTCTAGAAGTAACTCGAAGGACTCGTTCAGTGGGAGTGCTAGAGAATAAGCACGCCCCAGCGACGGAGCAGATCCGCTTCTTCTGCGGCTGGCTCCATATAAATGCCCTCCACGTCCCATTGAAGACGCCTTCCTACGTCTGCAAAAGCTATTTTTGCTACAAAACAACAACTTTCTTTAACGGGTCCTATTACAGCCCTAATCTTATTATACACCGCAGGACGCTTTGTAGTGGTATTGTAATTACTCGCAATTTTAATTAAGTTCATTTCGCAGCGTAACGAGTATTTCCGTCCTTTGATGACACGAGTAAACACAGACTGGAAGAGACTGGGAAATTGAGGAAACAACCCGTTTCGAATTCACTTTGTCTTCCTTGTTGACTAACTCAATATTTGAATCTGTTTGTTTTGTTTATAGCGATGCTGTTTTCTATGGCTATGATAGGGGTGATATGTTGATTCGTGATGCAATTTTCAGCGTTCGGAGTTCAAAGCATAACATTCGACGCTGCTATTTGTTAGGTCTGACGTCATATATCTTACGTAACTCTATTAAAAAATCTGGTTTAAATCGAGTCATTTACATAGATGTTTTGCACGAGTAGTAAGGTGAAAATTCTTTGGGTTTTGGTTTTGCATTGCTATTAGAGGGGACTGGTGAATATGTTAGGAGAAAATACACAAACGATTAGGGAAAACAAGGAAATTTTTCTTCAAGCAAGTAAAGCGATCGGTTTGGAAGTAAATCCAGAAAAGACAAAGTATATGATTATGTCTCGTGACCAGAATATTGCACGAAATGGAAATGTAAAAATTGGAGATTTATCCTTCCAAGAGGTGGAAAAATTCAAATATCTTGGAGCAACAGTAACAAATATAAATGATACTCGGGAGGAAATTAAACACAGAATAAATATGGGAAATGCGTGTTATTATTCGGTTGAGAAGCTCTTATCATCCAGTCTGCTGTCAAAAAATCTGAAAGTTAGAATTTATAAAACAGTTGTATTACCGGTTGTTGTGTATGGTTGTGAAACTTGGACTCTCACTCTGAGAGAGGAACATAGGTTAAGGGTGTTTGAGAATAAGGTTCTTAGGAAAATACTTGTGGATAGAGAGATGAAGTTACAGGAGAATGGAGAAAGTTACACAACACAGAACTGCACGCATTGTATTCTTCACTTGACATAATTAGGAACTTAAAATCCAGACGTTTGAGATGGGCAGGGCATGTAGCACGTATGGGCGAATCCAGAAATGCATAAAGAGTGTTAGTTGGGAGACCGGAGTGAAAAAGACCTTTAGGGAGGCCGAGACGTAGATGGGAGGATAATATTAAAATGGATTTGAGGGATGTGTGGTATGATGATAGAGACTGGATTAATCTTGCACAGGATAGGGACCGATGGCGGGCTTATGTGAGGGCGGCAATGAACCTTCGTGTTCCTTAAAAGCCATTTGTAAGTAAGTAATAGAAGGGACTGGGTAGTGATTAGGGGTCGAAAATCCCACTTTTTATTTTGTGTTCCAAAAAGGGATAAACCTGTTCTTTAAATCAATATATACAGGATGAATCGTAAGTAAAATCATTAATTTCAGGGAGTTATTCTTTGAGATATTTCAAACAATAAGCTTAATACAATTTTGCTCGTTTTTGCTTTCTTTTCGATATAAAAATTGTTTTATATGAAACGTTCCATACTTTGTATTGGAAAAGCCATTGATTTAATTGCCAATATGCTCAGTCAATTTAAGAGGGCAGTGTATTATGATAATAAATAACTGAAAGAATTTTAGTTTTGGTTTTCAAATGTTCAGAAACCGAACGGTACCCCTTGTTATAGGGCAGCTGTCCCTTTCAGGATTCTCTCACTCCCCTATATTTCAAAATATTATATTACCCATGTTATTAGAGATTGGTAGTAAACTCTAACAGTACATTTTAGAAATTATGATATGCTTTTAAATAACATTTTATTCTCAAATTTCACTACTGATATCATAAGAAAATCTCCAACTATCAGAGCAGAAATTAAAAAAAGAACCTTACGAGATTATAAACTACAAAAGCATTAGAATTAAAATTTCAGATGTTAAATAACAATAAATGGTAAAAAATAATCAAACGATTAAATAGCTTGAATTAATTATAATTCAACTGTCGGAGAAAGATTAATATAAAAGTTTAAAAAATGCAGAAGTTGGGTGATATTATGAGAACAGTAAGATGGTAGAGAAGCCAAGAAACACAGCTTAAATTTCATAAAGCCACGGAGGTCCCTATGATGTTCTACGGATGCTATATTGTGTTGTGCTGCGTTATTGTTATTGATGTTACTTTGCTATATTTACATATTGCGTTATTTTATATTTTAGGCCTATAATATGTTACTTTATATTACATTAAGATAACGTTATGTTATGTTTTATGTTACATACTACGTTATACGTTGTGTGATGTTTATGTTACATACTACGTTATACGTTGTGTGATGTTTATGTTTATACGTTATATGTTATTTTATGTTATGTTATATTATGTTATGTTACTATGTTATGTTATGTTTATCTTTGCCAAACTCGTTATACGTTTGTGATGTTTAGATCCGTTACAAGGCTGAACTCTGTATTCATCTAGTTCACGTTGTGTGATGTTCTATGTTTATGTTTATTTTTATGTTATGTTAATATTATATTTATATTATTTTATGTCATCTTTATGTCATACTTATGTCACGTTATGTTATGTTATGTTATATTTTTATGTTTTGTTATGTTTGTTATGTGATGTTTATGTTATATTTGTTATACGTTTTGTTATGTTTTATGTTATGTTACGTTATACGTTTGTTATGTTTTGTTATGTTTGATATGTTATGTTATGTTATATTTGTTATGTTGTGTGATGTTTATGTTGTTTGATATGTTATGTTTTATGTTATATTTGTTTTGTGATGTATGTTATGTTTGTTATCTTATGTTATATTATGTTATGTTATGTTTGTTATGTTATGTTATATTTGTTATGTTATGTTATGTTATGTTATGTTATGTTATGTTACATTTACGTTGTTATGTTGTGTTTGTTATGTTATGTTATGTTATGTTATGTTATGTTATGTTATGTTATGTTATGTTTTTATGTTATGTTATGTTATGTTATGTTATGTTATGTTATGTTATGTTATGTTATGTTATGTTATGTTTGTTATGTTATGTTTTATGTTTATGCGTTATGTTATGTTATGTTTTATGTTATGTTATGTTATGTTATGTTATGTTATGTTATGTTATGTTATGTTATACGTTATGTTATGTTATGTTATGTTTTATGTTACATTTGTTATGTTGTTGTTATGTTATGTTATGTTATGTTATGTTATGTTATGTTATGTATGTCATGTTATGTTATGTTATGTTATGTTATGTTATGTTATGTTATGTTATGTTATGTTATGTTATGTTATGTTATGTTATGTTATATACAGAGCGGAAGTGAAATAGTCTTGCAGATTTCCAGAACGAATAGTTCATGTAATACGTTAAAAAAAACTATAACATCATATTGGCTGAAAGTTAATATTTTTTTCCTCAAATGTTTAACAATCGTTTATTCCGTAACTATTGCCAGTACAATGGTGATTTTTGTCCATATCGATAGGAAATCTAATAAAAAATAGTTTTTCCCTCTGGCGTATTTCAATAGCATGAATGGTTTTCGTGTTACTGTAAGTTTAATTTTATGTTTGAATTCAGGGCATTGCTGAGTATGTTTTACCAAGTTCGTTGACCTCTTACATCTGTATCACGAGTATATTGTGTTAGCGGCGATGTTGCAGGACTGCTGAAGCTTCAAACTTAACTTTCTAATTAACCGTGCATCGTTCCTTTAATCTGCAGGGTTATTTCGTTTCTACCATGTACATCCGTCTATTAGAAACAGAATTTTTTCACATACCGTGCTATAAAGTAATAAATGGGACTTTCAGTTTTACTTTTCTCCCATAAAATTCATGCTCTCGTTAGGGTTTTCAATCGCGAATCTCAGATCCAACGGCAAATATGGAAACAACCACTTCAACGAGTAAGGCAGCTTTGTGGCTAAAATTATTCAAAAGAAAATTGGAAAGCGTTAATAGTACATTATGCAACGAGCTATAATGATAGTAATTAAGACGCGAGTTTCATAATTTTCATACGAGCGTCTTAATTACCATTATAGGCAAGTTTTATACGACTTTTTATGCTCGACCATATTTCTAACTTGAAATTATTCATAAGTATTCATGTTATTCTTATCTGAGTGGGGAGCGGAACTGACCTTGTGCAATACCTCCTTTATGTAGTAATTGTGAGATGTGCGCAGACGCGAAAGTATTGATTTTCTCCGAGAAATAAATATCGACATGACCTCGAAATAGTCCACATCTGTGGAGTAAATGGGTCAGCGCGTCTGGCTGCGAAACAGGTGGCCCGGGTTCGATCCCGGTTGGGGCAAAGTTACCTGGTTGAGGTTTTTTCCGGGGTTTTTCAACCCAATACGAGCAAATGCTGGGTAAATGATCCGGTGCTGGACCCCGGACTCATCTCACCGGCATTATCACCTTCATCTCATTCAGAGCTAAATAACCTAGATGTTGATACAGCGTCGTAAAATAACCCACTAAAATGAAATTGACCTCGATGTAATGTAGAGGTAAATAAACATTAATCTTGATATATCCTTGAAATTGAATTAGACATTGAAAAACGAGATGACAAATAGAATTTATTTGAATATTATTTACAATTAACGCTAATTATTATAGTAACAGAACTGACTTTATTTCAAATATAGGTGATTTATTGTGCAATTGGTAAAATTAATTTGCGGGAATGTACTTTGTGAAAAGCTGGAAGATGACGGAGAATTGATGTTAATTTGTGTTTTGTTTTTTTCGACTGAGTTTAATATTGTATTTGAAATTTCAATTTTATTTTGGATCGATTCTTCAACATAACCTTCTGCGACAGTATTGGATTTCCAGCCTCCGTGACGTTTCAATATTGTGATGTCGCCGCCAGCGTCTACTAAAATTGTCGCAGAACTCCTGCGAAAACAGTGGCCTGTGTATATCCGAGAATAATCGATACTTGCGCTTTCATATTGCTACAATGGTATTTTGTGATTGGTGGAACACCTGAACTTTAATGAATAGGTGTACTTTAATGAGGTCCATTAAAGGGCCGCTACCAGGTGTATAATTACTACATTTCGGCATGGTCAAGCATAATAGTACATTATGCAACGAGCCTATAATGAAGGTAATTAAGAAGTGAGTATGGATATTTATGAAACGAGCGCAAGCGAGTTTAAATTGGAATACGATCTTAATTACCATTATAGGCGAGTTTCATACGACTTTTTATGCTCGACCATATTTCTAACTTGATATTATTAATTTTATTGTATCTGACCTGGAGCAATGTCCCGTATGTTGTGCGATGTGCGCAGACGCGAAAGTATTGATTTTTTCCGAGGAACAGATGTACACATTGACCTTGCTAGGCCATAAGAACCTACAGAGATAACTTTGAAATTAAATTAGACATTGAAAAACGAGATGACAAATTGAATTTATTTGAATATTATTTACAATTAACGCTAATTATTATAGTAACAGAACATAACCTTCTGCGACAGTATTGGATTTCCAGCCTCCGTGACTTTTCGCTAATTGTCTTTCGATTGCATATCCGAGAATAATCGATACTTGCGGTTTTATAACCGTACAAAGCTGACTTGTCACTGGCTGAACAGCTGTAAGCTGACTTGTCATTGGCTGAACACCTGTACTTTAATGAGTAGGTGTACTTTAATGACATGCATTAAAGGACTGCTACCAGGTGTATAATTACTACATTTCGGCATGGTCGAGCATAAATTAATAAATGGAACTTCCAGTTCTACTTTTCTCCCATAAAATTCATGCTCTCGTTAGGGTTTTCAATCGCGAATCTCAGATCCAACAGCAAATATGGAAACAACCACATCAACGAATACGGCAGCTTTGTGGCTAAAATTATTCAGAAGAAAATTGGAAAGCGTTAAATTAAATTATAGTACTAGATATCAGATCAGTGGTTACTTAATACCGTAATGGGATAGTCACAGTTAATATTTTGTAATAATACTAACAACCAACATGTGTGGGGTATTTTACGCAGCATACTGGTAACTCGTGCAATCCCCATTATTTAACCAGTGTAAAATGTCAGTAACTTGAAACTTGAGCAATTAGCGCTTCTCTCGGCAAAAGCCAGCCTAACCCTTCTACAAGTAGTTATTAAATTTTTTCTTGTGCTTCTCTAGCAGCTCTCGGTACATGATACCATGGTAACCCCCAAGTCTGATATTATATTCGTTACTAACACGAAATACGAGAGAAAGTGAAGGTATTTTCAGACTAGACTCTTAGGCACCCCGCGAAGATAATATTACATCGATATTGAAGTTGCGTGGCAGAATTATTTTAGGAAATTTATGTATGTATGTATTTATTCACACTGCAATGGGTATGTACCCGGTGGCAGTGGTAACTGATTACACTCAATAATGACAATAATAAACTTATTAACTAAAAATATAATTAATAATAATACTAATAATTAATGCTAATAATAAATTATAATAATAACTAGCCGTACCCGTGCTCTCCGCTGCACCCGTTACAAATAAATATAAAGTAATTACATAATTAAATAAGACGTTTGATCCAGGGAACATTCGTCTTTGATAGAAGAATAAATCGTTTATTATGTTACCTAATTTAAATTGTATTAAAAAAATTAAAATGCGATCATTTTGATCTAGAGACTACTCATTTGGTCATAAAAATTAGTTTAGGAAATACAGGAAACGAATGCCTATAAAATTTTCTGTGCATAAGAAGCTATTTTAATCTTACCTGTCCTCGATTCACTCAGAAGTTGCTGTAATAACGTTATAGCATTATGTCCCTCTAGAGAAACTACACTTTCCAATGGTGAATTATTAATTAATTAAACAAATCGGTTAATTTAGCTTCTGATATTACTTCATACAAACACAGAAACATTCTCTTTAGGCTGCCGTATGTTTCATAGCTTTCGATTGTTGTTGTCCAAGGCCCCTTATAGACGAAGTCATTTGTTTTTTATTTCATTACACCGCCTTAGATGGCGTTGTTATTCTAATTTTCAAACTCATTTATCTCATTAAATATCAGTCCTATCAAAATGTTGCATGGAATAAAACTTATTGGAAATTATTTTTAAAGAAACTTTTGTTATGTAATATTTTTCACGAAAATTAATAATAAGGGAGATATTTCGATTTATTTGATTCAAGCCCCCTTATAACCCCCCTTTTAAATAAAATATTTTGAATGCCATATAGCCTAAATTCTAAGTTACAACGAACTTAATTTATAATCCAATTTTCATATAAATCGGTTCAGCCATTATCACGTGAAAAGGTAACAAACATCCAGACAGACAGACAGACATACAAACAAAAATTTCAAAAAAGCGATTTTCGGTTTCAGGGCGGTTAATTATATATGTTAGGACCAATTATTTTTGGAAAATCGAAAATTACCAGAAAAATTTCGGCTAACAGATTTATTATTAGTATAGATAATAATAATAATAATAATAATAATAATAATAATAATAATAATAATAATAATAATAATAATAATAATAGTAACAGGGAACATCCTAAATTAAATGAAGCACGATGGCTTAAAATAACATTTAAAGTAAATCCAATTTGTATCTAAAACCTAAGTTCGAACTAAAACCCACAAGTATGATATGTTCATATCTGCACAAATACCTTTCAACATTACACTCATTTCGCTGTCAACTCACTCACTGCACTGGAACTACGACACATTTCACTGATTCTATCCTGATTTCACTAACACTTCAAAACATTTCACTGTTCAAATACTTTGCACTGCCACTATAAACTATAAAGCTTCACTGACAGGAACACGTTTCACTTACACAACACACTTCACTGACACAACATAATTCTTCACTGATACAACACTTCAATAACAAAATATAATTTACACCCTTTAAATACTGTATATAATTACCGTCTATTAGTAAAGTCCTTAAGCCTATTTTTAAATACGTTTTTGGTTGTTGGTAAAGCCTTTAGGAAGTCTACGATTTATAGACACGTTATACTAAAATGATAGGCAGTTTCACTTTCGAGTCATTGCCGACTGTCATGTACATTACATAATGACAAGATGTCACTATATATAGCTTCGAAATCCATCTAGACTTTGAATGTTCGTCTGTTGTTAATTTTATTTTACGATGTCTTAAGGGGATATGTACAGCTTACAGCAGTAAAATTTTGGAAATAGTCAACATTTTTTTTCTGCATTACTGTATCTTGTACAATAATTAAAATTCGTATGTGTTAAACACTGTCCTTGTGCTGTAGCAAAAAAGTGTTTTTACGATTTAACAAAATTATTTACATTTTTTTCTCAAAATTCATTTCACTGTGCAGTAATGAAGCATTTCCCACGTAACTCAAAAACTATCCAGCATTCTGTGATGACATTTTTTGTGTATATTTATGCATGTCATATCTGCAATATGTTGCAAGACCACTTCTCTATCTTTGATAGATTGTCTGTTGTATTGTATTGTATTTATTAACATTCCATGGTATTCATACATGCTTACAGCTAGAATATGGAACAAGTCAAAAAAATTAATACTATTATAAAATCTTAATTTATAGTCACAGTCTAGATGAAATATATACAGACGAGATTTACAATATAGTCTACTAGTACAACACATAGTTTTAGTAGCAATTTCATGAAGTGTTATTGAATGTCATGAATTCACCTACAGAATAGAAGGCGTGAGAAATTAAGTACTTCTTTAATTTGGCCCTAAATAATTTTATGTTTTGAGTTTCATTTTTTATATCGATAGGGAGCCTATTAAAAATTTTTACTGCCATATAACGCACTCCTTTTTGATAGCACGATACAATTGCCGATGGAGCGTGAAAGTCACTTTTTTGACGTGTATTTATGCTATGAACTGTTGAATTAGTTACAAAGTTTTCACGATTACATACGAGGAAGACTATTAATGAAAAGATATACTGACAAGCCATGGGCATTATTTGTAGTTTTTTGAAAATAGTCCTACACGACTCCTAGATTTCGCACCTACTATTATTCTAATTACTCTTTTTGTAATAGAAATATATTGTTACTATCTGTGGAATTTCCCCAGAATATTATTCCAAAACTCATTACCGAGTGGAAGTATGCAAAGTATATTGTTTTTAAGGTATTGATATTTACTATCTTTTTGCATAGATCTAATAGAAAAACAAGCTGAATTTAGTTTGGGAGTAATTTCTTTAATATGATTTTTCCAATTTAACACATTATCGATTTTTAAGCCAAGAAATTTGGTTGTTGTTGTTTCTAATAGGGATCTATTGTTAATTATTGCGCTAGAAATTTGCGACGTTGAATTTGGACAGGATTTAAATTGAATTATGTTAGTTTTGTTACAATTTAATACTAATTTATTGACTGAGAACCAGTCACATATTTTGAAGAGAATTTCCTCTGTTGAAGATTGGAATGTGTTGGAGTTATTGGCTGTAATTACTATACTTGTGTTATCTGCAAATAATATGGGATGACCTACATCTTTTATAAGGGGGGCAAGATCATTTATAAACACTAGAAAAAGTAGGGGACCTAATATTGATCCTTGAGGAATTCCATTATTAATAGTTCCCAATGTCGATGTAGATTTCATAGTTGTATTGATTTCAACTTTCTGTTAAAAATCAATTCATTTAAAAAATGGTAAAATTCAAAGTTAATCACAAACATAACAAAAATTGTTTATGTGATTTACACAGTATTTCCAGTTATGTTTCACTTTAAAAGAAATTTTTACCACACTTAAAATTAGGACAAAGAAAACACGGGTTATGAAACCTGTTTCGTGAATGAAAGGTCTAACTCAACTGAGAATTAATACTAACTCTCACAGTCTTAAGAAGAATAAAATTTATTATTATGAATTCTGATTTCACAGACAACAGTGATCTAAAGTTATAGGTCAATTATTAAAGCAGTATAGTGAAATATTCAAATAATTTCTTTATATTAGCATGTTAGTGTTATATTTAGCAATAAAAATAAATCAATTTTCTAAATTAAAAAAAATTGTGGATGGTAGAAAAATTCTGACTTCATTTTTGGAATCAACAGATGAAACTACGTAAGAAGCAGCAGAAATTGTACATTTAACAAAATCACTGTTGACCAGTTATTAATTTTGAAGTTCAAGTGCGTTCAATGGCTTGGCAAACATATTTGTTCAAAACATCTTTATTGTGCAAACCATTAAAAATAAGTTGCAGTGTTATCATGATATACTCCATTATATTTTACATTCACCGTAGGCCTACTGTACCGCCACTTGTGCAGTGAGCGCCAGACATTTAAACTCCCTGCGTACAAGGCTATACTCCTCAATAAATTCAGCATGACAAAAATGCGAAGTCTGGTCATAACAGAATAGGTTTTTTGGTCATGTGTGCAATTGTGATAACAGTGGCTATAGTTTGATTTCTTGTAGTGATGTGCTTGTGATAGTACAAGTGGTATTTGTGATGACACTACTGGTTTTAACAACTTGTTTAAGTCAAGTGACCTACATATGTAAGAATACTTCTTCCATAATTCATTCCCACAGAAAACTAAACCGACGTTTTACCTCTCGGCCTTAAAAATAACCTGATCCAAACTTTAGTGATGCCCCACTTCGATTACTGCGATTCTCTATTCACGAATCTAAATACTGATCTTGTCCATAGACTACAGCGTGTTCACAATATCTGCGTTCGTTTCGTTTGTAACATTAGAAAATTCGATCGTGTAACACCGTCACTAGAATTGTTGTCTTGGAGTCCACTTAAAGAAAGAAGACTCTTCAACTCTCTCCTATTACTATTTAAAATCATCCACACCTCCACACCCTCTTACCTAGCATCTCGTTTTGTTTACCTTTCACTACATCGAACCCGGAACATGTACTTTCTTTCTATTCCTCTGCACAGAACATTCTTCTACTCATAATCTTTCAGCATATCGATTCCCCGCCTCTGGAATTTTCTCCCTGACCATGTCAGAGACTATCGGACAATATCAAAATTCAAATTTAAATATAAAAATTACATTCTAGAACATGGAATTGCTTGTTGAACACCTGTCAGGTTGCGTAATTTGGACTTAACCCATGACATATAGTAAATATTGTAACTATGCTCTTGTAAAATTGACAATTAATATGTAATGTATTTATTTTTTTTTTAATTTTTATTTTTATTATCAGTTATCACTATTATCATTGCTGTCTCTGTTTTTCTTTCTTTTTTTTCTTGTATTAGCTCGATGAGAGCTGTATAGCGTTCTTTTGACTCTGTTGACCCTCTATAGGGCTTTAATTTAATTTGTATTATTTTCATCAGTGTTTGTACTTCTTTTTTGTATTTATATGTTCTATCTCGTAGGATGGAAAAGAAGGCCTTATGGCCTTAATCCTGTCAGATTAAATAAATAAATAAATAAATAAATAAATAAATAAATAAATAAATAAATAAATAAATATATCAACTCCGCATTTTTCTGGAGATCATGAATTTTTTAATTGAGAGGTGAGTCCGAGATTACGCTATGGAATTACTTCAAATTCGTTTTATTGGGGAAACCCTCGAAAAATCAATCCAAATAATCAGTCTTAACTGGATTCGAACCAACGCCCTAGCACCGTTTCCGAGCACGAGTCTAGATCGCTACGCCCAGCAGCACTAGTGGTCTGGTAGTGTTGTAATAGTAGTGGTGGTGGAAGTATTGCTGGTGGTTTTAGTAGTAACCGTTGTCGCAATAGCTCAGCGAAGGTTTACTCCCACATTACCGTATGCAAGTGCAGAATGGCGACAACTGTGATATGCGAATCATTGTGACTAATGACTGTAATAAAGCTGATGTAATTGATATAATCTTTCATCATGATGCTGTGTAGCACGGCGAGATATTAATAATGAGACAAAATTAATGGAAATT
Source organism: Periplaneta americana (assembly GCA_025594305.2). Classification (NCBI taxonomy): domain Eukaryota; kingdom Metazoa; phylum Arthropoda; class Insecta; order Blattodea; family Blattidae; genus Periplaneta; species Periplaneta americana. Next base: position 147,881,633 of record JAJSOF020000011.1, on the reverse strand, counting down.
GTCTTAATAGCGCTAGCTTCCCGACTGTGCAGCTGCCAGTGCTATGATCCCAGCGCATAATTTTTATACAATAAGTAAAATAATGAAACAAATCAATCTACAAACTTGTCTGTTTATTAAGGGACTGAATACCCATTAATTTTAGTTAATCATAATCTGACATACGTTTTCGACTAGTCATCATCAGATCTATGAAGGAATACATAGTTACATCACAGTCTAGTATATACAGTAACGAAGCTCAATACGTAGTAAATATGCATCCATAGACAGTTGCTAACCAATAGGATCGCTACTAACGGCTCACCACAGAGAATGTGAAATAGTACCGGCACCAGAGGTCTGCATCGGACATTTTCTCTCGAGCGCCAAGTAGTTCATAGCATAATCCGATAGATAGCGCACATGCATGATGGGTAAAATTGTCACGAGCGATAAATCCTCGAACGGTATAAGCCGAGCGTTAGACATTCTTTTTGTTACAGTGATGAACTGTGTAGTAACATCATAGATGTTTATCATTTCAAAACTTTGCAGTGTTTAACTAACTTCTCCGTAGTACAACTACAAAACTTTCTTTAAAATGTAATATAAATGTTGTAGGTAAATGTTTCCCCCCCCCCCACACAGGAGTGATTTTGTTTTTGCCACATCTGATAGATGTTATTGGATGTAAATGTAATTATTATAAACGGAGAACACAATCACGATAATGCAAGAACTGTATCAAGTTTTCTAGTAGTAGTAGTAGCGTAGTAGTAGTAATAATAATAATAATAATAATAATAATAACAATAATCTCTAATAATTAGTATATATCAACCTTTGCACCTGTAACAGCTGTGCAGCATGATTATTCGTTTTATTATATTTTCTGTGACGTTATCTCTGTACTAATATTGTTATTAATCAACTGCTATATCAATAATATTTTGTAAAACGTTTCTACATTGTCGCAGTATATAGGCGGAACACTATGTATGGACCTATCATATTATACATGTGGTAAATCAAATATTGAATAATTATTAGTTAGCAAAAATAACTGTATATCGAAGTTTTTCATACTATTTTATTTATAACTTCATGTTCCTGTTTTGGTACGTTCCATTGACTGTTCCATTAAACGTTTGTCATAAACGCAGAAAATAAAGCCTTATTTTTACCGTGTGAGCAAAACATATGTGTATCTTATCTGTCGCCTTCCATACAAGATAAGACATGTCGGTGAGATGACCTTGTACTGTGCTTCTATTTATTACGAGCGTATCACGACCGATCGTATGTCACTAGAGGGTGCGACACTCGACCGAATTCAAGCGAGCGATTTAACTCCAATGCAGCACTCTGACCGACACAGTCTATTGTTCCTAGTACCCTCAACAACCCAAGTTTCGTGACTGTATATACTAGACTGTGGTTACATGATGAAGGCAAAGATCGTGATATTTTTTTTCTATAGTCAATTGTTCTTTATTATTGTCTGTTGTATTCAACATCGACTTTCACGAGGCCATGGAAATTATAATACGAAATTAAATAACATTGTTGATACATCATGAAGGCCAAAATCTAGACAGTTTATGCAATAAGTATCTTTACACAGTCCAGGACTGTATCAAATACCTTACTAAAATAATACCGGACAGCTAGTAGTTCTGAGCGCGAACGACCCTGGTGCTGCTATCTAGGCGGCCGGTGTGGCGATACTCGCGAAACAAGCTGTAATCAACTTCAGTGTATATTGTTTCTTGGCTAGTTAATAGTTGTATTAATTAGTGCTGTGTTAAAATGTCAGGGTGTATATGTGCTGTTTATAATTGCTACAATATTACAGCATTATAAATTGCTACATCGCAAAGCATGTTTTATGGAACCGTAAAGAATTTGCGGTTTGAAATGTTGGCAAACAAAGAAACAAATGGTAGGGAGGTGATAAAAGCAGGAGAAAGTATATAAAAATTAGAAGAAATAAAGTACTTTAATACAATAAAATAGATATATTAATTGACTTACTAAAATTCTATACTAATGTTTGAACGACTATCGACTATCTATGCAGGCAATAAATTATATGAGTTTCTGAATTGATTAAAGTTGCAACACTTGATACCAAACTGACAATATGTAACAGATACTTCATTGTGTTCTTTCATTAATAACTAAAAGACTAAGGATTTTCGGACATATTTTTATGAACTTTTTTCTTCCTGTGTTGTGAGGAACATACCCCCAAGGTTTATCGAAGTATTTCTGAAACATCCTGTATAATTATGCAATTAAATCAGACGTCTTTCCTTCTTTCTTTCTTTCTTTCTTTCTTTCTTTCCTTTCTTTCTTTCTATCCTTTCTTTCTTTCTATCTTTCTTTCTTTCTATCTCTCTTTCTTTCTTTCTTTCTATTTTTCTTTCTTTCTTTCTTTCTTTCTTTCTATCTTTCTTTCTATCTTTCTTTCTTTCTTTCTTTCTTTCTATCTTTCTTTCTTTCTTTCTATCTTTCTTTCTTTCTTTCTTTCTATCTTTCTTTCTTTCTTTCTTTCTTTCTTTCTTTCTTTCTTTCTTTCTTTCTTTCTTTCTTTCTTTCTTTACCTTAGTTTAACCTCTCCCTTCTAGGTACATTTACACGACCCACGCCACCCGGGCCTTACAGGGCCGCTACCTGTCGGGAGAGGAATTAAGCTATGGATCACATACATACTTTTTGACCACACAAGGACATGGAGGGCCTCCCCGGACGAGGGATCAGCTCAATGCCAGCGCCACCTCCGATACAACACAAACATTTAAGACATTACACAGCATTCACTCACACATATGAAAGGATTAAGGGAAGGATCGCCGTCCATGGCCGGACTTTCAAGAGGTACAATCCCGACATTTGCCTGGAAGTAGCTGAGGAAACCATGAAAAACCTCAGGATTTCTGGCCCCTGGGATCGAACCCCGGACCTCCCGAATGCCGCGCCGCTAGAAGTCAGACGTCTTACCTTTCCTAATTCTGTATAAAAATAGCATTTCTTGTGCAATCTTGCAAATGAAACCTTATTGCTCTAATATAACGCATGAAAAAGTATTTATTTTTAATGATAGATGAAGTAAGAAATAGTACATTATGCAACGAGCCTATAATGGTAGTAATTAAGATGCTAGTATGATTATGAAACTAGCGCAAGCGAGTTTCATAATTTTCATACGCGCGTCTTAATTACCATCATAGGCAAGTTTCATACGACTTTTTATGCTCGACCATATTTCTAACTTGAAAATTTCATAAGTATTCATATTATTTTTATCTGACTGGGGAGCGGAAGTGACCTTGTGCAATATCTCGTAAATTATGAGATGTGCGCAGACGCGAAAGTATTGATTTTTTCCGAGGAACAATAATGTCATTGATCTTGATATAATCTAGAGAGAAAAATGAACATTAATATTGATATAACCTGTTAATTGATTTAGACATTGAAAAACGAGATGACAAATTGAATTTATTTGAATATTATTTACAATTAACGCTAATTATTATAGTAACAGAACATAACCTTCTGCGACAGTATTGCATTTCCAGCCTCCGTGACGTTTCGCTAGTTGTCTTTCGATTGCATATCCGAGAATAATCTATACTTGCGCTTTCATATTGCTACAATGGTGTTTTCTGATTGGTGGAAAACCTGAAATTTAAAGAATAGATGTACTTTAATGAGGTCCATTAAAGGGCTGCTACCAGGTGTATAATTACTACATTTCGGGATGGTCGAGCATAAACTATTATATCTATCACCATATTCAATATAGTAAATTTACTTGAATTATTTCGAAATGGATAACACATACGAGAATGATTTTTTCATAACTTGGCATTCTTTTTTTTTTAATTTTGAAATTACTTCTTTGTTCTATAGATCTTGTATCGAAGAGCGCAAATAATCATAACGCCTTACAAATGCACTGGCACGTTATGTTTTCCTGCTTTGTTAAATTTCAGGAGAATGCCATTTCCCCTCTTTATTAGTGAAGTGCTAAAATCCGACTCGCCGTATGGGTTGCATAGCTGACAGGGTGTCTGGTCAGCTAATAGCCACTATAACGTTAACTAGAGCAACGGTTTGTGCCAGTCGTTAAAATCGTGGCGGCATGGCAGAGTTACATTAGATATAATGGTTATAGTAAATTAGGCGTGGTCCATTAAATTCTCTAGTAATTTCAAGACGAGAGCTATAGTTGCTTCTCTGTACTAGCGCTTCTGTCACTGTTTACAATTTCCATCCTCGTTCTCAAAATAAATTGCAAATTAAGTCCACAAGAATTGACACAAAATTATTATCTAACAACATCCACTAACAAATTAATTGAGTTAAGATTTCCGTATTTTCAATGTGGAGAGAGATTCTTTTTTGTTTTCTTAAATTTTGTTGTCGATTCGACACATAAATCTTCGCCTCTGATTCCAAATTATTCATAAACCTGAATTAATACATTCATAGTATTCTTCCCAATAGCAGATCCTTCTCTGCAAGCCCAGCATTCTACACTTTTCTCTCTTTTCCGTATTCCTTCTCTTCTCTGCCTAACATCCATATATCTTAATGTTGTGTATCATCTGATACATTTTTCTGCCCCAAACGTTTCTTCCGTTCACCGTTACTTCCAGTGCAGCCTTCAGTGGTTAGTTTTTATTGCACTAAACCAATCAATTTATTTTTCAATTCCTGCTAAATTTCAGTATTTTTCTTCCTTCACCCACTCTTTCTAGCACAGCTTCATTTCTTATTTTGCTGTCCATTTCAGACGCTCCATTTTTCTCCATATATACACTTCAAATTAAATTTCTCTCTTCACTTTCTCTTAATGTCTATGTTTCTGCTTACACAATGCCACACTCCACACTAAGCACTTCAGTAGTCTCTTTGTTAGTTCTGTTTCAAAGGTTGCGCAGAAAATCCTTCTTTTTCTACTAAATCCTTCCTTTGCCATTGCTATCCTCCTTTTGACTTCCTGGCAGCAGCTCAAGTTACTGCTTATAGTCTATACCCCAGGTATTTGAACTGTCCATTTGTTCCACTGCCTCACTCCGAATTCGCATGTTTAACTTCTTTATTTTTCTTTTGAGATAGCATATTCATTCATTCATTTTGTGTTCTGCCCAAGGGCAGGTCTTTCACTGCAAACCCAGCTATCTCCAGTCTTTCCTATGTTCTGCCTTCCTCTTCGTTTTCTCATATGATCCATATATCTTAATGTCGTCTATCATCTGATATGTTCTTTTTCTCCCGTTCACCATTACTTCCAGTGCACCATTCAGTAGGCAGTTTCTTCTCAGTGAGTGACTCAACTAATTCCTCTTCCTCTTTCTGATCAGTTTCAGCATCATTCTTTCTTCACCCACTGTCTCCAACACACCTTCATTTCTTATATAGCATATGTAGGTTAAAATAAAAAGCTTTGCAAGATTTTTCATACCTTACATTCAACATACTGAATTTTAACTTGTAATTAATTACATCTTAACAATTTGTTTTTATTGTAACTCTGTATTTGAGATGTTTGTTGTATGCTATCGTTTGATCAGCATTCACAGCTATCTCCGTTATATTATACTTTCTTACATCTTGCGTTTTACGTTCATGCAACGTGATTATGTCATCTCTTAGACCTGATGATGCCATATACGGCAAAAGCACTACTGGGTGTTCATTTCAAAGTGTGTCATGACGTCACTGTTGTGATTCAGCGATTTTGAAGCGAGTTTCAGCTTTTATGTCAGAGAAATTGCCTATTATTCAAGGCGTTCAATCTGAACTTGAGAACATGTACGGTATAATTTGAACGTCGGCGTCGTAGCGACAGATGGCGGTCTGTACGGTCTGTGTGCTACCATAACCTCTTTCCAACTGTATTTTGCGCGAGCAAGTCGTACGCAGGGTATTTGTTATCATCGGTAACGGCAACATTCCACAACATAAATCAAATGCTCCGTGTCCATGTTGACCGTCGAAGTTAATGTCAACAAATACTGTACGTAAATAAACGTCTTAACCCTCTCACCATATCCCGACAGTAAGAAAAAAAACTCACCTCAGTACGTGTTTCCAAACAGTTCACATTACTGCCGGAACTACCGTACGTATCGGTAAGTACTCTTCATAACGAACGCCGTACTCGCTAGGCAACTTCTCTGGCACATAGGTAATACGCCTTTGCGGAAGTGTAGGAAGATTGAATTCTCTAGGCTCATCGGCTAGCCACATGACGGCATACAGCGAGCCATGACACACTTTGAACTGAATACGCAGTAGTCATTTTAACTTATAATCATGACCTAATGTTTTATTTGTATAACAATTAGACCTAATAAATTGTGGAATTTAATTATTCTGCATTTAACTTGTCGGACCAAAAATGTCTCTTAAATATCTTCAGACGTTAACTATCTGGTTTGCAATCCGAAGATTCATATTGGTATCTTATAAAATCTGAAATTTCTTCTTTATCTCGTTTTATGTTTCATCAGCATTGGTATGGTAAACTCTATAGTATATCCGACCAGCTCAGCAAGAATGCTGTTGCAGTCTTTCGGCTGATAGTTGGTCATGATTTTTTGGCGAAGAGCCTTCATCAGATCGGCATCTTGCTCGAACCCTAGTGCACATGAGGAAATGGACAGAAGTCACCTTAGTCGCTGCCCATTGTTATCCAGCACTTCAGAACGAGACCGAAATTGAGAAACCAAAAGACAAATGGGTCAATGAATTTTTTTTTCAACGTACCACGCCATTAAAAAAAATCCATCATCCAAACAAGTCTCTGTTATCGCAAAGTCCTACGATCAAACAAACAAAAGTATCTTAGCCTCTAATTCTCGAAGTATTTTTACAAGCAAGACTTTTCACCAAACTTGTGCTATTAGATTCAGAACAATCCTCAGCATAAAACTTTTGGTGTTACAGAATAATAAAATCTGTGGCCAGGAGGAAAAAGGTCTTAAGTCAATTTTTTGTGAAAATATTTTTTTATATATTCTGAAAGCGGAAACAATTCTCTACAATCTGGTAAAACGGCTAAAGTCAAATAAAACTCCTGACTGGATTTATATAGCGTTACCAAATGTCCTAAGTACTTTTTGAATCGAGCACACACAATAAAAGACTTAAGAATATTTTATTTAATACTTTATTCCTTACAAACCATCAGTCCACACCTGTGGAGTAACGGTCAGCGCGTCTAATCGCGCGAAACCAGGTGGCCCGGGTTCGAATCCCGGTCGGGGCAAGTTATCTAGTTGAGGTTTTTCCGGGGTTTTCCCTCAACTCAATACGAGCAAATGCTGGGTAACTTTCGGTGTTGGACCCCGGACTCATTCACCGGCATTATCACCTTCATATCATTCAGACGCTAAATAACCTAGATGCTCATACAGCGTCGTAAAACAACCCAATTAAAAATACAAACCATTACGTGTTTATTTTCCATGCTTCCCTCTTAAAAAGATCTAACTTGTATTTTAGCCATTTTATCACATACTGATACCCTTTCCTTCTAAAACGTTAAGCACCAGGATAAATAATCCTATAAGTGTTTGCATTCATAATAATTTACATTTCTCATTTATTTTGACATGAAAATGGTCTTATGTTTACATAGTCCCTTCTACTCAGTTTGAGTCCTAGTCTTAAAAGGGCTTAAGTGCGGCTATTTCCGGAGATAACCAAGAAAATTGTTAAATGGGTAATGTTACCTATTTTAGAAGAAATATAAACAAATAATACTTACTTACTTATTTACTTACTTACTGGCTTTTAAGGAACCCGGAGGTTCATTGCCGCCCTCACATAAGCCCGCCATAGGTCCCTATCCTGAGCAAGATTAATCCATTCTCTATCATCATATCCCACCTCCCTCAAATCCATTTTAATATTATCCTCCCATCTACGTCTCGGCCTCCCTAAAGGACTTTTTCCCTCCGGCCTCCTAACTAACAGTCTATATGCATTTCTGGATTCGCCCATACGTGCTACATGCCCTGCCCATCTCAAACGTCTGGATTTAATGTTCCTAATTATGTCAGGTGAAGGAAATAATGCGTGCAGTTCTGTATTGTGTAACTTTCTCCATTCACCTGTAACTTCATCCCTCTTAGTCCCAAATATTTTCTAAGCGCTTTATTCTCAAACACCCTTAACCTTTGTTCCTCTCTCAAAGTGAGAGTCCAACTTTCACAGCCATACAGAACAACCGATAATATAACTGTTTTACAAATTCTAACTTTCATATTTTTCGTCAGCAGACTGGATGATAATAGTAATATGCGTTACAAGAGCGGTATGTTGAAGTTTGAAAAAGTGAAACGTAGTTGAGCTTTTTTAATTTCCGAGAATTGAAAGAAAACATACCGCTCGTGAATCGTACATTATTTTGTGCGAAGATCGTTTATTACATACCTGACAGAGGAATTTCTAATTAGTTGCAATGAAATCTCCATCTTGGTTTCTGTTCAATGACGGCAAATTTGCAAAACAAAAATATCTATCTTCAACATTGTTGCTTTAAAATGTTTTCTGTGTTTACTATACTCCAGCAGGCCGCGATATACGTCTGTTTTTTTTCCCCAGTCTATAAATGCGAACTTAAAACAAACGGTAAGGTTATGTAATGATTTATTTTTCATTTTAATATTTTAACAATATTATTTATATAACATATTGCAGTAATAACATCTGCAAGTTGATTTGTTCATTTTTTTCACGGCTTCCTTAATGTTACTTGCATCACGAATGCAGTAACTTTAGTGGAGTTGTAGAGTTTACTTAATGTTTGCAAATATTTAAAAACAATAATTAACAGTGCAATTTAGGTGAAATTGCAGTGGTAAGTTTCCATTTTATAATTATTACTATATTGAACGTCTCTAAAATAATATGTTAAAAGTCTAAAGCAGTAAAATCAATATGTCACTTAAGCGCTAAGAAGAGGGAAATTGTTATGTGTGTTAGGTTGGGAATACTGAATGTGGAATTTTAGACTTTCCACGGATTGGTTTTGTGCGGAAACCAAGCAAATACGCACGATCTCGCACAAAAGTTATAAACAAATATAAGAGGTTTTTCCATAAACAAATGATATCCCGGAAAAACCTCTTAATTAAAAAAACTCTATAATTGACACCAATTTCAATCTTTCTACTGCTCTCCTGAAAAGCATACAATTTTTACTTAAGACCTTTTACCTCGTGGCCACATTATCTGGAGGTTTCAAGGCCATCTTATTTTCTCGAAGCTTTACATCTGGCTATATTCAAGGGGTCCGTTATGCCGCAGCTTACTATATCTTCTCCATGCTGTCCTGAAGGAAGCTGTCAATATCTGCATTGCCCCCCCCCCTCTACCAGTATCTGAAATCCTATTTTATACGACTTTGTATTTTTATGGTCGCCTTATATTCCATAATGGCTTACTACAACGTCAGAATGACGGCCCCATGCAAAGTTGCGCCATAGATAGAATGAACAACAAACTTCCTTCCGGCAATAAATCTTTATTGAAATGGATGGGGAGACTGATAAATTGTCTCTGTTTTATTTGCCAAACTTTCGAGGGGGTAATAATCGGGTTTGGTGGGGAGGAAACTCGTATATCATGCCCCTTCGAACAAGTACAAGGTATCGCTATGGTTGTCTTATGTGAACAACTATCCCGCTTATCGCATTTACGTTCAGATGTTTGTAAAGACTGCATCTTACTTTCTTTGCTCATGCATGTCCAGTCTTATGGGATAATACGTGAAGGACTCTTTGAGGATTCACAGCTACAGTTATTATGAAACGAAACTTTTATTCAAAGTTCTCTGAAAAAGTTTTGCAAGAATGTGTGCTCTAACTTCTCATAATAATAATAATAATAATAATAATAAATAATAATAATAATAATAATAATAATAGTGTGTTAGTTGGGAGGCCGGTGGGGAAAAGACCTTTGGGGAGGCCGAGACGTATGGGAAGATAATATTAAAATCGATTTGAGGGAGGTGGGATATGATGGTAGAGACTGGATTAATCTTGCTCAGGATAGGGACCAATGGCGGGCGTGTGTGAGGGCGGCAATGAACCTCCGGGTTCCTTAAATGCCAAGAAGTTTAAGTATGTAAGTAATAATAATAATAATAATAATAATAATAATAATAATAATAATAGCATAATAAAATCGACATTAAACAACATGAAAATAATACCATAATAGAAAAAAAAGAAAGTAAAATACATTGGTATATAGTGAAAGCAACTTATTTAGTATAATGGTTAATATGGAAAAACGTAAGGAACAATGTATCAAAATGGAATGTAATAAAATAATAATAAAAAAAGAAAAGAAATACGAAAATTAAATAAAATTCACGATAAAAAGGCTATGATAATAAATTCATCGGCTGATAAAGAGAACAAAAAAGGGGAAAGGAAGGCAAAAGAAATATATAGCCTATATTTTTACAAAACTATAGCAGAGAAAAGGGCCTATAACTGAAAGGAATCTAATTCAAAAAGTGCAATTCTAATTTATTTTTGAAACTAGACAATGTCCGACAGTCTCTGACATGTTGTGGTAGAGAGTTCCAGAGATGAGCTGCGGAGACGGTGAAAGATGAAGAGTAGAAGGATGTTCTGTGTTTAGGAATGGAGAGTGTGATATGGTGTTGTGAGCGAGTATCTATTTCGTGATATGAGGACAAATGTTGAAAACGAGAAGCTAAGTAGCTAGGGTTAGAGTTTTGAAGAATATTGAAGAGTAAAGTGAGAGAGTGAATAGTTCTTCGCTCTATGTAGGTAATACGTAAATGCTAACTCTCTGAGATAGCATACCAAAATAAGTATTCATCCATTGATAGTGTTCTGCCCAATGGCTCGTCTTTCACTGCAAATCCAGCATTCTCCAGTCTTTCCTATTTTCTGCCTTCCTCTTTTTTATGAAACAACGAGTCAAAATCAGGATAGGAGAAGAAAAGTCAGAAGGAAGTGAAAGTACGTCAAGGATGTCCTTTATCACCTACCCTGTTCAACATCTTCTTGGAGGATTTAGTGAATAACTGTTTCCAGAATATGGGAGAAGTGATAGTAGGAGGAAGAAGAATAAAGTATCCACACCTGTGGAGTAACGGTCAGCGCGTCTGGCTGCGAAACCAGGTGGCCCGGGTTCGAATCCCGACCGGGGAAAGTACCCTGGTTGAGGTTTTCTCCGGGGTTTTCCCTCAACCCAATACGAGCAAATGCTGGGTAACTTTAGGTGCTGGACGCCGGACTAATTTCACCGGTATTATCACCTTTATATCATTCAGACGCTAAATAACCTAGATGTTGATAAAGTGTCGTAAAATAAGCCAATAAAATAAAATAAAAAAAAAATAAAGTTTATAAGATTTGCTGATATAGCGTTGTTAGCAGAAGAAGAAGAGACGATACTGAAGGATATGCTACTGGAGTTAATGACAGCTGTGAGCAGTATGGGATGAAGATAAATGTAAATAAGACGAAGAGCATGATCATAGGAAGAAAAGTAAAGAAGATAAACTTGCGAATTCTAAATGAGGCAGAAGAACAAGTGGACAGCTTAAAATACTTGGGGTGTACTATAAGCAGTAACATGAGCTGCTGCCAGGAAGTGAAAAGGAGGATAGCAATGGCCAAGGAAACTTTTAATAAAAAAGGAGCATCTTCTGCGGACCTCTGGAATAAGACTAAAGAAGAGACTAGTGAAGTGCTTTGTGTGGAGTGTGGCATTGTATGGGGCAGAAACATGGACATTACGACGAAGTGAAGAGAAGCGAATAGGAGCATTTGAAATGTGGATATGGGGAAGAATGGAGCGTGTGAATTGAACAGACAGATTAAGAAACGAAGCTGTGTTGGAAAGAGTGGATGAAGAAAAAATGATGCTGAAACTGATCAGGAAGAGGAAGAGGAATTGGTTGAGTCATTCGCTGAGAAGAAACTGGCTACGGAAGGATGCACTGGAAGGAATGCTGAACGGGAGAAGAGTTCGGGGCAGAAGAAGATATCAGATGATAGACGACATTAAGATATATGGATCATATGAGGAGACAAAGAGGAAGACAGAAAATAGCAAAGACTGGAGAAAGCTGGGTTTCCAGTGAAAAACTGCCCTTGAAGACGCATTGTTACTGTGTATTTATTTATCGAATCATAAAATGTACATTTCACGCAGCTTTTTTAATTTTAATTTTTTTTTGTGGGAATAAAACCAGGGAAAAAACCTAAGGAAGAGACCAGTGAAGTACTTCGTGTGGAGTGTGGCAATGTATGGGACAGAAACATGGACATTACGATGAAGTGAAGAGAAGCGAATAGAAGCATTTGAAATGTGGATATGGAGAAGAATGGAACGTGTGAAATGGACAGACAGAATAAGAAATGAAGCTCTGTTGGAAAGAGTGGGTGAACAAAGAATAATGCTGAAATTGGTCAGGAATAGGAAGAAACTGACTACTGAAGGATGCACTGGAAGGAATGGTGAACGGGAGAAGAGTTCGGGGCAGAAGAAGGTATCAGATGATAGACGATATTAAGATATATGGATCGTATAATGAGAAGACAGAGAAGACAGAAAATAGGAAAGACTGGAGAAAGCTGGGTTTGCAGTTAAAGACCTGCCCTTGGGCAGAACACTGAATGAAATGGAAATGATTTTAATAGTAGATCGAGAAAAGTACTACGGATATAAACAGCAATATCATTCGAAAATTGATGCATTTTGCTGAAGAATAAAATGTGTACAGAAGTACGTGTCGTTCCTCATGGTGCTTATGTTTGTATTGCCTGCAATTCTATTACTTAAATGAAACTCATAAATCAATTCCTTTTATGTCTAAGCTATGATTTTATGACAGATATTGTATCAGCAAGGAACTTGACTTTACGTGATTCTGGCACGAATTTGGCATTGAAATTTCATCGCCATGGATACAGTCGACATTTACAAGCGATTCGCACCAAGCGAACCAAATCGACTCAACGTCACTTCCTTACACGCCATAAATTATTGTGCAAGATTACTTCTCCACAAGGAGTGAGGGGGGGAGTACGGAGGGTGTTTCAGTGCGAGACCTATGCAGACGCCTTCCCCCTCACTGAGCCTCGTTCGTCTACGATTAGCCTGTATGTAGTGTGGGTATCGAGACGCGTGGGAGTAGATTTATTTGTTGCTCCGAGACTTTATCGATATTATACTTAGCGTTAAAGAACACTTTCTCCGAGGTACACAAGTTCGGTTGGAAAACTTTAAAGTGCAGTTGCCTAGTGATAAAAATAACAAACGGTGTTTTCAAAATGACGTATCGTTTTCCGTGTTGTACGTATATCTTAAGCCTGTACCAACCTCTTGAGTGTCACGGCCCTCTAAAGCTCGTATTTCATTTTTTCGGACCCCCCTAAAATGTTTTACATAATTTAGGCCCATAAACATGTTCTGCTCATTAAATATTTTTGCATTGTATCCGGCTGAAACATGGACCTTACGAAAAAGTGAAGAGAAACGACTGGAAGCATTTGAGATGTGGATATGGAAATGAATGGGGAGTGTGAAGTGGACAGACAGAATAAGAAATGAAGCTGTGTTGGAAAGAGTGGGTGAAGAAAGAATGATGCTGAAACTGATCAGGAAGAGGAAAAGGAATTGATTGGGTCACTGGTTGAGAATAAACTGCCTTCTGAAGGATGCACTGGAAGAATGGTGAACGGAGAAGAGTTCGAGACAGAAGATTATTTATTTATGTATTTATTTGGTTATTATTTACTTTTAATTTTATTTATTTTTATTTATTTATTTATTTATTTATTTCTCTTCTCTTGTTTATTCCCTTCCCTTCCTTCCCTTCCCTTCCCTTAATTTCCCTATTTCTCTTCTCTTCTCTTCTCTTCTCTTCTCTTCTCTCTCTGTTCTCTCTCTTCTCTTCCTCTTCTCTTCTCTCTCTTCCTTCTCTCTCTCTCTCTCCTCTCTCTCTCTCCTCTCTTCTCCTCTTCTCTCTCTTCTCTTCTTTCTCTCTTCTCTTCTCTTCTCTTCTCTTCTCTTCTCTTCTCTTCTCTTCTCTTCTCTTCTCTTCTCTTCTCTTCTCTTCTCTTCTCTTCTCTTCTCTTCTCTTCTCTTCTCTTCTCTTCTCCCTCTTCTCTCTCCTCGTCTCTTCTCTTCTCTTCTCTTCTCTTCTCTTCTCTCCTTCTCTTCTCTTCTCTCTCTTCTCTTCTCTTCTCTTCTCTTCTCTTCTCTTCTCTTCTCTTCTCTTCTCTTCTCTTCTCTTCTCTTCCTCTTCTCTTCTCTTCTCTCCTCTCTCTCTCTCTCTCTTCTCTTCTCTTCTCTTCTCTTCTCTCTCTCTTCTCGTCTCTTCTCTCTCCCCTCTTCTCTCTCCTCGTCTCGTCTCTTCTCTCTCTCTCTGTTCTCTCTCCTCTCCCCTCCTCTCTTCTCCTCCTCTCTTCTCTCTCTTCTTCTCTTCTCTTCTCTCTCTTCTCTTCTCTTCTCTTCTCTCTTCTCTTCTCTTCTCTTCTCTTCTCTTCTCTTCTTCTCTTTTCTCTCTTTTTTGCTCTATATCTGTCTCTCTGTATTTATTTATTTTTTATTTATTTATTTATTATTTATTTATTTATTCATTCATTCATTATTTATCCATATACTTATTTATTTTACTTTTATATAGACTTATTCTGGTATGAGGATATCGGTTTTTTCATATAGTCTTACAATAAGAACCGAATAGGCCTACATTGGCGGAAAATCAGTCTCCTGTCGTTTCTACAGATTTGAAAACAGGTCAGCTAAATTTTAGACGAAAATACGGACACTTGAGTTATAATACAAGACAATTAAATGACTACTGAATAAAACATACATCATATTGAAACATTGAGTCTTTAATATAAAGATTTTTAGTGACAGTGTAATTCATTTTGCTCGCATGTATAAAATACATACATTGAAAGACATTTTTAAAAGCGAAATGGAGGCGAACTGATCGGGAGATTTTAATCGGACATCAGCCCGAGACTAGGTACATAATTACGTGTATTGATGATCAATCTAATTGGACAAATACCACACGAGAGATATTGTGTCAGCCACGGAAGCTACAGAAATCGATGTGGGGGAAAGCACGTAAAAGATATATGGGCGTCACTGAAGCCAATTAAATGAGTCATTGCCCATCTGCACTGGAGGTAATTGAAGATAATGGAGATTAAAATTTTTAATGAGAAAATGCATTGTCCACTGTTTCGCTAGGATAGACGTAATTATTTACCACCTACAATCTATACTTCATGTTCCGTATACCAAAGCTGTAATGACTGAATTGCAGTTAGTAGAATATTTTACTACGTGTACTAATACGATGTCTGTTCTCTACCTTGGAATGGAATGGAATTTACGGGAAGGGGGCACTATAGCCCAGCACTGCAACCTGTTACGATCTATTGCGCAACTCTCAAGCTAGGAGCATTCCCACATCCACACCGGCTGACTACACTAAGGTTCGAATAGGCAACCTCGTCCCTAGGCACATCCGTCTTATCCGCCAATCGTACTCGGTAGTCTAGAGTTAATCTGCGGATAATTTGTTTGTCTATTTTATTCTCATCTGTAATTATTGTGTCTAAGTATTTAAATTCTTTCTTCTTTCCGAATTTATATATATCTACATAAAAGTTCTTATTTGTTTAATTTACTTGCTATTTTCTTATATATGTAGCTTGTTTTATTTTTAGGCCAACGTTTCGTAGAGTTTTTTCAACAGTAATCTCACTAGAGGTTTTGATTTATCTAGAGAAAATCAAAACTCGAGTGGGATTTAATTCTATTGCATTGTATTGTATTTATTAACATTCCATGGTATTCATACATGCTTACAGCTAGAATATGGAACAAGTCAAAAAACTTAATACTATTATAAAATCCTAATATAGTCACAATTTAGATCAAATATATACAGCGAGATTTACAATATAGTCTACTAGTACAACACAAAGTTTTAGTATCAATTTCATGAAGCGTTATTGAATGTCGTGAATTCACCTACAGAATGGAAGGCGTGAGAAATTAGGTACTTCTTTAATTTTTCCTAAATAATTTTATGTTTTCAGTTTCATTTTTTATACCGATAGGGAGGCTATTAAAAATTTTTACTGCCATATAACGCACTCCTTTTTGATAGCACGATAGACTTGCCGATGGAGTATGAAAGTCATTTTTGACATGTATTTATGCTATGAACTGTTGAATTAGTTACAAAGTTTTCACGATTACATTCGAGGAAGACTATTAATGAAAAGATATACTGACAAGCCATGGGCATTATTTGTAGTTTTTTGAAAATAGTCCTACACGACTCCTAGATTTCGCACCTACTATTATTCTAATTACTCATTTTTTTAATAGAAATATATTGTTACTATGTGTGGAATTTCCCCAGAATATTATTCCAAAACTCATTACCGAGTGGAAGTATGCAAAGTATATTGTTTTTAAAGTATTGATATTTACTATCTTTTGCATAGATCTATTAGCAAAACAAGCTGAATTTAGTTTGGGGGTAATTTCTTTAATATGATTTTTCCAATTTAACACATTATCGATTTTAAGCCAAGAAATTTGGTTGTTGTTTCTAATAGGGATTTATTGTTAATTATTGCGCTAGAAATTTGCGAGGTTGAACTTGGACAGGATTTAAATTCAATTATGTTAGTTTTGTTACAATTTAATACCAATTTATTGACTGAGAACCAGTCATATATTTTAACATTTGACTATTACACGATTAGAAGAAAGTATATAAAGATTAGACGTAACGAAGTACTCCAATACAACAAAATATTAATTGACTTAAGAAAATACAACTGTCTTCAAATGTATTATTGTACCATCTCAACATTACAAATATTACGCTAGATGGAAGTAGTGTGTTATGAGTAGCTTTCTTGTTATCAGTTGTGCCAACTATGGAATCTTCATTGAACTCTGTGGACGTTACTAGTCAAGAAGGCTTTGTTGATTCAGTTTCATTCTTATTAAAACAGTTGCATTCCACTTCAATTATTCGGATCCCAGTAATCAACGTCACTTGACAGATGATTTTCAATAAATCTTACTATTAAACAATCTCTTATACGTGACTATCCATATAGCAGAAGCTATAACAAACATAACCTAAATAATATAAACAAGTGTTAGAAAAGTTTTAATTGGTGATGATGAAATAAACAAGAAACGTTTTAATTAACGATGATGAAATAAAAAATTGACAGGAATAATTTTAAAAGAAACAATTATTGAAATTACAATTTTCAAATTTGAATGTTTTAGTGGTTGGTGGTTCAGTTGATGTTATATTAGACGTGTGCGTAAAAGAAGTGAACTCGTTGATGTACATGGTGTATTACTCAACTTATTCAGGATTTCCGAATGGTGCTCTTCATTTATTTGTAAATAGGTTTTCAGGGAAGATGCATAGCTATGACCAGTGATCTTTATTAATTCTTGTTCTTGAATGCCAGTGCGAGTCATATTTGAAACTGCTGTGCATCGACTGGAGTGGTTTGTAATTTTCTGTTTTTGATGTCGAGACCAGTGCAGTTTGAAATATTGGCAAAAAAAAGAAACAAATGTTAGGATAGTGATAAAAATAAACAAATGCTAGGAAGCGATAAAATTAAACAAATGCTAGGGACGCGATAAAATTGAAAGACGTCCTTTCGTACCGTTTTTGGTCAAAAGTAGTGTGACGTAGTAAAAGTGTAACAGTCAGTTTAAAAAAGTTTCCTTAACTACTTCCTCCGATCCATCTATCTATAATATCATTGTCGTCGTCATATGCTAGTAATTGGACTGATCTGTGAAAGATTGTTTCCCCAATATCAATTTCTGCGTGTCTTTACTTATTTACAAGTGGCTTTTAGGAACCCACGGGTTCATTGCCGCTCTCACATATGCCCGAAATTGGTCCCTGTCCTGAGCAAGATTAATCCAGAGCCTAGCATCTTATCTCACCTCCCTCAAATATATTTTAATATTATCCTTCTATCTACTGTAAGTCTCGGCCTTCCCAAACATCTTTTTCTCCCATATCTTATAAACTAACACAAATTCATTTCTGGATTCACCCGTACGTGCTATGTCTGGATTTAATGTTCCTAATTATGTCAGGTGAAGAATACAACTTTCTCCATTTTCCTGTAACTTCACCCCTCATAGCCACAAATATTTTCCTAAGCACCTTAATCTCGTAAATCCTTAACCTCTGTTCATCTCTCGAAGTGAGAGTCCAAGATTCACAACCATGCAGAACAACCGGTAGGCTAATATAAATTCTAACTTTCAGTTTTCTTGAAATCAGACTCGATGACAAAATATTTTATGAAGCTATATCGAATAATGTAAGAGAAAGGAGTATGGAATATATTTTCTTGCAAGTATTGGTAACCTGATTATTCCACGTCACATAGTTATGCATAAAGACAAATAGATTTGTACAGTCATAGCATTCAATAATTTTATCCTTAAGTTAATGGATGGTGAATTATGCCTACTAATTACACTCAGTTATTCTATTCTTTAACTAATACTTACTTACTTACTTGCTTACTTACTTACTTGCTTACTTACTTACTTACTTGCTTACTTACTTACTTACTTGCTTACTTACTTACTTGCTTACTTACTTACTTGCTTACTTGCTTACTTACTTGCTTACTTGCTTACCTTACTTGCTTACTTACTTGCTTACTTACTTGCTTACTTACTTACTTGCTTACTTACTTGTTTGCTTACTTACTTACTTACTTGCTTACTTACTTACTTTACTTACTTACTTACTTCTTACTTACTTACTTGCTTACTTACTTACTTTACTTACTTACTTACTTGCTTACTTACTTACTTGCTTACTTACTTGCTTACTTACTTGCTTACTTACTTACTTACTTGCTTACTTACTTACTTTACTTGCTTACTTACTTACTTACTTGCTTACTTACTTACTTGCTTACTTACTTACTTGCTTACTTACTTGCTTACTTACTTTGCTTACTTACTTACTTTTATTTACTTACTTCTTTACTTACTTGTTTACTTACTTACTTGCTTACTTTATTTACTTACTTACTTACTTACTTGTTTATTTACTTACTTACTTTTACTTACTTGCTTGCTTACTTACTTACTTACTTACTTACTTACTTTCTTACTTGCTTGCTTACTTACTTTACTTACTTACTTTACTTACTTACTTACTTATACCGGGGACAGAACAACTAGAGGCTTCAGTGACGTCACTACAGAAGACTCACACACACAGCAGAATTGTTCGTTGCACTACAAACTGAAAACGTAGACCATCTACTTTCACTGATCCAGCTGCGCTCTCACAATACAATAACGTCTGTTCAGAAAATGTTTTGCAGCTGAATGGTACCGTATACCTGCTAGTGCGGGAGGAGGGGGTGGTCGGGCAGTAAAAGTAACCGTCTCCAAGCTTCTAGATGTTCTGTCCCCAGTATACTTACTTACTTACTTACTTACTTACTGGCTTTTAAGAAACCCGGAGGTTCATTGCCGCCCTCACATAAAGCCCGCCATCGGTCCCTATCCTGAGCAAGATTAATCCAGTCTCTATCATCGTATCCCACCTCCCTCAAATCCATTTTAATATTATCCTCCCACCTACGTCTCGACCTCCCCAAAGGTCTTTTTCCCTCCGGTCTCCCAACTAACACTCTATATGCATTTCTGGATTCGCCCATACCTGCCACATGCCCCGCCCATCTCAAACGTCTGGATTTAATGTTCCTAATTATGTCAGGTGAAGAATACAATGTGTGTAGCTCTGTGTTGTGTAACTTTCTCCATTCTCCTGTAACTTCATCCCTCTTAGCCCCAAATATTTTCCTAAGCACCTTATTCTCAAACACCCTTAATCTCTGTTCCTCTTGTCAAAGTGAGAGTCCAAGTTTCACAACCATACAGAACAGCCGGTAATATAACTGTTTTATAAATTCTAACTTTCAGATTTTTTGGCAGCAGACTAGATGACAAAAGCTTCTCAACCGAATAATAACACGCATTTCCCATATTTATTCTGTGTTTAATTTCCTCCTGAGTGTCATTTATATTTGTTACTGTTGCTCCAGAATATTTGAATTTTTCCACCTCTTCGAAGGATAAATCTCCAATTTTTATAGTTCCATTTCGTACAATATTCTGGTCACGAGACATAATCATATACTTAGTCGTTTCGGGATTTACTTCCAAGCCTATCGCTTCACTTGCTTCAAGTAGAATTTCCTTAACTAATAGGAATCATTTTGGGAATGTGTAACATAAAGTGTGATCATTAGGCCTGAAGAGTAATTCACAGTACACTCCTTCACTCAGACATCACGATAGTCGTCTGTTTGCTTGTTGCTAAGGGAGACGGATTAAAAGCAGACACTCGGGCTCTCAAGTAGTCCTCGATATTTGATTCATACACTCTCAAGCGTAAAATCTTAAACCCTCATCACTTTTTCTCTCTCTCGGAGTTCTTTGTATCACCATTAATCTTATAACAAGATGTGGGGTTGTTTTACTTTTACCCGGCTGGAGGGGAGGGTGCAATCCGCGGTAATGGCAGCCGATACCTCTACTGCGCTCGAGCCAAGCGTAAATCACGGAGACAATGGCGGGAAGTCCCCACCCTCGCGGAATGGGGCCTCTGACAAGCATTAATGTTTCTTTTTATGACACACTTGTCTTCATTGGCTGCTGTCAAAACAAAAAGGCAGTAGCGGCGTGTGTAATGACGTCGAGTTATTTGCCATAAATGAGTGTGTTCGCACGTTTTTTGTTTGGGACTTTGTGGCAATGACGAGAATGTGTTGTAGGAAATGCTGTGATATAACAGCAATCCATGAATGCTCAGAATTATTGGCTTAATGAGGCTTACATATAAAGTAATGGGGGAAAAAAAGATCCTAATAAAACTGCTAATATGTAAACTTCAACAGGTGAAAAATAGACAGCCATAATTTGGGAACTCAAAAGGAGGATAACAATAGCAAAGGAAGCTTTTAATATAAAAAGAAGCATCTTCTGCGGACTTCTGAAGAAAGAACTAAGGAAGAGACTAGTGAAGTGCTTTGTATGGAGTGTGGCATTGTATGGGGCAGAAACATGGACATTACGACGAAGTTAAAAGAAGCGAATAGAAAGAAGCACTTCATGGAAAGTTTTCCTTTCTCAATCGTATTGTCAGAGACTGGAATGCTTTACCTGTAGACGTACTAAAGGCTTTACCAATAACCAAAAATGTATTTAAAAATAGGTTTAAAGACTTTACTAATAGACGGTAGTATATTATACACACTATTTAAAAGGTGTAATTGATATCTTGTTATTTGAAGTGTTCTATCAGTGAGGAAGTGCGTTGTGTCAGTGAAGTGTGTAGTGTCAGTGAAGTCTATTGTGTAAGTGAAGTGTGTTTGTGTCAGTGAAGTGGCTGTGCAAAGTATTTGAACAGTGAAACGGTTTTGAAGTGTTAGTGAAATCAGGATAGAATCAGTGCAGTGAGTGAGTTGACAGCGAAATAAGTGTAGTGCCGAAAGGTACTTGTGCAGGTATGAACCTGTCACACTCGAGGGTATTAGTTCGAACTTAGGGTTAAGATACAAATTAGATTTACTTTAAATGTTATTTTAAGTGATCATGCTTCATTTAATTTAGGATGCTCCTTGTTATTACTATTATTATTATTATTATTATTATTATTATTATTTATCATTATTATTAATTATTGCTTTTTTATTAGTTGTGTTTATTATTCATTGTCATTATTGAGTGTAATTAGTTACCACTGCCACCGGGTATATACCCATTTGCAGTGTGAATAAATACATACACATACATACATACTCGTACAATACATACATACATACTCATACATACATACATACATACATACATACACACATACACACATACACACATACACACACATACATACATACATACATACATACATACATACATACATACATACATACATACATACATACATACATACATACATACATACATACATACATACATACATACATACATACATACATACATACATACATACATACATACATACAAATATGGATATGGATAAGAATGGAACGTGTGAAGTGGACAGACAGAATAAGAAATGAAGCTGTGTTGGAAAGAGTGGGTGAAAAAAGAATGATGCTGAAACTGATCAGGAAGACGAAAAGGAATTGGATTGGTCACTGGCTGAGAAGAAACTTCGTACTGAAAGATATTCTGGAAGGAATGGTGAACGGGAGAAGAGTTCGGGGTAGAAGAATATATCAAATGATAGACGACATTAAGATATATGGATCATATGAGCCGTTGAGAACAGAAGTGGTGTAAGTCAAAAATGGGTAAAATGAGAGTTAAAGTAAACATTCTGTAAAATACAGAGCAAAGTAGCAATTAATATTAAATTTATTTAAACTGTGTATTAGTAGTCAGTGGATAGCACGAAGGACATATTAATTGCTACTTTGCGCTGTATTTTACAGAATTTTTACTTTAAACCTCATTACCCAATTTTTACTTTCACCATTTCAGCTCTAAACCGCTCATATGAGACAAAAATGAAGCCAGAAAATAGGAAAGATTGGAGGAAGCTGGGTTTGCAGTGAAAGACCTACCCTTGGGTAGAACACTCAACTAATGAATGAATTTGATATAATTTCTAAGTACCTACTTACTTACTTATTTACAAATGGCTTTTAAGGAACCCGGAGATTCATTGCCGCCCTCACATAAGCCCGCCATCAGTCCCTATCCTGTGCAAGATTAATCCAGTCTCTATCATTCTAAGTATCTACTATAATACTTAATTCAGGGATATTTTAATGTGTGAGACATAACTTTTATGAATATAGTTTTTACTCGCTAGGCCTACTATGAGGACAAAATAATCTTTAAATTGGCATGCACACATCACATAAAAATTTTTATTATAAAACTGAAATTTTGCAGACTAGACTATTATTACTATTAAAATATTATCAACGTTTTAAAATATTTATATTTACGATGTATTTATCTATGTTAATAACTACATAAAAATATAATTTCTAAATATAATGTAGCATTTCATGAACTCAATTAATTTAAAATTATTATTATAGACTTTTATGATATTATTTTGATTTTTAAATCTGTACTGAAGGTAAAGCACCTATTGTGACTGCAAAGCAATAAAAAAGCACATAGGTACATGTTAAAAAGTCGAGCTATAAATTGGATTGCCACATGTATTTTAGCTGACGACAGCTAACAAGTTTTTTGTATATGCAAGTGAGAGTAAATTCACACGGGACTAAATGTGATGTAGACATATACTCGAACATGTTCTTCGTTTAAGGATATAGCGATATAGTTACGCTTCTGTATTGCAGTTTTATGAACACATAATCATACGATTTTTATAATATTCCTAACTAATGATAATTAGATAAGTTAAAAAGAGTTTGTACTGTACTTCTTACATAAACTCCCTTAGTCAGGTGCTTCCATTTTGTCCCGATCGTATGATACATTTAGAGATAACATCGACTTTTTAATATTGTTTCATAATTCTACAATTAAAGAGTATAGGGTATTAATTAATGTGTTGGAAAACGTTGGGGGATGGATCGAGGACATAAAGAAAAAAAATTATATACATATATAGTCAATATAGATTTGTTTTTAATTACAGGTACACTGCTCCATCGATATAGGAGAAAGTCAATGTCTGCCTACTTAGATATAACACGCGGAGCAAGTCTCCTGCAATCGGCAAGCATCATGTTTAGGTAGAGCATGAAAATCCAGGAATATTATGGACAGTAAAAAATCGATCATACGGGAATTCTTTAAGAGTTGCTAATTCATTAAAAAAGAAAGTGTATCTGATGTAACGTTAACATAAATTAATTTTATTTCCTATATTATATCTATCTAGAAAATGCATAAGTAAATAAATTAGGAAATAAATAAGTAAATAAATATAAAGAAGAAAGGAAAATAAATAATAAATAAATAAGTATAAAGAAAAAAAGAAAAATAAATAAATAAAATAAATGAATAAATAAAGACAGAAAGAAAGAAAGAAAGAAAGAAAGAAAGAAAGAAAGAAAGAAAGAAAGAAAGAAAGAAAGAAAGAAAGAAAGAAATCAAGAAATCAAGAAATAAATAAGTAAGTAAGTAAGTAAGTAAGTAAGTAAATAAATAAATAAATAAATAAATAAATAAATAAATAAACGAAGGAAGAAAGGAAGGAAGAAAGAAACAAACAAATAAATAAATGAAGAAAGAAAGGAAGGAAGAAAGAATGAAAGAAAGAAAGAAATGAAGAAAGGAAGAAAGAAAGGAAGGAAGAAAGAAAAAGAAAGAAATCAAGAAATAAATAAATGAAGGAAGGAAGAAAGAAAGAAAGAAAGAAATCAAGAAATAAATGAAGAAAGGAAGGAAGAAAGAAAGAAATGAAGAAAGAAAGACAGAAAGAAAGAAATCAAGAAATAAATAAATAAATAAATCAAGAAAGGAAGAAAGAAAGAAAGAAAGAAATCAAGAAATAAATAAATAAATAAATCAAGAAAGGAAGGAAGAAAGAAAGAAAGAAAGAAAGAAAGAAAGAAAGAAAGAAAGAAAGAAAGAAATGAAGAAAGAAAGGAATGAATAAAGGAAGAAAGAAAGAAAAAGAAAGAAAGAAATATTACCTGAAACACTCCAGCAATATTCTTAATATTTCGCCGTTTTCAAGGAGTTGAATAATATTTATTTTTTCAGAAATACTCTCAGACGTGAACATGTTTGTGACATGATGCTTACCGGTATGCGGAGACTTGGATTCTCGTTACAACAGACCACGCTGTACTGTTTTGCTGCTTACTTTAGACTTAACGCATTCTACTAAATCGGCGGAGTTCATATACATGTTTGTTCATTACAATTTAAGTTTAAATCTTTATTTACAAAGTACATGCATAATTCTGCAGTTAGTACTCAAATTTGTCGCCATTAGTTCTAATACAGATTTCTAAGAGTCCCGTATTATGGACTGTCTTACTTCTCCCCTATTCCAGGCGTGTACCCGTCTGCTGACATTCTTCTTGAACACGCTGGCGAAAAAAAATTCAAATTTCTCAATAAATATTGAATACAGAATTGCTTTTAAATTTTCCCATAAGTGAAATGGAATGGACTGAGTTTAGGGGAGATAGTAGGTCGCATTTCTTATCTTGTCACATATGCTTGACTTTAGAAGGACGTTTTATAATACACTGGCGTAGGATTTATTGAAATGGACTAGATATATGTGTCCACATGAAACCTTTACAACTTCAGATATAAATAACAAATTATTAAGATACGATATCAGGATGCAGGTTTTAGCATGTTAATTGGAAATTGTCAGTTTTTATGGGAATTTTGTTGAATTTTTTTAATGAATTTTTTGGTTGCAGATGTAAATTTTGGTGAAATCTGATATATGACAGTGAAGGAGATATAGACACCTCAGGAGATGGCACAATGTGTATTCTGGTTTATCGAGACACGATCAGATACACAGGCGCAACGTCACGTCCGGACCCAATATGGAAGAGAACCGCCATCATGGCCAACAATCCTGGAATGGCATCGAAAATTTATGAAGACTGGAAGTCTGCTGTAGCAAAAGGACAGTGGGCGGTGAAACACAAGTGTGGATTTTTTAGTAGGTTATTTTACGACGCTTTATCAACTTCTTAGGTTATTTAGCGTCTGAATGAGATGAACGTGATAATGCCGGTGAAATGAGTCGGGGTCCAGCACCGAAAGTTACCCAGCATTTGTTCACATTGGGTTGAGGGAAAAACCCGGAAAAAACCTCAACCAGGTAACTTGCCCCGACCGGGAATCGAACCCGGACCACCTGGTGTGGAAGACATTCAACGTGTGCAAGGCGCATTTGTCCGAAGTCCTAGTAAGTCCATTTCCAGCGGCGTCAAGGAGCTGAACTTGTCGTATTCGACTGTCCACAAAGTCCTTTACAAGAATCTGAGGAAGTTTGTGTACAACATTCAGCTAGTGCAAGTTCAATGCCCTCCACACTTGTGCTACCCATTTACCGCAGCACACTCTCAATCCCCATAAATTTTCGGTGCCACTGTCAGATTGTTGACAGCTTCTTCCACATATTGGTTCCGGAAGTGACCACAAGTAGAAAAGATCCACATGAAAGTGTTCACAAACTAAATAGTCCAACATTTAAAGTCCTACATATAATTTGTCCAAGAAGTGAAAATGCCCAACATCTATGTGGTCCACCATATTATTAAGTCCATCATACGAAAGGTCCCTACAAAAAGGTACAACATACAAAGTTGTTCAACAGACATGAGTTACTAATTGTAATAATCTGTTGGGAATAACAATAGCAATTTGTTTGGGATTTATTAAATGAAAGATTTGTGGACGATATCTTGGACTTAGCATCCTACATTGAAATTACATATATTACTGGTCATCCGGCAAGAGAGCGAAGGCGAGCAGTTCCTCCTAGATTTTCTCCTGAGACATGGAACGTCTATGAATTAGTAATTAATGGCAGACAGCGTACGAATAATGTGGTTGAAGGATTCCACTCTCAATTCCAACGACTTGTGGTGGCACATCACGTGAACATTTGGAGATTCATTAGCCATTTGCAACAACAGCAAGTGGAAATAGAACATTTAGTAACCCAGGCCCTTCCTTGGTGGGCATACAAATATTAAGCGGCCAGAAAATAAACGGTATATCAATAATCAAACGAGAATTTTCAACATTGTCGGTAATTACAAAGATTGCAAAGGTAGGAATGAAATTTTTCGATATCTTAGAGCGATATCATACCATTTGAAATTATACAGGATGTTTAAAAAATACGGGGCATAATTTCAGGTATGTATTTCCCACATGTAGACAATCAAAATAGTTCATTACAACATGTGTCCGGAAATGCTTCATTTCCGAGTTATGGCCTTCACAACATTGAAATTCACCGGAACGTTTTTCTTTCCGCAGGTCGTTGCCGTCAAAAGAGACATTAAGAGGGCACTCTGACAGTTCATTCCGAGGCGAAGGTTACATTCAGTGTTGTGTAGGCGTTAGACTGTGCGACATGTATTCAAATCAAGAGCTGGCAGAGATACACTTCATGTACGGTAAGGCGGGCGGCAGTGCTGCGCTGGCACGTCGTTTGTACCAGGAGAGGTACCCACAGCGACAATGTCCAGATCGGAAGGCATTTGTACGTCTCCATTACCGTCTGTGCGAGTATGGAAAATTTAACTCTCCTGGTTTGGGAAGGGGACGACAAAGATCTACAACTCCAGAAGTACAGGAGAAAATTCTGGACGCTCTGAACATGACTCCTTCTATTAGCACACGAAGGGTAGCGTTGCAAGTCAATGTTCCTCATACGACTCTCTAGAGACTGTTGAAAGAGTATCGATTGTATCCTTATCATTTGCAACGTGTACAGGCCCTGTCACCAGCAGATTACCCTGCACGAGTTAGGTTCTGTCAGTGGTTCTTGCAGCAGTGTGGTGTAAATCCGAACTTTCCTGCCTTAGTATTATTTACAGTTCACACGAGATGGCATAACAAATTTCCACAATCAGCATGTATGGGCGTATGAAAACCCACGTGCAACTGTTCCATCTCATCACCAGGTGCGGTTCTCCCTCAACATGTGGGCCGGTATCATTGGTGATCGATTAGTTGGACCCCATGTACTTGTAAACAGACTTACGGGGCAGGCGTACACAAACTTCCTGGAAAACACCATACCTCATGTTTTAGAAGACACTCCACTGATCAATCGTCAACACATTCACTTGCATGATGGCGCTCCTGCACACTTCAGTCGTACGGCTCGCCGGTACTTGGATCGAAGGTTTCCTGATCGATGGATAGGTAGAGGTGGCCCAATTGCTTGGCCTCCACGCTCACCTGATCTGAACCCTCTCGATTTCTACTTGTGAGGCCATTTAAAATCATTGGTTTATTCGTCTCCGGTACCTGATTTGGAATCCCTTCGGAATCGAATTGTGGCATGTTCTAAGGATATATACGCAATACTCCTGGAGTTTGGGATCGTGTTCGCAAGTCAATGAGACATAGATGTGAGGTCTGTATTCAAGCAGGAGGTGGACATTTTGAACATCTTCTGTAATGACAACGACCTGCGGAAAGAAAAACGTTCCGGCGAACTTCAATGTTGTGAAGGCCATAACTCGGAAATGAAGCATTTCCGGACGCATGTTGTAATTAACTATTTTGATTGTCTACATGTGGGAAATACATACCTGAAATTATGCCCCCTAATTTTAAACACCCTGTATAGTGACCCTCAAGATGAACAATAGATGTATCTTTTGTAATTATGTAACATGTATAACATAAGTGAAATTGCAATAAATTTCTCGGCACTTTCCTTGCAGTTTTCCTTGTCGCACATTTTAGGGAAATGGACGAATTTATTTGTGGACATGTTTAAGTGTAGGGCATTTTCAAGAAGAGGACTTGCTGGCAGTGGATCTTTTCAGGCAAGGACATTTTTATGGCATGGACGAATTTTCTATGTGGACATTTCTAAACGTTGGACATTTTCGTAGAGAGGACCTATTGCAAAGTGGACCATATCTCACTTAACCGTGTATCTGATCGTGTCTCGATAAACCAGGATACACATTGTGCCATCTCCTGAGGTGCCCACATCTCCTTCACTTCAGATTACAGATATAACCAAAATTCACACCTCCAACCAAAAAACGCATTTAAAAATCCAACAAAATTCCCATAAAATTTCGACAGTTTCTGATTAACATTCGGAAAACTGCATTCAGATATTTTTTGTCTTCATAATTTGTTACTTACATTTAAAGTTGTAAAGGTTTAATGTGTACACTCTGTATAATAGTGATTGTAATTGAAATTTACTTTTGCGTAATAGAAATTCGTTGAATCCAGTTATGCATAATGGAAAAAAGTGATAATAACATTTGAATATAGCTCACAAAAACTAGGCCTATTCATTAGTTTGTTCAATAATTAAACGTTTTTGTACGGAAATAGAACACGTCCATACAGTTGAAATGCATCATAAAATAGTGAAAACTGTAGCCTTGTCAAACAGTCGGTTTATATCGATAATGCAAATTGAATACCACTGTTTAAATAAAAAGGAAGTGCAGTAATCATTAGAGCAGTGAAATGGCTAGACGACTGAGTGACGCAGTGAACGAGAGTGATGTAGAGAGAGTGAGTGTTTGAGTGTGAGGAAGATTATAAATGAGTAAGAATTACTTAATGAAAAATTATGTCAAAGTTAAAATTTTTCGGTGAGTGATTACTAGGGACCGGATTTTTATATAATATCAAGGTGTAAAATATGTACATATTTATGTAAGAAAACTAAGCTGAATATGTACCAAAATATGTAAAAACCTGAAAATATTTAATATCAATATCTGGCAGATATAGGATAGGTAAAACTCTCCAGTTGTGATTTCATAGAGCACCCGACCTTTTTACCGCACACTTGACACATTACTATTTTCCATCTGTAGTGAAAGCTTCGTCCATCGCAATCCATGATTTAATTTTTGTCGTTAGGGTTGAAGATACAGGGGCCATTTTAGTTAGTTAAAAGCAGTAGATAAACTCACTTGCACTTTATACTCTAAGTACTAAAACTAGAGAACTGAGTGAAATGAATGACACAACAGTACTGCAAGCAGTGTTTCGCTTTACTGGATTAGGAGAAAATAAGAGGAGATGTGGGACACATGCATTTTAGCTGCTCCCTGTAAGAAACAAAGTACCCACTAAGATCTCAAACTATAGGCATTTACAAACTATTTGAAAAGTGACATTCCTGTCTCATTCAGAAGGGTAGGATTATTCCAGCCGAGAACCATATTTAATAATTGCTCGTAAAATCCCATTTCCGTATAGGTCTACTAAATTTAAAGTAAAGAGGTCATGTAATAACCTGAAATGCTATTTATTTTAGTCTTTCAACAACTTTCCAGTTTGTTCCTTCTCCAGCTTCTTTTCCAAAATCGGCTACTTTATTGAGGCTCATGTCAGAATTGACACGGGTTTTCCATGGAAGGATTAGGAAGAGGTGGGTAAGGTTACAAATTGCATGGGAACAGCTTGTTAAGACGTGTGCAGAACAATTATAGTTAGAGACAAATCATGTCGTCCTCGTCCCACTTCACCGCATGAAGGCAACCCTACTTTCTGAGGGATTTTTACAATACAAGGCAGTTGTATGAGAAAGGTTGCATTTTCTTCACTCATTTTTATAGTGGGCGGTATGGGTGAGTGCCTCTTTTACTTCCTGGAACTAAGAATGTTATGTTTCGTCCCGGAATATGTCCTTTCTTACGTAGGTAAAAAGGCTTTTTAAATCTATTTATTTCAAATTGTAAACTTCCCTAGCAGAGTTTGTTTTTTTTTTTTTCCTTTTAGAGAAGTAAAAATGAATAAAACCCCTAAATATGTAGATTTATGTAATACCAAGCCATAATATGTAATGTGCGGCAAATATGTAAAAATATGTAGTACCAAATTTTAATACCGTATATTAATGGTATTTACAAGATTCGCAAAGATTTGTAATTTATATACGGTTAGGTGGAAAGGAATATAATATGATCCATTCCGAATTGAATGTTTTTAGAATTGACCAAATTTATAAATACTCTTTAATGAAATTCTATCATAAAAATAGATTGAAGTTTGTAGCTCAGCCACATGCTCATAATACAAGACGAAATAAAATTCTTAAATTAGTTGAACCTAAATGTTTCACATCTGCTGCTTTACTACACAGTACAAATTATGGCCCACGTCTATATAATTCGATAATAAAATTTAATCCAGAATTGACTACTTTAAACAATGAAATTTTCAGATCCAGAATTAAAAAAATTATATGACAGATTTCCCTGTATATATATTATGTACCATTTATTGTAAAACAAGTTTATTTCTATCCTAAGTGTATTTTTCTATTTTATCTTGGTTATTATATCAACATGACCTGCACTAATTATACTACTAATAATAATTTAATATTAATCCATAAATCTCAACGTCGTCTCTTTTTTCACTCAGTTATTACTAGTAATATTATTCACTAATTTAATTATCATCTTTATGCGAGCTTTTTTCTTAAGTATCTTGTCTACAAAGTATGCGTATCTATGTAACGGAACTGTCCCCGAACACGAGCTTTGCTTTTTCGGGGTATTTTAATGTAACGTTTTTATGTATATGTTATTATTAAATAAAATCTATATATCTATATATCTATCTATATGTAAATACATAAAAATCCGGTCCCTAGTGATTACGAATCAGTAAAAGGTAATCAGAGATTGAGTGACTTTGATAGTAACTCAGTGAATTGTGTGTGGATGAATTTGAACTATAGGCATGAAAACGCTTTAATAGGTAGAAAGAAAACTCAAAAGTGGTATTAAGGAATATAAATAGAAATAAAGTTAAAAATAATAAAATATAAATGACTAAACGGAAGTATGTCAAGAAATTGGATGTAACGATGTACACAACCGGGGAGGAATGATCTCTTTCACCTCATTTATTATTTCTCTAGCACAATCACAACAATTACTCGAGAGATCAAAATTAATCACCGAACTGTACATATATTCCAAAACAAACCGGACAGGTGAACTGGCTACTATGAAAGATGACCATTGGTATCGGAGCTGTTCCGGGTCCCTTTCCCTTTCCTCTTATACCCTCGGCAACTGTTTCGACTTAACAGTACAGCAGGGTTGCATAGCCGTCAGGCGAGAATCGATGTCGATAGCGAACATCTGGCCCTTCACACGGAGAACAAGCGAGTAGAGAACAAAGCTTGAAGCTACAGCGGCTGGCTGGCTTACTACGGGCACCCTTCGAGAATAACAAATACCGCACCACTCTTCAGTGTTTTCAGAAATTTAGTAGCGGTATTAATAAAAAGTGTTGCTGTATCGGAATGGACTTCATTTTTCATGAGAAGTGGTTGCTTTGTCAAAGGACTTAGTGCATGCGGTATCGAAAAGCTTTTAGCAGTACACAATTACTAAATACGATCCCGTTTGGTGATGCGTCTTATAAATGTATACACTGTGTTTGAAAATTGTGGCAACACTTTCATACGACTATTAATACAGGGACATCACTTTATTTTTACCAACATTTTTAACATTAACCTGGCTATACTCGGAAACACTGTTGCCCCCTTCCATTACAAGAGTTTGATGTTACTAGTGCAATATGTAAACAAATCATTTTATTAGGTATAGAGGAGAGAAAAGTAGTGTATCCATTTATGTTGTAGGGAAATACGATATTACGATTTTCAGTTTGATCATCACTTTTACGGAATTTATCAAAATACAGTAGAGCAGTAACATTTTTTCTTTCAAAAACTCAACTTTTCAGGCGGCTATGTTCGTTATGTAATGTCTACTTTATTTAGCATATTAATTATTGGTGTTAACATACAATATAGAGAGTGCATTTAAATTGAGGGGGTCATAAGTAAAGGGCTGTAAGTGCACTTACAGTAAGTTACTTTTGAGAAAATGGGGTTTAAATATTTAAGCTTTCGTAAAATCGGTGAAATTTTTATTTAAATTTTAATGTGTGATGCGATTAAAATATCCCTTTGCCACTAAAATTTTAGATACTTTAGCTTACACTGGATGCACTTAACTCATGTTATTACAAATGTCACTAGCATTCCTTTGCTTCTAGCCACCTCAATTCAAAAAAGCTAATCTGAATTTTTAAACAAGTTGCTGAAAATGGTTGCAGTTCATTACAATGCAGGCTTCAATTCTTTACGCATATTATTAAAAAACATTTTGAAGCATATTCTCTGAAATCGAATTTATCGTTTCTTGAATATAATTTTTAGTACGATATTATTAATATAGGTTCTTTCTTCTATAGAAAACGCAATCATACTTATGAAACACACTATACACTGCAGTGTTTACTTCACTGCTTTAAGACTTCGAATGCAACAGCGGCCGTAAGTTTGTGTGTCTGACGGGAGCAAGGACATTAGTAAAGGGGTGAGAGTGAAGTACATTCAGAAATGCAGGTACAATAAAAATGCAAGTAAAAATAAAATGATGTCCCTGTAGTATTAATGATAATATAACTTTGTGCATATAATTGTTTATAAAAACCCTCAACGATTTCATTTATTTTTATTTTTATTTTTATTTTTTTTATTTTATTTTGCTAATAATTGTAACATAAAATATAATATACTGGCCTGTTATAAATAATAATCAATGTGAGAACCTCTTGTTTATATGGCATAGATCAATAGGATAGTCAAATTTTTGCCACACTCCCTGTCAACATATATCTGTTTATGGATGTACACTCGACTTCCGATGTCTTTGTGTTTGTATTGTATTGTATTTATTAACATTCCATGGTATTCACACATTGCTTCATAGCTAGAATATGAAACAAGTAAAAAAACTTAATACTATTATAAAGTCTTAATTTATAGTCACAGTCTAGATGAAATATATCCAGAAGAGATTTACAATATAATAAAAAAATTAATAATAATAATAATATTATTATTATTATTTATTTATTTTAGCTGGCAGAGTTAAGGCCGTAAGGCCTTCTCTTCCACTCAACCAGCAAAAAGTGTATATACATACATATGCATGAACTTACAAAGAATTCAACAATTTGATTTAGATGAGAGTTACATGTATACAAGAGTTATTTACGAATTAAACAACAAAATACTATGAACTATTAATTAAACACTGAAATAAACTGTGTAGCAGAATTAAACTAAAATACATAGAATATTAATATATTTCAAATGATATTAGATAATAGAAAGAGAATTATTATGAGACAATTTTGAAAATACAGCACAATCAGGATGATGTCTAAAGAAAAAAGTAACAGTGTAGTCAGTGATAGTTTAAATCAGTATGATTGGAGTGAAATGCTAATAAGGTTATCTTTTAAGCTGTTCTTAAAGGTGTTTGTTGTCTTGCAGTCCCAATACTTTGTGACAAGGAATTCCATTGACGCGAGGTGGATATCGTAAAAGATGAGGAATAACAAGATGTTCTATGAAGAGGTATATTTAGCGTGCTACAGATAAGTGATCTCGTATTTACGTCGTGGTTAGAGTATAAGAGAAACGAGACGAAAGGTAATTTGGTGTTGAGGTGTGCAGATTTCGAAAGAGTAAAGACAAAGGGTGTAAAGTTCTGCATATAGTCTGCTAGTACAACACAAAGTTTTAGTATCAATTTCATGTAGTGTTATTGAATGTCGTGAATTCACCTACAGAATAGAAGGCGTGAGAAATTAGGTACGTCTTTAATTTAGCCTTAATAATCTTATGTTTTGAGTTTTATTTTTTATATCGATAGGAGGCTATTAAAATTTTTACTGCCATATAACGCACTCCTTTTTGATAGCACGATAGACTTGCCGATGGAGTATGAAAGTCATTTTTTTGATTTGCATTTATACTATGAACTGTTGAATTAGTTACAAAGTTTTCACGATTACATAAGAGGAAGATTATTAATGAAAGATATACTGACAAGCCATGGGCATTATTTGTAGTTTTTTTAAAATAGTCCTACAAGATTCCCTAGATTTGGCACCTACTATTATTCTAATTACGCTTTTTTGTAATAGAAATATACTGTTAATATCTGTGGAATTTAACCAGAATATTATTCCAAAACTCATTACCGAGTGAAAGTATGCAAAGTATATTGTTTTTAAGGTATTTATATTTACTATCTTTTGCATAGATCTAATTGCAAAACAAGCTGAATTTAGTTTGGGGTAATTTCTTTAATATGATTTTTCCAATTTAACACATTATCGATTTTTAAGCCAAGAAATTTCGTTGTTGTTGTTTTCTAATAGGGATCTATTGTTAATTATTGTGCTAGAAATTTGCGACGTTGAATTTGGACAGGATTTAAATTGAATTATGTTAGTTTTATTACAATTTCATACTAGTTTATTGACTGAGAACCAGTCACATATTTTGAAGAGAATTTCCTCTGTTGAAGATTGGAATGTGTTGGAGTTATTGGCTGTAAATACTATACTTGTGTCATCTGCAAATAATATGGGATGACCTACACCTTTTATTAGGGGGCAAGATCATTTATGAACACTAGAAAAAGTAGGGGATCTAATAGGTCCGCACATAAACTACGTCTTTCACATACCTCCGAAGAAAGAAGTGACATGATGTAAAGTCTGGTGACCTGGGAGGCCAAGGGCGTTAGGCCAGATCAGAATGTCTGAAGTTGGGTTAATGTTTATTTGAGTGATTCGAGCAATGTCACTTCCAAAACTCGGGCCTGCCATTTTAATTGGTGCTCTCAAGGCTTGCGGGATGTTGCGTGTAAGATATTAATCAATATCGCATATGCTTAGTTAATAATCGATAATTGCAATAACATAATGATTAGCAGTACTTTAATGTATGTCATTAAAATACAGTTACGTTACATGTAATAAGCAAATTATGGTATGGTCGAGAAAAAAATGTATGTTCTTTTATTACAGGTGATATGTATGAGTGTAATGTTTAATAGTACATTATGCAACGAGCCTATAATGGTAGTAATTACGTCGCGAGTGTATTTGTTTATGAAACGAGCGCAAGCGACCATATTTCTAACTTGAAATTATTCATAAGTATTCATGTTATGGTTATCTAAGTGAGGAGCGGAACTGACCTTCTAAATTGTAAAAAGATGTGCGCAGACGCGAAAGTATTGAGTTTTTTTCCGAGGAACGAATGTCATTGACCTTGATATCATCTAGAGAATAACATGAACATTAATCTTGATATAACTTGGAAATTGATTTAGAATTGAAAAACGAGATGATAAATTGAATTTATTGAACATTATTTACAATTAAAGCTAATTATTATAGTAACAGAACATAACCTTCTGCGACAGTATTTGATTTCCAGCCTCCGTGACGTTTCGCTAGTTGTCTTTCGATTGCATATCCGAGAATAATCGATACTTGCGGTTTCATAATGGTACAATGGTGATTTCTCATTGGCTGAACAACTGAACTATAATGAATAGGTGTACTTTAATGAGGTGCATTAAAGGGCTACTACCAGGTGCATAATTACTACATTTCGGTATGGTCGAGCATAAAGCAATATTAGATACAACTTATTTCACTTCTACTTTATGTATACATCGAAATCATTGTTTCTAACTGTTGTTACGACTTTGATGAATATTTTTACTACCCCCCAGAGAAAATAGTGAAATTCGGCACTGTTTCTTCCACCTAGACTATATTTCTCGCATTCCCGCATTGCTGGTGCATCATCCCTTTATGTCGTAGTTGTATTAACAGTTTTATATCCATTTAATGTTAGGCTAACGCAGTTATGTGGCGGTTTTAAACTTGCCTCGATACTGAAGTGAACTCGTGTTTGAAATGCATTTTCACTGTCTTCGCTGCAAGTGGGTTGGTCAATATTGTACACTATACTTTATGGCTACGCCCCGAATTAGCACCTCGGTGGGCAATAAACCCAAGTGGGCTCGTTTCACAACCCACAGAAAGGCTATGAAAAGTTCTCAATTTACTGACTAGACTAGGTCCTCAGTTCTTTAAAGCATTTTCTTAAACTACCTCGCAGTGATTCCAACTCAACACATGCAGTACTCCAGTCTCCCATTTCACCTCACACACCGACAGCTCCACACCTTCGCTATCAACATAATAAAGTCTTTATGTGTCTTCCTGCATCTCTGTTCTCCAAACAGCCAGTTCATATTCATTATATTTGTAATAAATTACGTAAAACATTACATTACTTTGTTGTTGTAAGAAATATTTTGTCAATTAACTATTTACTTGTAATTTATTTACCATTATTTCAATCTATATTTATGTATGGTATTATAGGTTGGGTAGAACTTATAAATCCAACCTTTATCCGTTAATTTTACTACAGAAAAAATATTAAAAATTTGTTTAAAAAACAGAAAGATTACTCAGCTTACTGTTTTTAAACATTTCAAAGTTTTCAACATTAAAGAAACTTATTATTTTATTTAACTAAAATATTTTCACAGAAATCTTAATAACATTGAAAGGTATATACATAAATGTAGAACTAAACATATTAATTCTCTGCGTTTACCTGAACTTAAATGTAAAACCAATGCAGCTTTTTGTCATAGCATGAGTCAAGGTCCCAGATTATTAAACAAATTTTATATTAATATTATTTTAACCACTAATCCTCTCCAAATTAATTTAAAAAAAATTATTGGATTTATAGTTTAGGTTTAAACATATTAAACACTTTTTAATCTGTATTCACTCTTAATTTTAATTTTATTTTTGTTTGTATTGGAATCCCCTCCTGAGCACGATTCTTACTCATTCAGGAGTGGGCTAGTTTATATAATATATTAATTTGTATTGATTTGAAATTTACTAGCAATAAATTAAATAAATACATTAATTAAATTATGATTCATTCATTCATTTATTTTATTCCATAGATCTTACATGAGCAATGAAGCTTTAAGATGTGGAACAAGTCAAAATTTTACAATATTATAATTACAATTTTTACAAATTTTTATAGTTCTACATTTTAGTAATTTTCTACAATTTTTACAATTTTGTGCAATTTTTACAATATTTTGGGAGATGTAGTGAGATGAGATGAGGTCCGAGGATTCGTTTGAAAATATTACCCGGTCATTTGCCTTTTGGTCAAAATTGAAAACCCCAACCAGGTAATCATAACAAAGGGGATAATCAAATCAAAGGGGTTGATGCCAAGGACTCGCCATAGACTGATTTCAGCAGATAAGGAAAACATATTTCTGTTATAATAACAAGATTCCAAAAAACGCAGTACATGTAATTAAAATTTTTAAACCTGTATTTCGCTTTTCTCAATTGGCATTAATAACTCACTTTCTTTATTGCAATAATCGTTATTTCATCATCTATTTCGACTTCGCAATGTCTGACTAGGTTAAGTATTCAATAAATATACAATTATTAACATTTTATGATCGAGTTTGAAGGATATATTATTTACATTTTTATTTTATTCATGAAAAATATCTAATAAATGTAAAAACTCAGAAAGGTCTCTTGTGATATTACTATAGATAAAATGAAACTCTAGCTATTTTAGGGAATAATCTGAAAAAGGATAGAGTAATCTTAATAATAATCCGTGGTGTACAGCCCGTGAAATGCCTAGACCGACCAGCCATTGCTGACCTCACGCCCACATGCCGAAGCAAGGTGGACGATCATCCAACCAGAATGGAGGTATCGTATGGTTAGCGCGATGATCCCCCAGCCGTTATAGCTGGTATTTAATATTATTTTAACCACTAATCGTAGCTCCCAAAGTGCATAAAACGATGCTGGGTGGGCATCGGTCCCATACACTGGCCGAAATTTCTGAGAAAATTTCTTCCCGCATGAGGATTCGAACCAGCGCGCATTCCGTAACGCGAGTCCTAGGCAGGATGCCTTAGACCGCGACGAAATGGCTAGCGGGACTAAAAGGATAAAACTCCGTTAAAATTTTAATTTTTACAATGTTTCTTGTTGTTTTGAGCAACTTTGTAAAAGTGTAGCTACCTTGTTTTCGCTTTTCTCATTGGAGTTCTTCAATTGTCTTAACCACTCATCGTCACATTATTGTACTTTATCTGAAATATTAAAATTAACAACATATTCAGTTTACTATTCATTATTTTTCAACTTCGTTCAACGATTTTCCCAGCCAATATCTGAACGTCCTCCATTGATGTCATACATTGATCAGTAAGTCGCCATCATGCTTACTGACGTGCCAATCTCCTCGTTCACTCGTAAAATCTGGCAACTCCGCCCACTCGCACATGCCACTCACTCACTCACAAATCAATTCATCGTTTATCTTCTTAACTCATGCTCGCATCCACCCCCACACACACTCGTATATTTGTACCACTTCACTTCATGCTGTCCGGCCGTTTCAAAAGCACCCACAAATAATTCAATTTTTTTTTTCACTTCCTCACCTATAGCTCTCCCATTATTGACAAGATAATTCTATAATTACGATTATTCCTCCCCCTTCTGGATTTCAAGTTATCTCTTTCATCCAACTGATTGTTTTTTATTCCGTCTCGTTATTTCTCTTTTATTTCATTTTGGTCCATTCAAACGAATTCTATTCGATTCTTTTTACTTTATTGTGTTTCTCAGCCCCTTTCCTCACGGTATTCTCTGCGTCTAACGGTAAAACATCGCATAAGATAGGCCTATTAAAAATTCATTGACGTCATAATAATTATTATTTATCGATATGTGAATCGTCTGTACTATTAATGGCATTATTGTCTCGAGATTAGATGTCACTGTTTGAGGGGGCAACTAATTAACGAGAAGGCTTTACCTTACTAAATTTAAATGCTTCGATTATAAAGATAGAAATGAAAAAATTATTTCAAATCCCAAACTTCCTTAGAGTCTCAACCAGGCCCACAATAACAATCACGAACAGCACAATAGTTTCACGATTCCATGAATACCCAGTCACTTTTAATAGCCTAAGTATTTTGATTTCTTTCTTATTTCTTTGTTTGTTTCTTTCCTTCTTTTTTCTTCTTTATTTATTACTTCATTCCTTTTTTCCTTCCTTTCCTTTTTCCTTCCTTCCTTTCCTTCTTTCTTTCCGTCTTTCCTTTTTCCTTCCTTTCCTTCTTTCTTTCCTTCCTTCGTCCTTCCTTTCTTTCCTTTTTTGTTTCCTTTCTTTCTTTCTTTCCTACTTCCTTCCTTTCCTACTTCTTCCTTTCTTTCCTCCTTTCTTTCTTTCCTTCTTTCTTTCCTTCCCTCTTTCTTTCTTTCCTTTCCTTGTTTCTTTCCTTTTTCCTTTCTTTCCTCCTTTCGTTCTTTCCTTTTTCCTTTCTTTCTTCCTTTCTTTCCTCCTTTCATTCTTTCCTTCTTTCTTTCCTTCCTTCTTCCTTTCTTTCTTCCTTTCCTTCCTTCTTTCCTTCTTTCCTTCTTCCTTTCTTTCGTTCTTTACTTCCTTCTCCCTTTCTTTCTTTCTTTCTTTCCTTTCCTTCTTTCTTTCTTTCTTTCTTTCTTTCTTTCTTCCTTTCATTCTTTCCTTCTTTCTTTCCTTCCTTCTTCCTTTCTTTCCTTCTTTCCTTCTTCCTTTCTTTCTTTCTTTCTTCCTTTTTCCTTTCCTTCCTTTTCCTTTCTTTCCTTCTTTCCTTCTTCCTTCCTTTCGTTCTTTCCTTCTGTCTTTCCTTCTCAACCAGGCCCTTTCTTTCTTTCCTTCTTTCTTTCCTTCCTTCTTCCTTTTTCTTTCCTTCATTGTTCCTTTCTTTCTTTATTTCTTTCCTTTGTCTTTCCTTCCTTCTTCCTTTCTTCCTTTCCTTCTTTCTTTTCTTTTTCTTCCTTTTTTCTTTCCTTCATTGTTCCTTTCTTTCGTTCTTTCCTTCTGTCTTTCCTTCCTTCTTCCTTTCTTCCTTTCCTTCTTTCTTTCCTTCCTTCTTCCTTTTTCTTTCTTTCCTTTTCCTTTCTTTCGTTCTTTCCTTCTGTCTTTCCTTCCTTCTCCTTTCTTTCTTTCCTTCTTTCTTTCCTTTCTTCTTCCTTTCTTTGTTTCCTTTCCTTTTTCTTTCCTTCCTTCTTTGTTTCCTTCCTTCTTCCTTTTACTTTCCTTCCTTGTTCCTTTCTTTCGTTCTTTCCTTTTTTTCTGTCTTTCCTTCCTTCTCCTTTCTTTCTTTCCTTCTTTCTTTCCTTCCTTCTTCCTTTCTTTGTTTCCTTTTTCTTTCCTTCCTTCTTTGTTTCCTTCCTTCTTCCTTTTTTACTTTCCTTCCTTGTTCCTTTCTTTCGTTCTTTCCTTCTGTCTTTCCTTCTTTCTTCTCCTTTCTTTTCTTTCCTTCTTTCTTTCTTCCCTTCCTTTCTTTGTTTCCTTTTTTCTTTCCTTCCTTCTTTGTTTCCTTCCTTCTTCCTTTTTACTTTCCTTCCTTGTTCCATTCTTTCGTTCTTTCCTTCTATCTTTCCTTCCTTCTCTCTTTCTTTCTTTCTTTCCTTCTTCCTTTCTTTGTTTCCTTTTTTCTTTCCTTTTTGTTTCCTTCCTTCTTTCTTTCCTTCTTTCTTCCTTTCTTTCCTCCTTTCGTTCTTTCCTTCTTTCTTTCTTTCTCTCTTTCCTTCCTTCTTCCTTTCTTTCTTTCTTTCCTTCTTTCTTTCTTCCTTTCTTTTCCTTCTTTCTTCTTTCTTTCCTCCTTTCGTTCTTTCCTTCTTTCTTTCTTTTTTTCTTTTCTTCTTTCTTCCATTCTTTCCTTCTTTCTTATTTCTTTCCTTCCTTCTTTCTTTCTTTTTCTTTCTTTCTTTCTTTCTTTCTTTCTTTCTATGTGTATTTAAATATACTGTACTACTGTTGATAACAACACATAAAGTGATAGACCAAAAGAGGACCTTTTGAAAGAATCTTGTCCAGTGTCCATGTGCATCATTTTATTCATAACTCTCTCTGTTCATTATCTCAATAGAAATCAGAAGTTCTGAACCCCATTCATTGATGGTCTTTATATTGACTCTTCCCTTAAGCAAGCCAACATGCCCGTATAACATCTGAGATCCTATTTCACAATCCGCTTGGCATGAAATGTTTTCAACTTCAGGTACTCAGGCAACTTTTTATTGCCTTCTATTCGACATAAACTGCACAAACAATTCGCAATGCTTCAATTGATTTAATGACTCTTCACGGGGAGCGACTCTCGGTCTTAATCAAATTCAGTTTGTAATTCCATTCTGCTCGCCGTATCATGAAGAAGTTTTATAATGCACGCAGACTCTCCTGTATCGGTTATTCGTGAAATCAGAAAGCCAATAACACTACAACACAACTGTTCAGAATGTGAGCCGTACATTTTACTACCCCAATAAACTTTTTTCAACATTACACTCAAATCCATTTACGTAACGGTGGGCTTATATATACTATGTTCAAATTATATCGAACATCTGCTTTCCTTCCTGTTGGCCGCGTCTGTGAACGCAACTATTGGAAATATCTGCATGTTTTATTGCTCCACTTTCGAATCAACCACAAAATTCAAGCGTTTATGTAAATAAATATAAAATGTTATAGCTTAGCCCTTTTGTTTCAAGACTGATGACTTAACTTTAGAAAGAGTGATTCAATCTTTATGGAATCTGGAATGAGTATTGAACTTTTAGAAGGAAATCGATATAGTTTGCCAGTTCTGGCTCTCGATTGAGTTAGTCATGTTCCCTTTAGACACAGAATTCATCACAGTAACGTTTTACACTAAACTAAGCTCTCCAAGTTAAGATTTAATTTTATTTAATTTCAGAGAATTTTCGAACAACTTATTTATTTCAAGAAGATATAGCATGTCAAGTACTTATACAGAATGTTCATTTTAAAATGAAACCCACCATAGACAGCTGCAGCATATTTTGTTGGAAATGATATTCCTTCGTTTTAATGTATAAGGTTATTAAAAAGTCAGTTCCATTTTGAAACAGCTGTATCTTCAGTAGTTTGGTTTCATATAGGTACAATTACTGTGTAGAAGGTTTTTTTATCGATGGTGTTTCGTTGCTATAGTAACTTGTTTAACGCTTAATCTGTACTAAAATAAATCTGTAGCGAAATTTTTCTGGTAATTTTAATTTTCCAAAAATAATTGGTCCTAGCAAT
Source organism: Periplaneta americana (assembly GCA_025594305.2). Classification (NCBI taxonomy): domain Eukaryota; kingdom Metazoa; phylum Arthropoda; class Insecta; order Blattodea; family Blattidae; genus Periplaneta; species Periplaneta americana. The sequence goes on along the minus strand of JAJSOF020000011.1, from coordinate 147,838,756 downwards.
AATTTTACCCTGAAACGAAAATCGCTTTTTGATTTTGTTTGTATGTCTGTCTGTCTGTCTGTCTGTCTTTGTCTGTCACATTAATGTTTGTTAATTTTACGCGATAATGGCTGAACGGATTTAATAAAATTGGAATATAAATTATGTTCGTTGTAACTTAGATTTTATTTATGGCATTTATTTACATTATTTAAAAGGGGGTTATAACAGCCAGGGGCCTGAATTAAATCGAAATATCTCGCTTATTATTGATTTTGTAAAAAATGTTACATGACAAAAGTTTCTTTAAAAATGATTTGCGATAAGTTTTATTCCCTGAAAATTTTTGAAGGACTGATATTTAATGAGATAAATGAGTTTTAAAATAAAATAACTGCCATCTGAGGCCGTGTAATGAATTAAAAAACAAATGACTTCGTCAAGGGGCCTTGGACAGCAACGACAATAATGACAATGAAAGATAGGATACAAAATGGATTTCTGTGTTTGTATGAAGTAATATAAGCTAAATTAATGATGATGTATAATTAATTATTATTTCACCATTGAAAGTGTAGTTTCTCTGAGATGGACATAATGCTATAATGTTATTACAGTAATGATATCTATACTAATAATAAATCTGCAGCCAAAATTTTTCTGGTAATTTTCGATTTTCTAAAAATTATTGGTGTTAACATGTATAATTAACCATCCTGAAACTGAAAATCGTTTTTTTTTTAATTTTTGTTTGTATGTCTGTCTATCTGTCTGTCTGTCTGTCTGTTTGTTACCTTTTCACACGATAATGGCTGAATAATTTAATGAAAATTGGAATATAAATTAAGTTCGTTGTAACTTAGATTTTAGGCTATATGGCATTCAAAATACATTATTTAAAAGGGAGGTTATAAGGGGGCCTGAATTAAATAAATCGAAATATCTCGCTTATTATTGATTTTTGTCAAAAATATTACATAACAAACGTTTCTTTAAAAATGATTTGAAAAATTTTGATAGGACTGATATTTAATGAGATAAATGAGTTTTAAAATTAAAACAACTGCCATCAAAGGCGGTGTATTGAAATAAAAAACAAATGACTTCGTCTAATATTTTTAGGACACAACAAGGAAAATTATGAAACATAGCCTATAGACAATGTTTCTGTGTTGTGTATGAGTAATATAGGAAGCTAAATTAACCGATTTGTATAATTAGTTATTATTTCATCATTGGAAAGTGTAGTTTCTCTAGATGGACATAATGCTATAATGTTATTAAAGTAACTTGTGAGTGAATTGAGGTCAGGTAAGATTAAAATCTTCTTATGGACAGAAAACTTGATAGGTTATTCTGTATATTCATTTCCTGTATTTCTTAAAATAATGTTTATGAACATATTCATTTTTATCTCGGAGAATTAACGAACAACAGAGTGTATTGATTTAGTATGAAAACAGTAATAGATAACGTTAGCTTAGCAATCCATTATTTTATAATTCAAATTTTAACTATGTTCAATTGAATCGTGTTAAAATACATAAAATATATATGCAATAAATGCAATGCAAAAAAATTTGGTAATGAGTCGCAGATTATTTTGTGCTGTTTAAAAGCTGTTCCTCCTGAGATTCAAGAGCCCACAACAAATTAAAAACTTTCTAAGTTCCAGTACAGAGTTATCAACACTTTTTAATAATATAATATAATATAATATAATATAATATAATATAATATATAATATAAGACATAATAATAAATCTGTAGCCAAAATTTTTCTGTTAATTTTCGCTTTTCCAAAAATAATTGGTAATAACAATTAATAACATGTTAAAGGAATTGTCATTGCACCAAATGAGTGGTTTCTGGATCAAAATGATCGCATTTTAATATTTTAAATAAAATTTAAATATGTAACATATTAAACGATTTATCCTTTATCAAACACGAATGTTCCCTGGATCAAACGCCCTATTTTAATTATGTAATTACTTTATATTTATTTCTAAGATCACGGAACAAAACGTCGCAATAAACAATAATTGTTCAGAATACAGAGTGTCTGTAGGAAAGTAATTGTTTTAATTGTTACAATGGTTTTACCTTTAATGATATCAAGTTTACTGAATGGTGTGGTTTTGCCGTCACATTTCATAATAGGACCGTATTTCTATGAAGAAATTGAAAATGGACAAACAAAATCAGTGACGGACAGTGATATTTTCAAGTGTTGCAAGACTTTGCAGTACCAGCGTTACAGAATCATGAAATCGAAAACATTGTTTTCATGCAAGACGACGCTCCACCTCACATACACAACAATGTAAAACACTATTGCGCAACATATTTGGTGATCGTGTAATTATAGGTATTTTCCGAATAGTTGGCCTTCTCTGTCACCAGACATAAACCCAGCTGACTACTGGTTGTGGGGTTATCTAAAAGAAAATATATTTGTTAATAACCCTACTACATGTGAGCAACTGAAACAGTCAATATCGGATGTCATTGAAAACATCCCTAGGAATGTGCTTACTAATGCCGTTTATAGCATAGAAGAAAGACTATTTCTTATTGAACAACACGGTGGTGGTGATACTTAATTTTTTTTCCTGTTTTAATAAAATCCTCTTCCTTCACGAACAATTTGGTGTTTTTATTTTTGTGGAATCTAAAAATTTGACAAACTTATTACCATTTAAAAAAATGGGAACTTAATTTGTGAATAACCTTATATTTCTCCAAAAGAATTGATTGTTTCTTGGTTACTAAATATGGCATGACATATACACACGAAGCACGTTCACTTTTACTGTTTTATTCCAAAGTGAATTTTAAATGTCTCATTACTGTTTTATTATTATTATCATCAATTATTTAAAATCAATGAAGCAGTGAGATTTGATCTTTTTAATTAACTATTACCAACCTACTAATAAAAACTCTTATTCAGACCTTTAACTGTCTTATACTTATACAGTAAATAGCTCGTTTATAAATCGTGTGTAAATTCCTGACTAATAATCACTATATATGTCATGTATAACAATACAACCGCTGTAGAACTACGTCATAGTTTCGTCATTATTTTATTACGAAAGGTAACATTAACTGAGATTCTTCATTTCATCCGATAGTATGTGCTAATATGTCATGCTAAGTATCGATAATATCGACTTGATCGATTACCACGCTGTATTTTGATCAAAGAGTACAGCTACAGCAATATTATTCTGTGCTTATTTATTTGTAGTTCTGTGGTTACAAGGTAACAATCATCATAAAATGACGATCGATACGAACAGCTGTTAGAGAGTTGGCCATCTTTTTTTTCCTGTATTCAACGCTTAAACAGAGGGTTTCGCGTGTAGATATAACTGCAGAAAAGTAATTCCCATGTATAGTTACACACTGTTTATACATCCATCACTTATGCATGGTTTATTAGAAACGTTTTTTGTCCCAACTCTGCTCAAGTATGGTATAAAATTATACGCGGTTTATTAATAATACCGTTAATGCTTATACAACAAACCAAATAAGAATAATAAGTGTTTGAAAAAATGTACAATAGAGTATTATTTTTTTTATCTTAGAATAAAAATTATAGCTATAATATTGTATTAATATACTGTATTCAACATAAGACTAAGATTTTAATTCAATTTTCATGTAATTTATTTTTTGAGCTCTAGATTTCATGCCATTTCTTCTTCGTTGTCGAAACATAAATGACATGCGATTTCTTTTTTTTTTATTTGTAAGCAAATTCTTAGATATAGATCTACACCTTCATCTGCGTTTCCTTTCATTTCAGTGGATGTTTTTTTTTTAATAACAGGTTTGAAACGAAATGCAGTATATAATGCATGAATGATGTCTCCGCTTTTTACATGGACCTTCTGTGTGGTGGAAACACTACGTCATTATACAGGGACATCATTTTATTTTTACTAATATTTCTAATATTAACCTGGCTATACCTTTGGATCAATGGTTGATAACAGTTTTCTACCCCCTTCCACGACTGGAGTTCGATGATACTGGCATAATATACAAACAAATCACTTTACTAGGTATAGGAGGGAAGAAAAGTAGTTCATCCATTTACGTAAACTAGGAAATATCACGCTTTTGAGTTTGATCATTTTCATTAGGTTTTTGTTTAATCAAAATACAGTACAGTATTAACAATGAGTGTTTTTACTCACGAATTGAGCTGTCCATACGGACGTATTCATTATGCAGTGTATATTATACTGTTACAGCACATTAGCGTACAATATAGAGAATGATTTTAAATTTAAAAATATCATAATATGGATATTTAAACACATTTTTGAAAATGGTGGCCGTTCATTTCGATACAGGCTTTAGTTATAATGTGTGTAATTCCAATTACCAGTTTCGTCTTCCGTACTAGTAACTCATGCTGAAATAATTCTGTACCTACTCTGTAAAAGAGTACCTTACTTACTGTAAATTCAATCTTCATTTCTGCTCGATCCGAAAAGATAAAATTACTCAGACTGCTATCTACTGTCCGTCGAAGTGGTTATGTCGCAGGGTCGTAAAAAGGGGGGAAATCACGTGACAGTTAATTACTTAACGAGTCCTTTTATTTAAGTTATATTAAACAGTTGTATGGGTATAATATTACGTAGACGTCCAATTCCTAACAGAAATTAATGTTCTTAGAAAAGAGCTAAGACAGCCCAGCCACTAGCCTTTATAGGAAGGCGAATAGAAGCGGGGGGGGACTGGGATGCGTCGTAGGCAAATGGACGACAGTACCTGTGCGAAAATGATGCAATATTGAAAACTCTTTCGTCACTGGAAAACGCGAACATATTTTTGGAACGTACTGTTTACTATGACTGTATATGCGGTCTTGGATCTGTGTGGAGGACGGTTGAACTTCATTAGTAGAAGGGGTGGGAGTGAAGTACATTAAAAAACTCAGGTACAATAGAAATTGAAGTAAAAATAAAATGATGTCCCTGTATAATGATGTCGAACACCAAGTTCACTTGCTTTTTACCTACATTTTACTTTGTCAAGTGAAAGATAAGTACTGGCTCTGAATACAGATACTGTACTTTATTTTATATGACCTAACTTCCGAATTGAAGAAGTGAAGACGAAATGAAGTTGATGTGACATTCTTGAATACAGCCTTATGTGTCTCCATTTCTCCTCGAGACAGTTGAAAATTCAAAATCTTCCTCATATTCCAATAAACATCAAATCATGATATTGTTGGTACCAGCAGTATTATATATTAGCATGGTGCTAACATATTCATGGACAAATGTAAATCCCTCTTACACACGAGATACAATTTACGATCGTGTAGATGACACTTGGCGTGACGTCACATCTCTGTAGTGTGTAAGCCCTGAGCCCTGTTCTACAACTTTGGGGGTAGTTGTACGTGCTTAGTCATACTCTCAGTAACCCCAGGCACTGTACAAACTTTCCCATTTCCCTTATTACATTGACGAAGGGATGCATGTACAAGGGAGGGGTGATGTCAGAAGGGGATGATTGAGTGAATGAGCTAGGGAAATAAAGAGGGGAGGATAGAAAATTGAAGGGTAGTTTTCCCTCCCTTCCAAAAATTGCAACCTGCGTTCCCAGTCATCAATAAATTACAGTTGTGTCGATGTTAAATGCAACATAACTAAATTAAAGGTCTGTTTTCACGCGCGAGCTTTCGGAAAGCATTTCTGGTTCCTCCCTGTGAGTATATTCGTGTTAGTTAGTACAAGGAGGTCATGGAATGAGCCATTCAGGGAGCCAAGTTTGTTGATGTCACGCGAGACGATAATCTCTCCTTTATTCTGCAGAGGTTGAACTGTCAGTTTATAATAATAATAAAAAAAATGCTTTCCGTGTTACCTTAACTAGGTATCGTCATCATCATCATCATTATTATTGTCGTCGTCCTTCAAAAATTTAATATCGTACTTCCAGTTCTTAGCCCGTAAAATGTATTTGTTACAGGAAATGAAAATGGTATTGGATAATGACCAATGATCACTAAAGAATGATACTACCGGCTACCTCCTAATTCCTCTCAATAACAGTTTGTTTCATGTCATCGAAGGAATTAAATAAATAATTAGTGGCTTGTACAGCAAATGCTGCAAGCTAAGTTCATTACACGTTCAAATAAACATTTTTCAGATTTATTTTCAATGAAGAACACCAGACATTCGGAAAGTTATTTGCTTCCATAACAATGAAAGACACTCTCTCTCGAGCCAATAGTGAAGAGAGCCACGCATATAAATATCTACACCACACCGCCATTAAATATATGAAAAAGACCCAACCCCACTTGATTAATAATTATAAAAATATTTGATTTTTAATATTATTATCTTGCGTAAATGTTAAAGCTTTCAGTAACATATACTATATATACTATATAGCCGCCTCTCAGTAAAATATAGAAATCAAAATCTAATTTAAGTTATTCTCTACATCTACTTATATAACCCCAAAACGTTTCACTTTCATATCATCAATATAGCATTAATATGTATAATTAATGAAAAATAGTCACATCATGACATTAACTACAATAATATTTAATTTCTAATGGTAATAATGTCATCAAACCACCTCAAGTTTTGTAGTTTTTAATATCCAATACACAGCTGTACCCAGAAAATTACACACCACAGAATCGAACCTGTATATTATTTTTAGTAAGTTAAGTTTTTAATGACTAATTTAATTTGAGCTCTAAATATGTCAGCATTCTTGCAGATCATGGCCTTCGTGTAATATTGTTTACTGTAGTGTGTGTTTTGTTTTATTCTGAAATGCAACACGGCCAACTTGATGCTCGCTTCGCTTCTCCTTTACAAAAAAGCGAAGGGAATATCAATTCGGCCGTGAATGCTATTAGCTAGTTCTCAAAACTGACGACAGATGGATTTTGGAAAATAGAAAAATTATGTTTAAAAATTGACATTTCACTGAAAACTACTATTTTTCCGAAAAACTTTGAGTTCCAAGCTTCAAAATGAGGGGTCATTTATTAAAATCCGTCCAGCCGTTTTCCCGTAATTTCCATTACCATTTCAAATTATATATATAGATGTTGCAGTAACAAGAGTAAGTAAATAGGCCTAACCAGCAGATAATCACAGTATTACATACGTTGTACATTGCTATAGAGTATTTCGTTTATATGACGTCATTCCATTTTCGGCCAATGAAGTGTAATGGAATTTTGGATTCCAACCAATCACAGTCAGACATCGCGATAATTTCTCCAGCTCGATTTATCACTATCAATTTATCGCATGGTCGTTCTTTTGTGTAGTCGGTGTCGCGAACTCTTTCCAAGTAAATCGATGAGCATGAATCCGTTGTACTAAATAAAGTGCGAAATCCTACTTACACATCTACATCTTCATCTTCTAATTCCATGTCCATTGTATCGAAAGAAAAGACACTCCTTCATAAAATTGTTCATTTAATTAATATATTAATCAGGTTATTTGTAATTGTACTATAAAATGTTTAAATTAAATTATGATTTAAGCATATCTGCTTAAATCATTTTTGTATTTCTGTTATAATAACAAGAGAAAAGCGCAGTATATGTAATTAACATTTTTAAACCTGTATTTCGCTTTTCTCGATTGGCATTACTGAATAACATACAATTTCTTTATTGAAATAATCGTTATTCATCTATTTCGACTTTACAATGTCTGAATAGGTTAGGTATTCCTAAATAATAATTACTAACATTTTGTGAGCGAATTTTAGGGATATATTATTTACATTTTTAATTTATTCACGAAATAGTCCTAATAAATGTCACCCGAGGTCTGAGATTCTTGTGACATTACCATAGATTAATTTTTTATTTTGTACAGGCCCATGGTACCGGTATAACTTTGTTATATACTTCAAACCGTCAGGGTTGCCAACTCTTTTACGAAAATGCAGGAGACTAAGGAATCGTCAAAATTTCACACGGAAAATTGACAATTGTTCAGTTCAGTTACTAAAAAAAACAACTTTATTCTACACTTCGGCAGCTAGACTTAAATTAAAAGTATTTTGAGATCGATTTTGCCACGCGTAATAGTTGAAGTCGACTGCAGTTTGCAGCTCTGATTTGATTAGATGTGTCCTGTTCCTGTTTCGAACATCTATCCAATTATTGTTCATCAGATGGAATGTGTCCTGTTCCTGTTTCGAACATCTATCCAATTATTGTTCATAAGATGGAATGTGTCGTGCTTCTGTTTCGAACATCTATCCAATTATTGTTCACCAGATGGAATGTGTCGTGCTTCTGTTTCGAACATCTACCCAATTATTGTTCATCAGATGGAATGTGTCGTGCTTCTGTTTCGAACATCTATCCAATTATTGTTCATCAGATGGAATGTGTCGTGCTTCTGTTTCGAACATCTATCCAATTATTGTTCATCAGATGGAATGTGTCGTGCTTCTGTTTCGAACATCTATCCAATTATTGTTCATCAGATGGAATGTGTCGTGCTTCTGTTTCGAACATCTATCCAATTATTGTTCATCAGATGGAATGTGTCGTGCTTCTATTTCGAACATCTATCCAATTATTGTTCATCAGATGGAATGTGTCGTGCTTCTGTTTCGAACATCTATCCAATTATTGTTCACCAGATGGAATGTGTCGTGCTTCTGTTTCGAACATCTATCCAATTATTGTTCACCAGATGGAATGTGTCGTGCTTCTGTTTCGAACATCTATCCAATTATTGTTCATCAGATGGAATGTGTCGTGCTTCTATTTCGAACATCTATCCAATTATTGTTCACCAGATGGAATGTGTCGTGCTTCTGTTTCGAACATCTATCCAATTATTGTTCACCAGATGGAATGTGTCGTGCTTCTGTTTCGAACATCTATCCAATTATTGTTCACCAGATGGAATGTGTCGTGCTTCTGTTTCGAACATCTATCCAATTATTGTTCATCAGATGGAATGTGTCGTGCTTCTGTTTCGACGTCTATCCAATTATTGTTCACCAGATGGAATGTGTCGTGCTTCTGTTTCGAACATCTATCCAATTATTGTTCATCAGATGGAATGTGTTGTGCTTCTGTTTCGAACATCTATCCAAATATTGTTCACCAGATGGAATGTGTTGTGCTTCTGTTTCGAACATCTATCCAATTATTGTTCATCAGATAGAATGTGTCGTGCTTCTGTTTCGAACATCTATCCAATTATTGTTCATCAGATGGAATGTGTCGTGCTTCTGTTTCGAACATCTATCCAATTATTGTTCATCAGATGGAATGTGTCGTGCTTCTGTTTCGAACATCTATCCAATTATTGTTCATCAGATAGAATGTGGTGGTGAATGTGAATATGTACCTGTTCTGAGAAAATTAGTCCTTTTAAAGTTTAGAATATGAGAAATTCAAGATTGCAGCTAAGCATTTTGGAAATGAAATATGAAACGTAATATAAATTCTCTGGTCCATGATTATGCATGACTAAGTAGAGCGTTTTGTAACTCATAATTTATTTCTTTATTTAAACTTAGCAACGTGAAATGGAGAGTACTGAAATTCCAGGAAGAGTCTCCAGTTTGAGGAGCGTCGCATTTCCTGCTTCCCGAGTAGCAGGCCGTGTTCGCGACAAGGAGGTCAAGGAATAAATAATTCAAAGAGGCCGCGGAATAATGTATACAAGCGAAGTTTGTTGATATCACGCGAGAGTCTCCGCGCATGCGCGTGAATTAGAAGACGCTACAACAGCTCGATAACACCCGTTTACTTCTCGCCAGAATAGAATGATATTTGAATCCGATAACATCAAGCGCCCCTATACTAATATCTGTACTGTGTATCGTGCGTGTTGTGCAACTGTCAACTCAGAATAATATAGATCTTATTTCAGTGGCTTAAAATGCGAAAATTACGAACTGCAAGCAGTGAAATACAGACAGAAAATGAAGGCTATTACAGGACATTGTACATAAAATGTAATTTTTATTGTGTTGAGAAAGTTACTCATGCAAAGCTTTTTCTTCAGAATTTGACTAAGATGATAAGAATTTACATATGTGCAAACAATACTAATTTAACTCTAAAGTGTTAAGTTCTGAGTATTATAATGTATTCATTCATTCATGCCCAAGGGCAGATCTTCACTCAAAACCCAGCATTCTCCAGTCTTTCCTATTTTCTGCCTTCCTCTTTGTCTCCACATATGATCCATATATCTTAATGTCGTCTATGATCTGATATCTTTTTCTGCCACGAATTGTTCTCCCGTTCACCATTTTTTCTAATGCATCCTTCAGTAGGCAGTTTCTTCTCAGTCAGTGACCCAACCAATTCCTTTTCCTCTTCCTGATTAGTTTCATTATCATTCTTTCTTCACCCACTCTTTCCAACACAGCTGCGTTTCTTACTCTGTCTGTTCACTTCACACGCTCCATTCTTCTCCATATCCACATTTCAAATGCTTCTATTCGCTTCTCTTCACTTCGTTGTAATGTCCATGTTTCTGTCCCATACAATGTCACACTCCATACAAAACACTTCACTAGTCTCTTCCTTAGTTCTTTTTCCAGAGGTCTACAGATGCTCTTTCTTCTAGTAAAAGCTTCCTTTGCCATTGCTATTCTCTTTTTGACTTCTTGGCAGCAGCTCATGTTACTGCTTATAGTACACCCCAAGTATTTGAAGCTGTCCACTTGCTCTACTGCCTCATTTAGAATTCGCAAGTTTATCTTATGTATTTTTCTTCCTATGACATTTATCTTCATCCCATACTGCTCACAGCTGTCATTTAGCTCCAGTAACATATCCCTTAGTATCATCTCCTCTTCTAATAACAACGCCATATCATAGGTAAATCTTATGCACTTTATTCTTCTTCCTTCTACTGTCACTCCTCCGATGTTTTGGCAACAGTTCTTTACTAAATCCTCCAAGAGATGTGGAACAGGGTAGGTGATAAAGGGCATTCTTGTCGTACTCCTCTCCTTATTTCACTTCCTTCTGACATTTCTTCTCCTATCCTGACTTTGACTCGTTGTTTCATATAAAGGTTACTGAACAGCCTGCTCTTTTTCCAGTCCTCGCCAAATATGGAAACTATAACACCTGCTAATTTAATGATTTAGGTGACATAGTTATACTTTCACAGTTAACCGACACTTCGATACTAACAGAAGTCAAACTAATTTGAAAAAGAACGCCTATTAGTTATTGTCATTAGCGTACATTTACAATGAGAATTTCACTTTCGTAATAATTGTAATCACCTTTATGATAGTCCTTATTATCGTCAACCACATCTACAAGCCCTCATCACCATCATTATCATCATAATCATATCCTTTCTCTCAAGCGTTGTCGGAAAAATTCACCATTAAAATGGGACACATTCAAGGACAGGAGAACGCGAATTCGATTATGCGCACTGTTCAAAACATACAGAGGTGAGCCTGCCTGGAGAGAAATAAAAAATACGTGGCAACCGCCAAATTACTCTTCAAGGAACGACCACTCATGTAAATTGAGGGAAAGAAGACAGAGGACGGACACTGGAAAGTTTTCTTTTCTCAATCGTACTATCGGGGACTGGAATGCTTTACCTGCAGACTTACCAAAGGGTTTACCAACAACCAAAAACGTATTTAAAAATAGGCTTAAGGACTTTACTAATAGACGGTAATTATACACAGTATGTAAAGGATGTAAATGATATTTTGTTATTGAAGTGTTGTATCAGTGAAGAATTATGTTGTGTCAGTGAAGTGTGTTGTGTCAGTGAAACGTATTCCTGTCAGTGCAGCTTTATAGTTTATAGTGGCAGTGCAAAGTATTTGAACAGTAAAATGTTTTTGAAGTGTTAGTGAAATCAGGATAGAATCAGTGAAATGTGTCTTAGTTCCAGTGCAGTGAGTGAGTTGACAGCGAAATGAGTGTAATGTGGAAAGGTACTTGTGCAGATATGAACATATCATACTCGTGAGTTTTAGTTGTAACTTAGATGTAAGATACAAATTAGATTTATTTTAAATGTTATTTTAAGTGATCGTGCTTCATTTAATTTAGGATATTCTCTATTATTATTATTATTATTATTATTATTATTATTATTATTATTATTATTATTATTATTATTATTATTATTATTATTATTATAAATTATTGTTAGTATTAATTATTTGTCTTAATTATTGGTATTATTAACTGTATTTTTAATTAATAAGTTTATTATTGTCATTATTGAGTATAATTAGTTACCACTGCCACCGGGTATATAAGCCTACCCATTGCAGTGTGAATAAATACATACATACATACATACATACATACATACATACATTTCCATCTCTATTTTTGCCTTCTTATAATAATATCAATCATCATATTCGTCATTGTCCTAATGATTCTTCATACTTATCATCACTCGTAATATTTACCAATTCGTACTATTCTTACATTCATCGTAGAAAGAATCCATAAACTTGTCGTCATTTTTAAAATAACGAGTGACTTTCACTTCCTCATTCACAATGTGTTCCGATATTTGATACTGACTATTGCCGTATTACATAATATTTACAGGGATGTAAAGAAATAAGAGAAAATATTATCTGTCTTCCTCTTCAGAATTAAAGATACACGATGTCCCCACATTATTTTTCATACACTTACAGAAAGTAGTTTTCCCTAATACATGAGAATCGCTTTTTAGTATCATATTGATCAGATTGTTACTCAATCCATTCCACTATATATGATACCCTTTTAATTAATTTTTGCAGCCCATCTCTTTGCAGACATGAATAATGGTAGTATATAAAACACGCCTGATTGGTTAATTGTAACACTCACATTAAGTACTGCGCCATTCATAAATACAGTAGAACTTGGTTATAGCGACCTCGTTGTGTGCGACACCTCGTCTATAACGTCAAATATTCTGTGGTCCAAACTAATTCCCCATAAGACATATGCTTTTCTATCTTGCTTAATACGACAAACGTATCTGCGTCTACCTCGCATATAACGTCATTTTCAACCTCAGTTTGGAATAAGATTTTCTAAGAACCAAAGTATTTTAAGAAATATTTTGTTGAAATCTGGCCCTGACAGATTCTTTACAGTCTCCTTCTGTCATAGACCTCTGGAATGCAGGCGGATTCCCCACCCCATTGTAACCTGCCCGAATTCATGCGGTATTAGGTCAGTTTCGACAGGAAGTTTTCACTAAGTGCACGCATTTTAAAGCAGTATGGGCACTAAAAGAAGTGAGTGACGCTTTGGAAGTCATTAGAATTATGAACATGTTCTATGAAGCTAGGGAAGGGAGCAGTGAAATTGCAACTGAACTTATGAACATAGAACGTAATTTAGAAAGTGTGTATTGGGCAAGTACGAGACAACAGAGTAAAATGACTGATTACTTCACTCCTAAGTAAAGTAGTTTGGTGAGTACTGAACAAACTGTTTTAATACAGAATACTGTATTTGTAATTGCAGGCCTACGTGTATTTTATTATGTTCATGGTAGGCTTACAAATCAATACATAAATCTAAAATAAGTCTAATTAAGTTTGTTATTTTTCATTTTCCACCTCACTAGATTGATAATGTGAATCTTGGTTACTACGACACTCGTTTATTACAACATAATTTTTAAGGTCCCTTGGATGTCGTTATAACCAAGTTCTACTGTACAGAGCACTAATAAATGATTTGATTGTAAAACGGACATAAATTCATAATGCAAGTCGCCAATACGCGTGTGGAAAATTATTTATCTGCTTGTTACATATTACGTCTCGCTCTGTTTCATCCAGCACTGGAACTATTATTATTTCTTCACACATTACACAAACTTAGGCGTATATACAGATCATTTAAGTCAAGCACGCAATGTATTTACAGAGTATTCCTCCACTTGTTTGATTGCATCGGAACCAAACTTATGTAAGACATACTGTACACAGTTTTTGTCATGTGGTCAATATGCCAGGGGGCCACATACCAGCTATATGAATCGATAGACGTATCGATCTCTCTGCAGTTCAGCAAGATAGGACATCCATTTAGTTCAATCCGCAGAAACACTCGAAGTTTAATACGCAGAAACTTCATAGTGTCTTCCATCTGGTACTTTTCTCGAAAATACGGAATAGTAGACCAATAAATATGTTGTTTTTCTTTGTTGACCTCAGATGGTTGGGTCTCTCTCATCTCAAATCTAACAGTTGGATCCAGTATAAAGCCTTTACTATTATGGTCAGTTTCTCCAAGAAATGTTTAATTTGGCTTAACTAGTGTTAACGCTTTCAGAAGTAGAAATTGCGATAGAACATCTGAAAAAGGACAAGTCTCCAGGTATCGATCAAATTCCAGCAGAATTAATACAAGAGGGTGGAAGTGCATTATATAGCGAAATTTATAAACTTGCACATGCTATTTGGGAAAAGGAAATTGTACTAGAACAATGGAAGGAGTCCATAATTGTACTTTCGAGGAATATCACTTTTGTTGACGTCGTACAAAATTTTGTCCAATATTCTTTTGAGAAGATTAAGTCCGTACGTAGATGAAATTATTGGGGATCATCAGTGCGGTTTTCGGCGTAATAGATCGACTATTGATCAGATTTTTTGTATTCGACAGATAATGGAGAAAATATGGGAGTATAAGGGTACAGTACATCAGTTATTCATAGATTACGTCCGTACGTAGATGAAATTATTGGGGATCATCAGTGCGGTTTTCGGCGTAATAGTTCGACTATTGATCAGATTTTTTGTGTTCGACAGATAATGGAGAAAAAATGGGAGTATAAGGGTACAGTACATCAGTAATTCATAGATTTCAAAAAGGCATATGACTCGGTTAAGAGGGAAGTATTATATGATATTCTTATTGAATTTGGTATTCCAAAGAAACTAGTTCCATTAATTAAAATGTGTCTCAGTGAAACATACAGCAGAGTCCGTATAGGTCAGTTTCTATCTGATGCTTTTCCAATTCACTTCGGGCTAAAGCAGGGAGATGCACTATCACCTTTACTTTTTAACTTTGCTTTAGAATATGCCATCAGGAAAGTTCAGGATAACAGGCAGGATTTGAAATTGAACGGGTTACATCAGCTTCTTGTCTATAAGGATGACGTGAATATGTTAGGAGAAAATACACAAACGATTAGGGAAAACACGGAAATTTTACTTGAAGCAAGTAAAGCGATCGGTTTGGAAGTAAATCCCGAAAAGACAAAGTATATGATCATGTCTCGTGACGAGAATGTTGTACGGAATGGAAATATAAAAATTGGAGATTTACCCTTCGAGGAGGTGGAAAAATTCAAATATCTTGGAGCAACAGTAACAAATATAAATGACACTCGGGAGGAAATTAAACGCAGAATAAATATGGGAAATGCGTGTTATTATTCGGTTGAGAAGCTCTTATCATCCAGTCTGCTATCCAAAAATCTGAAAGTTAGAATTTATAAAACAGTTATATTACCGGTTCTTCTATATGGTTGTGAAACTTGGACTCTCACTCTGAGAGAGGAACATAGGTTAAGGGTGTTTGAGAATAAGGTGCTTAGGAAAATATTTGGGGCTAAGTGGGATGAAGTTACAGGAGAATGGAGAAAGTTACACAACGCAGAACTGCACGCATTGTATTCTTCACCTGACATAATTAGGAACATTAAATCCAGACGTTTGAGATGGGCAGGGCATGTAGCACGTATGGGTGAATCCAGAAATGCATATAGAGTATTGGTTGGGAGACCGGAGGGAAAAAGACCTTTAGGGAGGCCGAGACGTAGATGGGAAGATAATATTAAAATGGATTTGAGGGAGGTGGGATATGATGATAGACACTGTATTAATCTTGTACAGGATAGGGACCGATGGTGGGCTTATGTGAGGGCGGCAATGAACCTTCGGGTTCCTTAAATGCCATTTGTAAGTAAGTAAGTGTTAAATTAACAGCCTGTTTATTTTTAACTTTTTGTTAATGTATTTTCCATTTCTTCAACATCATTTTGTTTAAAAAATACCAACACTTAACTATAACAGTCGTTCACACTATTTTAACCACTGAATAGCAGTTGTAATGATTTTGCACATGTAAGGCAATTTTTTATTGGCTGATATTATTCTTTAAATCTGTATTGTAGAGTAAGTCATGAAACATGTATAAAATCATAAACTGGTACAGTAGGCCATGGTCGATAAAGAAGAAGACAAATGAAAGTTGTAGGTGAGTACTGTTGAATAATAGTATTACTACAAAGTAAGCTTAGAGACAAGTATGTACCGTACAGTGTTTGTACTCACCCTGCTGCGCTATACTGGAGAATTACCACGGTCACTTTGAACCGTGCCGTTACGTTTACCACCAAATTTAAGTAAATACACAATGTCACCAACATAAGAGCATGACGTTAGTGTGTGGCGTAGTTGGCGGGAGAAATTCTCTCTCTCTCTCTCTCTCTCTCTCTCTGCCTCCTTCGTTCTGAACATTACTGAGAGATAGCACCAGTGTTAGCTACAAAGTGTATTTGCGCAAATATATTGCAAGTAGATTACGTGACTTATTACGTGTCTTAGATGAGAGTCTCGAGACAAAACAATTTTGTGCTATATTTCTTTTTTTCTCTCTCTCTCTCTCTTTCTACCTCCTTCGTTCTGAACATTATTGAGAATTGGCACCACTGTTAGCGACAATGTGTATTTGCGTAAATATTGCGAGTAAATTATGAGTGCCTTAGATGAGAGGCACGGGACAGAAACAGTTTTTCTGTAGCGCATGCGCGGACCTCTCATGCAGTGGGAGCGTGATCCTTACTTGAATTTATTTTTGCGTGTACATTGCAGATTAAATGATTTAGGTCCCTTCTTGCTCCGGTTAGAGACCTTGCATTTACGAAGGTTAGGTTAGCTTAGCTTAGCTTAGCTTAGCTTAGGTTAGTTTTGGTTAGGTTAGGTTAGCTTAGGTTAGGTTAGCTTTGGTTAGGTTAGGTTAGGTTAGCTTAGCTTGATTTCATTCGTCCATGTAATAGTTAAAATTATATAATATGACAGTTCTTGATTCGTAATATTGATAAAAAAAAATAATATACCTATAATGAAAGCGGTGAATAATTTCATGGTCCCTAAATTTTTTTTTCGTAAAAGGCTAGGTATTTTTCTAAGGGCCAGAAATAAAACAGCAACGCCGTCATAATTGCGTACTTTACGCTTTGGCGAACATTAACCGGAAATTTACTTTCCGTCATTTTAATGGTATTCCGTGAAACACACCTTTTTTTCCTGTTAAATTCCTTGTGATAACCTAGTTTATGATCTTATTACATCTTCATTTTCTTTTAATGCATTCAAAAAACCGCCGTTGTACTACATAAAACCTTGAACTTGACTAATGGAGTGAATTATTTAAGAATATAGTCGCGAATTTGACTACCACCATTTCGATTATATTTTGTTTGGCACGGTTCGGTACGGCCCGGTGACTAGTGGCCAGCGAGTAGCGTCGACTATCGATATTGGTCTGCCGTGGGTATTATCCAGTTGTTCCCCCTGCTGTTTACATCTCTCTGTCTACCAGTCACTATAATAGTTTTTACTCCCATTTATAAACAAGGAAGGGACTCCACTGCATATGTTTACAACTGTCAGATTTGCAACACTCATAAAAGTTAAAACTGATCTAACTTTGAAAGGAAGATGATGATGATGATGATGATGATGATGATCTGTTTTAATACCATTTCATGCTGCAGAACAGCCGTGGCGAATATCTGACTCACGAGCACATTGTGGCTCGCAATGGTTTCTCTTGCTTTCTACCTCCCACAACCCCCACCCTCTCACTCACTGGAGTCAAACTCCGTTCCATTTGTACATTTTGACTCTTATCTGCGAGTGGCGTATCGTCGCATTGTCTCTCTCGAAATCATATACCTCTACAAAAACTAAAGTTTCAAGTAGGATGGGAGGACGCATTTTGTTGCTGCCAATATGATGAGAATATTAAATATATGATTTGTTCACAAGTATTACGAGGAAACGGCATTATACTACACGTCACTCATGAAACATTAAAAGGTTAAGTGTTGTTATTATTATTATTATTATTATTATTATTATTATTATTATTATTATCTCTTTACTGGACCCTTTTTCAGCAGATGTACGAATAATGCGGTTAGATCTTCAATTTAAACTCACTGATTTACAATGTGATGTTGAATGAAAGTTAGATGTAGGGGAGAGTCGGGTAGTATCGGACATCGGGTAGTATCGGACAGTGCGTTTCTTTCATCTACCACCATATGGTAGAACCTGAATTACATGGTTACGTTTCTCTATGCGACATCACAGAAACGTAACCATGTCAATCAGGTACTATCATCGTGTGGTAGATGAAAGAAACTCACTGTCCGATATTACCCGCTGTCCGATACTACCCGACTCTCCCTTAAGGACTTGACAAATGTTTAACTTTTCAAATCTTTGCCAAAAAATAAGTATCCGAAGCTTCGTTCTTTCGCTTTCTCTTTTGAAGGCATGTTCGCTACAACTTACGTTTGTGAAAAATTATTTTCAACAATGAAAATAGTAAAAACT
Organism: Periplaneta americana; assembly: GCA_025594305.2. Classification (NCBI taxonomy): domain Eukaryota; kingdom Metazoa; phylum Arthropoda; class Insecta; order Blattodea; family Blattidae; genus Periplaneta; species Periplaneta americana. The sequence goes on along the minus strand of JAJSOF020000011.1, from coordinate 147,820,123 downwards.
AAATTTAGATCACGACTGACAGACAAATACCTTCGTGATCAACTACGACTGGCAGTAAGTGACATCATTCCTGATTTTGAAATTCTGTCGCAGAAATATTCTGAAGACAGTTAAATTCTTAGGTTGCGATAATGTGTGTCATTGTTCATTTCTTTCTTCGTTACACGTACTAAACATTAGATTGTAGCCTTGTACTGTATACAATTGTATTTAAGTGCTTGACGTAAGGAAAATGAAAATCCGTTAATAAGTCAGACAGTTGCTTTACTTCCCCTTCGGGTTTCCGCCTCCCTCCATAGGTGCTATGCACGTTGCAGGTTACACAGTGGCTCGGCACACGATGACATTTTCGCCACGCCTGCTGTAGAAGTTACATTCAGAACTTCATTCTTCCGTAGCTGGAGAAGTGACAAACACATTAAGTTGGTGGCCTCTTGTTCCCAAATTGAACCGCGTGACGTAGTGAATTCGTCACACGTGCTGCAGGCGAGTGGAGCTGGTTATTCATTGAGCCACCCCTCGTGAAATCTCATTCTCTCCCACTTTCTCTCTCTTTCTCTTTGTATGCTCTCTCCGTCGCACGAAGGTCCTATAAGAGCATATGTTACACTTAGCCCGGGAGCCAAATACATAGCGGGCATTCCGTCTGAGGGCTGTACTGCCTACAACTGTTGCAACGGTTTTCATATGAAGGAATTCAAACATTTACATAACCGGAACAACTATAGCCAAGGCAAACACACAAACATTATGAGCTTTATATGACATCCAGTGCAATATTACATCCAACATTCTTGCCGGAGAAATGGCGGCTTTATTCAGCTTCTGTCCGCATCCAATGTTGCATTCGTGGTCTTTTTCAGTCAACCTACATAAATATTATGTAAATTAGCACTTTAAAGCCCGATTGTATAAACAATTTAATCTTAGATCAGAGGTTAAATTGATCCTTGTTTTAGCTGAACTTGGAATTTTGTGTTGTATAAAGTCTAATCTGAGATTTATTTGTCTCAAACTAAAGTCAACTTTGACTGAAAAAATTTCTCCGATTAAGTTAGATGATCCAAGTTCAGTTATTTATTTTCTGTTTGAAATATACGAGTGACAGATTGTGCAAATAAAATATCCGTTATTATTAATATTAATAGATATGGTAGGTACGTTTACATATATTTCTTTGAATTTCTTGCCTTAATACACAAACAATCTTATATTTTATAAGGCTCTATCGTGTTCAGCAGTATCAAATAACATAACCTATAATTATATTATGTTTATAACAACCATTAATTATTAATGGATATGATAGGTACATTCATAAATTTTCAATTAACTGTAATAGTAAACGAAAATTATCGTTTTATAAAGCTTTATTATGTTTAGCAGTATCAAACACCATAACATGATAACAACTTGGAGAACAGTCAACCTTCTTCTTATTGTCCGCCATTATTTACAATACACAAAACAAACCAGTGTCTCCAACACAGTGTACGGAAAGTCGCCAAAATGTAGTTGTAAAGTCGCTACATTTCTCATTATCAACAAAGAAAGATTAAATTTTGTCACTATGGGGTGCTAAAAAGGTCACTAAATCCCTATTTAAGCAATATAAAAGTTAAAAGAAATTGTTGTTGAAAAAGAGTTAAAGTCGCTAGATTGGCAACACTGAACAAACCTGTATAACATTGTCCGTGCATCACGTATTTCACCTGTTTATGCGATTTTGCCAAATCCTTTTCACGTGAACTTAGATTGCATTTGAACCAAGGTAATTTGATCGCAGAAAAGTTTTATACAATAGAAGAAGTGTCTGAACTAGGTTCACTTTTCGATCTTCGATCAAAGTTGATCTTTAGTCAGGGAGTTTTATACAATTGGGCCTAAGGGAGTTACCAGTGAAATTGTTTTATTTTTTTTTCAAAATACATATATATTTTTTTATTTTAAGGTGACTGTTACACTTTTATTACATGTTACTACTTTTCTTCATCATCATCTTCTTCTTCTTCTTCTTCTTCTTCTTCTTTGGTTCTACAGCCGGGTTCCAGCCTTGAACGCCCCAACGATGCTTCTCCATGTCCTTCGATGTAACATCTTTGTTTTCCATCCTCTAAGACCTGCTGCTATTACATCCTTCTCCACTTCATCCAGCCATGTTAGCTGAGATCTCCCTACTTTTCTGGCACCAAAAGGTATAGTGAGAACCAATTTTTTGCAAGGATCATTTTCATCCTTCCTACAGATATGGCCCAGCCTAGCTTTAATTTCTCTGCAAACATCTGGTTCTTTAAAAGTTGGTATAATTCATAATTATATCTTTTCCTCCAACTGCCCTCATCATTTACTGGTCCGTATATCGTCCTCAGAACCTTTCTCTCAAATATACTCAGCCTACAATTGCCGGCACTGCCAACTACCCACGTTTCAGGTCCATACAGCAAGACTGATCTTATTAATTTTTTATATACGGTAATTTGCACTTAGTGTTGAGGCTGATATCATGTGTTCTTAACTGTTTTTGGAGTCCATAATAGCATCTATTTTCTGTGAGGAGTCTATGTTGGATTTCTGCACTCACATTATTATCTCAGGTAACTAGTGAACCTAGGTACTTAAATTCGGTAACTACGTCATACTACTATTGACCAATAAAAGGGTACGAAAGGGCGTGCTTCAACCAATCATGACTATTTACCGCTACAATTTTATCACTTCGTTAGAATTTGTTTTTATCACTTCCCTAGCATTTCTTTCTTTGTTTGCCAACATTTCAAACTACAAATTCTTTACGGTACTATAAAACATGCCTTGCGATCGTCATTTGTTTACCGTATATTAAATTGCAACAAAACTAACATAATTCAATTTAAATCCTGTGCAAATTCAACCTCGCAATTTTCTAGCGGTATAATTAACAATAGATCCCTATTAGAAACAACAACAACCAAATTTCTTGGCTTAAAAATCGATAATGGAAAATCATATTAAAGAAATTACCCCCAAACTAAATTCAGCTTGTTTTGCTATTAGATCTATGCAAAAGATAGTAAATATCAATACCTTAAAAACAATATACTTTGCATACTTCTACTCGATAATGAGTTTTGGAATAATATTGTGGGGAAATTCCACAGATAGTAACAGTATAATATTTCTATTACAAAAAAGAGTAATTAGAATAATGGTAGGTGCCAAATCTAGGGAATCGTGTAGGACTATTTTAAAAAACTACAAATAATGCCCATGGCTTGTCAGTATATCTTTTCATTAATAATCTTCCTCTTTTTAATCGTGAAAACTTTGTACCTAATTCAACAGTTCATAGCATAAATACACGTCAAAAATGACTTTCATACTCCATCGGCAAGTCTATCGTGCTATCAAAAAGGAGTGCGTTATATAGCAGTAAAATTTTAATAGCCTCCTTATCGATATAAAAAATGAATCTCAAAACATAAGATTATTTAGGGCCAAATTAAAGAAGTACCTAATTTCTCACGCCTTCTATTCTGTAGGTGAATTCATGAGATTCAATAACACTTCATGAAATTGATACTAAAACTTTGTGTTGTACTAGTAGACTATATTGTAAATCTCGTCTGTATATATTTCATCTAGACTGTGACTATAAATTAAGACTTTATAATAGTATTAAGTTTTTTGACTTGTTCCATACTCCAGCTGTAAAGCAATGTATGAATACCATGGAATGTTAATAAATACAATACAATACAATACAATACAATACAATACAATAGAAGGTCATAGCGTGTGTGTAGAATCTTTGGATATATCAGTAGGGTTATGATCTGTCAGTAACAGTTAACACCACAGACAAAATATAACATATAAAGACTTCCAACTCAATGTATACTTTGGGGAAGGGTACTGAGGCGATGTTAAAACCAAGCCAATCAATGGTTGCAAAAATCGTAACAACATCTTGTGTTACATCGGTATTGTAGGTAACTATTGTTACTAGTATTTTTCATATTACTCCCCAAAGAAGTGTATTGGTTTATCAACAGTAATCTCACTAGAGGTTTTGATTTATCTAGAGAAAAGCAAAACTCGAGTGGGATTTAATTGACTATTGCACGATTAGAAGAAAGTATATAAAGATTAAAACAAATAAAGCACTCTACAGTAATACTTACTTACTTCTTATGGCTTTTAAGGAACCCGGAGGTTCATTGCCGCCCTCACATAAGCCCGCCATCGATCTCTATCCTGAGCAAGATTAATCCAGTTCCTACCATCACATCCCATCTCCACAGTGATACAATAAAATATTAATTTACTCACTAAAATTCTAGCCTACTTCATAATATTAGCTACACGAAAACATTTGAACGGAGCCGCCATTTTCAGTCTACTCTCTTTCTGGGAAACAAATGACAATTGCAGAGTTTTTTATACTACCGTAAAGAATTTGCAGTTTAAAATGTTGGCAAACAAAGAAACAAATATTAAGGAGGTGATAGAACAGAAGAAAGTATGTAAGGATTATAAGAAATAAAGTACTCTAATATAATAAAATATTAATTGACTTACTAAAATTCTATTTCACTAATGTTAGCTTCACCAAAACGTTTGAACGGAGCCGCCATTTTCATTTAATACCAATTTATTGACTGACAACCAGTCACATATTTTGAAGAGAATTTCCTCTGTTGAAGATTGGAATGTGTTGGAGTTATTGGCTGTAATTACTATACTTGTGTCATCTGCAAATAATATGGGATGACCTAAATCTTTTATTAGGGGAGCAAGTTCATTTACGAGTATAAACACTAGAAAAAGTAGGGGACCTAATGTTAAAGCGTGTATAAATAAAATTTAACAAAAAACTCGTATTATTTTTTAAACATACTTCTTAACAAAGTTACGGTACTTCAAAATCTTCCGTGATTTTTTAATAACTTTAAATTTCACTTAAAATAGATCTACATTACACGTCAGAAGTGACATTTCGTATTCAGAATTCCTGAACAAGTCGAATAAAAAATATTTGCCTTCATCATTAACTTTTCTTCTCGGTTGACACAAGAAGGAGCCAGTTAATAAAACGAAAAGACTATGTGAAGACAGATGAAGAAAGTGATATAACAATAATAAAATGAGCACAATGAAGGAATGGAACACAAAGAGCCATATGAAAGGAAATGGAACAGAAGAACCGGAGGATAGCGACCCTTCCCCAATATTACGCTCTAGTTGGTAGAGCTTTGTTAAGGACTTGGACCGGGAAAGATATGAGGGTTGAACCGAGCTTTTGGGTATTGTTTAGGGGCAACCCTGATGTATCTATGATTTATTAAAACTAAATATCCCTCGCTCCCAGCCCCCTCCGGCACGGAGGATGCAGGAAATTGTCGCGAAACAGTGCTGCCAACCGTAATACCTTCCATAATCTTTCCGGGGGAGACCGGCGTCTCCGAGGGATAGTATTACAACTCCTATTTTCCACGATTCTGCCCCCTCCCACATCTCTCGCGCCTGTGGCAGGGTCTGCGTAAACAAAGAACAGCATCTGAAAGGAGGAGAAAAATCGTAAGCTCCAAAACGTGCGCGTTCATAACTGCGGATAGCTCGGGAGGAGCATCTCGGAATGCAACAGTTGACTGAAATAGTGCGTAGTATAAAAATGTGCAATGAACTCTTCTTCACGTATTCAGTTCAATCATCTCCAACATCTAGATTATTATTTTAAACAATTAAGTAAACGTTATACGAAGTCATTCAACAATTGGATTTTTTGTTTCTACAACGACTCCAATCGTCCTGCTAAAATTATATACAATTGAACTAAATCATTATTACATTTGGCATAATACAATATTGGACACTAGATACGGGTTGATTTTAGTAGGCTCTGGAATGCAAATGCAACCCAGTGTTACCAGGTTGAGTGAAAATAATTTCCCTCCAAATATCTAAAAAAATTTCTCGATTTTGAGAAAAATTTCCCACCTTTAATATTATATACAGATATTTTACAACTTCTTTTGCATTTTTTGAAAATTTTTCGAAGGCACGATTCTAAACTAAAAAAACTTCAGACATCTAAAAACAAAGGATATGATTATGTCTCGTGACCAGAATATTGAACGAAATGGAAATATAAAAATTTGACATTTATCCTTTGAAGAGGTGGAAAAATTCAAATATATTGGAGCAACAGTAACAAATATAAATGACACTCGGAAGGAAATTAAACGCAGAATTAATATGGGAAATGCGTGTTATTATTCGGTTGAGAAGCTTTTTGTCATCTAGTCTGCTGTCAAAAAATCTGAAAGTTAGAACTTATAAAATAGTTGTATTACCGATTGTTCTGTATGGTTGTGAAATTTGGACTCTCACTTTGAGAAAGGAACAGAGATTAAGGATGTCTGAGAATAAGGTTCTTAAGAAAATATTTGTGGCTAAGAGGGATGAAGTTAGAGGAGAATGGAGAAAGTTACACAACGCAGAACTGCACGCATTGTATTCTTCACCTGACATAGCCTAATTAGGAACATGAAATCCAGACGTTTGAGATGGGCAGGGCATGTAGCACGTATGGGCGAATCTATAAATTCATAAAGAGCGTTAGTTGGAAGACCTGAGAGAAAAAGATCTTTTGGATGCCGAAACGTAGATGGGAGGATAATATTAAAATGGATTTGAGGGAGGTGGAATGTGCACAGGATAGGGACCGATGGCGGGCGTATGTGAGGACGGCAATGAACCTTCGGGTTCCTTAAAACCATTAATAATAATAATAATAATAATAATAATTCATTACATTCACCATTAAATTAATACATAACAATATAATAAGTTTCTTTAAAAATAATGACCTAGCATTATAGTCTTTAAAAATTTAGAGAGTGCCATTCAGCTAACAGACATGGCTCAAATCATAGACAACAGAATTCTATGACGAGGCTATCCTAAAACTTGCGAAACACTACGAAAAAATCTCAATTTGGCTGAAACTACGTTGAAAAATATTTTAATATTGTACTTTTAAAGTTGTGTACGATAAAAAGTCTGTAACTGCATGGATGCTTTTTAATTATCTAACGGAAGTTACTTTCTGGATAGAAGATAGTGTAGGAAAGATAGTAAGAAGAAATGAATAGCTAGCTTTTCGCTCATATGGATCGTGTCCGGGGTAAAGGTGTCAAGAAATAATTGTTCATCATTTATTAACAGAAGGATATTCATTATTATTTGTTTGGCACAGGATGCAAAAACTCTCCAAGATCTTATTTTTATAACAATGCTAGAAATCTATACGACAAAGCATGAAAATGGAAGAAAACAAAGAAGATATGATTTATCATTGTGATTTATGTCACGAATTGCTAACAGTCATCATTAATCATCACGGCTTTTTCCAAGAAGAAGAATGGTCTGCATTAACCCCATCCAAACATCAACTTTTTCCGTGTTTCTTTGGTGTTCCACTACAGCTTGAGGGTTCTCGGACCCCCAAAACGGTAGTTATGGCTGTTAACTTCACCGCAGAGATAGAATGTAGCTTCATCACTGAATACCACTTCAAGATATAAAAGGTTTTCGTCAATGCGTTACAGAATTTCAGTCGCAAAGTATTGTCTTGTCGGCTAAATGCGGTGAAGAAACTGGAGCTTGTATGCACGTAGTTTGAGTCGTTTATGAAGAATGTCATGAACAGTTGATTTGGGAATCTGTAACTGATTACTAGAATACCTAATGGACTTCCTAGGGCTCCAATTGATTGCAGTTTATATACGATCGACAGTTTCTTGGGTTATTTTTTTCTTGAGAGGTTTGCCCGTTTGTGGAATCAAGTATCCTGTCTCTTCAAGAGTTCTGTCTCACTGCAAAATTGATTTCGACGTAGGTGGATCCACGTTGAATTCTAGGCGAAATTGACGTCGAACTGTGGTAACAGATTTAAATTCAGCTAGCCAAAGAACGCAGTTCACTTCTTGCTGTGGTGTCCACATTTTACGTTCAATTGGAATCATTAATATTAACTGTTAGCAATTCGTGACAAATCACAATGATAAATTGTATCTATTTTTTATTTCCTTCAATATTCTTGCTTCGTTGTATATATTTCTAGAATTGTTGTTATAAAAATAAAATATTGGAAATTTTTCTACATCCTGTGTCAGACTTATGATATATGATATGATATGATATGATATGATATGATATGATATGATATGATATGATATGATATGATATGATATGATATGATATGATATGATATGATATGATATGATATGATATGATATGATATGATATGATATGATATGATATGATATGATATGATATGATATGATATGATATGATATGATATGATATGATATGATATGATATATGATATGATATGATTTTTTTTTACAGTCTGCATGCTCCATTACTGTGGAGTAATACTACATGCATTGGTTTAACTTAAACTATATTCATACAATTACTTTATATTGTTCTCTATTAAAAGATATGATATGATATGATATGATATGATATGATATGATATGTTATGATATGATATGATATGATATGATATGATATGATATGATATGATATGATATGATATGATATGATATGATATGATATGATATGATATGATATGATATGATATGATATGATATGATATGATATGATATGATATGATATGATATGATATGATATGATATGATATGATATGATATGATATGATATGATATGATATGATATGATATGATATGATATGATATATGATATGATATGATATGATATGATATGATATGATATGATATGATATGATATGATATGATATGATATGATATGATATGATATGATATGATATGATATGATATGATATGATATGATATGATATGATATGATATGATATGATATGATACGATACGATATGATACGATAAGATATGATATGATACGATATAATATCTGATATGCTATGATATGATATGATATGATATGATATGATATGATATGATATATGATATATTTCGTCACAGCACTTCTTTACATGTAATGGTGTACCTCACATTTCTGTATCCTGTGCCACCATTAACTGATTATTACAATAACACAATATTTGCAGTACACGCCTACACAAAGACTCCCAGATACACTAAGTACCTTTTTTATTACTTGGTCAATCTCCCCTCCAGTATTTCTTCTACATTTCATTTGCTATTCTGTATTTGTTCATTAATCGTAATATATCTGACATTCTGCAGTGCTTGGGAAAAGTGACATAAGTCAGCTTTCACAAACTTTTTTTGATAATTTATTGACAACTTACACTGGTTTATGTCGATTTGATTTTTTTCTGTATGAATTATTGTAATGGGAGGAATACCTATGTATTTTTTTCCAAGCGAACAGATGTTCCGTAAGTTGTCAATAAATTATCAAAAAAGGTTTGTGGAAACTGAACTTGTGTCACTTTTCCCGAGCACTACAGATATATTCCTTTCAAACCCCCTTTTTCCTGTAACTGCTATTCACTAAAATTTCAATTTTATTTTTTCTCTGTAAATTATCATATTGAATTACTTATAATAATAAAATATCCTTCTGATCATAAATGGTGAACAATTATTTCTTGATATCTATAGCCCGGACACGGTTTTTAATTATTACGCAGTAAATGTAAAACAACTGTCTAAATTCTTAAATTTCTGTGCGAAAATTACTTGAATTAAATTCTGCAAGCGTTAACATTTTTCTTTCTTTTGTATTATACATAGTAATATTCACTAATACCACAGTCTAGTATATACAGTCACGAAGCTTTAGTTTTGAGGGTGCTAGGAACAATAGACTGTGCCGGTACTATTTCGGATTGTCTGTAATGAGGCGATATTAGCCATCCTAGTGGTTAGCAACTATCTATGAATGCATATTTTCTACGTATTCAGCTTCGTGACTGTATATACTAGACTGTGCTAATTCCGTACTGAAATTTTGTAAATTCAAGATATAATTTCTTTAGTTGGTAACATTGGTTTTATTAAAACTTTATCATGAAAAAATTCACTACAACAGCTAAATAAAGTGTGACGTAGTACCGTTAAACATGGTAACGCACGAAGTATTTTAAGTATCATTTTAAATTAGTATAACATAGAATTTCATTTGTTTCCTCTTTCACAGGATTAATATTAACTAACCTTCGGTTTTTAACAATGAAACCAATGATTGCTGGGGATCATCTACATGTCAAACGCACCGCATTTCAATTTGTCTGCACCACATTCAATACACCCGCCGGAAAAGAGCATCGAATTGCTACTAATTTAGAATTGTTTCAATTAATTTGAAATTAGGGGAGAATAATTGTTGAATACAGATGATGATAATCATTATTAACATTTCAAAAGCACATGTTTATTAAACATGGTGCTCTCTGTTTTGCAATTTGCATAAAAACAACGGCTTCGGGGATCCAATTTGCAGGGCTAAAACTTGTACAAGGAAACAAGGACGAGAAAATTCTAATTCCGTGAAATTTAATTTGAATATTTGCATTTCTAGTTCAGTATTAACAGTGACGATTTCTCTTAAGTGATTTAAAATATCCATCACCACCGGAAACGCTAATCTAAACACCATTTTCACTGTCAGTGTCAGCATTACCACCACATTCAACAATATCATAAACACTCCTGGTAATAGACCTATCCTACCACCACAACTACCATCAATATCAATACTGGACGATCTTCTGATTACCCATTCTTCGAGAAAATATTTTGGAGCTAAACAGTGTTGTCAATTTGATTCTTAAAACGACAGATCTAGCTACAAACCGCTGAATTGGCAACGCTAGAGCTAATGTTCAGATACTCCCAAAGAGAGATGAATTTCTGAACTTCTCAGGGAAGAGCTCTTGATTCCATTTTCTGGCAGCGTATTGATGTTTCAGACGCAGGCTCTAGTTCCAACAGTCAATGGTCCACCGCTGTGGAGTAACGGTTAATATGTCTGACCGTGAAACGAGAGAGCCCGGGTTCAAATCCTGTATAAAGCAAGTTACCCGGCTGAAGTTATTTCCGGTGTTTTCGCTTAACCCATCAAGAACGCTGTATAGTCATCGCAATTGATGAAGTGTCGTAAAATAAGCCAATTGAAAGAGAATAAAAAATTAAAATCACTACAATGTGTAGATATGTAGACTAAGAGAGCAGGTATACCTTTCATATCTGTAATAATACTTACTTACTTACTTACTTACTTACTTACTTACTTACTTACTTACTGGCTTTTAAGGAACCCGGAGGTTCATTGCCGCCCTCACATAAGCCCGCCAGCGGTCCCTATCCTGAGCTAGATTAATCCATTCTCTACCATCATATCCCACCTCCCTCAAATCCATTTTAATATTATCTTCCCATCTGCGTCTCGGCCTTCCCAAAGGTCTTTTTCCCTCCGGCCTCCCAACTAACACTCTATATGCATTTCTGGATTCGCCCATACGTGCTACATGCCCTGCCCATCTCAAACGTCTGGATTTAATGTTCCTAATTATGTCAGGTGAAGAATACAATGCGTGCAGTTCTGCGTTGTGTAACTTTCTCCAGTCTCCTGTAACTTCATTCCTCTTAGCCCCAAATATTTTCCTAAGCGCCTTATTCTCAAACACCCTTAACCTATGTTCCTCTCTCAAAGTGAGAGTCCAAGTTTCACAACCATAAAGAACAACCGGTAATATAACTGTTTTATAAATTCTAACTTTCATATTTTTTGACAACAGACTGCATGACAAAAGTTTCTCAACCGAATAATAACACGCATTTCCCATATTTATTCTGTGTTTAATTTCCTCCCGAGTAAGTCATTTATATTTGTTACTGTTGCTCCAAGATATTTGAATTTTTCCACCTCTTCAAAGAATAAATTTATAATTTTTATATTTCCATTTCTTACAATATTCTGGTCACGGGACAACAACAACAACAATAATAATAATAATAATAATAATAATAATAATAATAATAGCAATAATAAATAATTTAGTTATGCATTTATTTATATATGCATTTGTTTGTTTGTTTGTTCGTTCGTTCGTTTGTTGTGCTCTTCATGGACGAAAACGCTGGCGTAGCGGTTTTGTAACTGGCAGTAATTAGTGTGATGTTATGCTGATGAATCTATAAAGCGACTCCTCGTAAACGAACGACCTTAGTATTAACTAAGCAATTAATATTAACTATTAAACCAATATTTTTTGCGATGAAAGAGTAATGGAACGGAGAAAAATTCTCTCCGGCGCCGGGATTTGAACCCGGGTTTTCAGCTCTACGTGCTGACGCTTTATCCACTAAGCCACACCGGATTCCACCTCGGCGTCGGAAGAATCGTCTCAGTTTTAAGTTCCAACTCTTGGATTCCCTCTAGTGGCCGCCCTCTGCACTACGTCATAGATATCTATGAACCTACGACCGAAGTCCACACATGTGCTGAGGTGCACTCGTAATGAGTGACTAGTTGGCCGTGATCTTTCATCGTATGATGACGCAGAATATGTGCATGGAAATATCATATGTACTTCGGTACATTATAATAATATATAATGCACTATCACCTTTACTTTTTAACTTCGCTCTAGAATATGCCATTAGGAAAGTTCAGGATAACAGGCAGGGTTTGGAATTGAACGGGTTACATCAGCTTCTTGCCTATGCGGATGACGTGAATATGTTAGGAGAAAATACACAAACGATTAGGAAAAACACGGAAATTTTACTTGAAGCAAGTAAAGCGATCGGTTTGGAAGTAAATCCCGAAAAGACAAAGTATATGATTATGTCTCGTGACCAGAATATTGTACGAAATGGAAATATAAAAATTGGAGATTTATCCTTCGAAGAGGTGGAAAAATTCAAATATCTTGGAGCAACAGTGACAAATATAAATGACACTCGGGAGGAAATTAAACGCAGAATAAATATGGGAAATGAGTGTTATTATTCGGTTGAGAAGCTCTTATCATCCAGTCTGCTGTCAAAAAATCTCAAAGTTAGAATTTATAAAACAGTTATATTACCGATTCTTCTGTATGGTTGTGAAACTTGGACTCTCACTCTGAGAGAGGAACATAGGTTAAGGGTGTTTAAGAATAAGGTGCTTAGGAAAATATTTGGGGCTAAGCGGGATGAAGTTACAGGAGAATGGAGAAAGTTACACAACACAGAACTGCACGCATTGTATTCTTCACCTGACATAATTAGGAACATTAAATCCAGACGTTTGAGATGGGCAGAGCATGTAGCACGTATGGGCGAATCCAGAAATGCATATAGAGTGTTAGTTGGGAGATCGGAGGGAAAAAGACCTTTAGGGAGGCCGAGACGTAGATGGGAGGATAATATTAAAATGGATTTGAGGTAGATGGGATATGATGATAGAGAGTGGATTAATCTTGCACAGGATAGGGACCGATGGCGGGCTTATGTGAGGGCGGCAATGAAACTTCGGGTTCCTTAAAAGCCATTTCTAAGTAAGTATAATAATATATACAATATTTTTTGGGTATGATCTGGTTCCATCTTGAAATATTGAAGTATTCAGTTGCAAAATGTAAGTCTATTTGTTCTTAACACGTGATTGTAAGCTTTGCAACGATTTTGTGGTTCCTCAGAGCTGGTGTGCAGAACTCAACACGAGATACATCCTTAAATCTTTGGAACGACTTCGAATTTCCGTCTTCAGGGAGAGTGTGATGACTCACAAGTGTCACATATATCTGCAGAAGTCAATGAAGTGTCTTTAGGGAGCCAGGTTGGCATGACGACCCAATGGAATACGCTCTCCCCTTAGTGGCGGTTGTAAATAGCTATAGCCTAACTCAATTGAGACGGCTTCTGGTTAGGTAGGCTGCAATAATCGTGAGATGCACAAGGAGGAGATTCGAAAACGTAAGTGGAAGGCCACAGCCTTCTAAATGTTCAGACCTCACTTTCGTGAATCCAATATTATACTATACATTTGTGAGAACGAAACTTGAATATGCTTCTGTAGTTCGGAATTGTACTACAACTATTGATTCGGTTAAATTAAGGAAAGTTCAGGATAACAGGCAGGGTTTGGAATTGAACGGGCTACATCAGCTTCTTGCCTATGCGGATGACGTGAATATGTTAGGAGAAAATCCACAAACGATTAGGGAAAACGCGAAAATTCTACTTGAAGCAAGTAAAGAGATAGGGTTGGAAGTAAATCCCGAAAAGACTAAGTATATGATTATGTCTCGTGATCAGAATATTGTGCAAAATGGAACTATAAAAGTTGGAGATTTATCCTTCGAAGAGGTGTAAAAATTCAAATATCTTGGAGCAACAGTAACAAATGTAAATGACACTCGGGAGGAAATTAAACGCAGAATAAATATGGGAAATGCCTGTTATTATTCGGTTGAGAAGCTTTTGTCATCAGTCTGTTGTCAAAAAATCTGAAAGTGAGAATTTATAAAACAGTTATATTACCGGTTGTTCTGTATGGTTGTGAAACTTGGACTCTCATGTCGAGATAGGAACAGAGATAGAGTTTTTGAGAATAAGGTTCTTAGGAAAATATTTGGGGCTAAGAGGGATGAAGTTACAGGAGAATGGAGAAAGTTACACAACACAGAACTGCACGCATTGTATTCTTCACCTGACATAATTAGGAACATTAAATGCAGACGTTTGAGATGGGCAGGGCATGTAGCACGTATGGGCGAATCCATGAATGCATATACAGTGTTAGTTGGGAAGCCAGAGGGGAAAAGACCTTTGGGGAGGCCGAGACGTAGATGGGAAGATAATTTTAAAATGGATTTGAGGGAGGTGGTATATGATGGTAGGGACTGGATTAATCTTGCTCAGGATAGGGACCAATGGCGGGCTTAATGTGAGGGCGGCAATGACTCTCCGGGTTCCTTAAAAGCCAGTAAGTAAGTAAGTAAGTAAGTAAGTAAGTAAGTAAGTAAGTAAGTAAGTAAATTAGAAAGTATTAAAGAAAATTCATATAGTTATATTCATTTACATTTCTGCCCAATAACTCTGGCTTAGCTAGGAGCTAAAGTGTGATTATTCTAATTGTCGAAACTTACATGCTAGACTTCAAGAACTAGATTATTTATTCTTCAAAATATCTTTCTCTAGTCTCCATATGCGTTAAAAACGCTAATATGCATGGCTGCGGTTTTGATCCATTAAGTGTAGGCATGTCAATTGATGCCCAAAGTAGCAAGCGCGCGCTTTGGAGCCCAGTAGAGCCTGAGCGCTTTGCAGCGGAAAGGAAAGACACAGACGAAAGAGGTGGTATATGCCGCTTGATCGAGCTATATTCAGGGATGGCCAGCACTGATTCAATGGATAAAGGGAAGAGAACTTATTAAAACTGTATCCATGTTAATTTTTAGATTTGCCTGAGAAGTATAAGTGCATTATAAGAACGTAAGTTTTAATTTTAATGCTTATTTTTCATAAGTTTGATTTTTTTATTCAAAAGAAATATTTTCTCAACTTTTCGTATAGAAAAGTGAAATTTCCATTTATTTAGTAGCCTTACAGAATGTTTTCGTAAATCTAATATACCGTATATAGGTATTACTGAAGATAGTGTATTGAAATTTTGAAAATATTCGCATGAAAATTGTTTGTAAGGAAATGAATTAACAAGCAACTACTGTTACATCATAAGCAAAAGATACGTGCCCATGTGTTGTAAAAATGTCAGCTCTACAGCTTCATCACATTTAGAGAAATAATTTAATATTTTGATGATAGGAAGTTGTTCACAAATATCACCTTAAAAGCATAATGCGATAAGAGTTTTGTTATGTAATATTAGTTACACTTAAAACAGATACAGTACCTAGGTAACTTTGCTTTGTACTGTAATATTGTTTTGATTAGTTTATTGATTACTTTCGTAAGGCTAAAGATGCCGTCAATATAAATTCCAACTTATCATGTCATACTCAATCTCTTTCTTTGGAATATCACTTTCTTTATGAATGATGTGATTTATCCACTTAATACAGTATAGTTGTACTATTATGGAATTTAAGTGAATATTCCTTCTTAACTCTCTATTAGGTTATTAAGATTTAAAACACAAGTGCAATATTAAGAAATCAGTGTTAGTACTTTTGTTTTACAGACAATATAGATAATATTAAACAGAAAGAAGCTATATAAAAATAACGACATAAAATTTCACGTTCCGTTTGAAGTTTGTGCACCACTGTTTTCTTAATCCAACAGGTTGCTTATTCATATACACAACCCTTCCTCTTTCCATACCCAGCGCTTATTGCCCGCGCACGACGTCAAGGTCAGAAAAATGCGCTTGCTTTGACATCACTGGTATAGACTTTTGTCCATAGTGGAATCATAACACTGGTCAACAGTCATTTTGCGCCAGACATAAAACGAACAAATTCTTACTAATTTCGACCTCCTGAATTCAAAAATAACAAGCAAAATGTTCCATCAGTTCGGGTTTTCAGGATACACAATATAATTCATTTTCTATGCATTTTATTAAAAAAAAATCACCATATTTCTTGTGTAACTATTTTGTTTTACAAATGTGACGATCCATTATGTGAGAACAATATTGGTATAAGTAGGTCATCATGTTAGAAGCACTTGTAGAAATGGAAATTATTTTATTGCCCTTTTGCAAGTCTATTTGGAGGGGGTGAAACAGATTTGCGGTATGAATTCGCTTGAGTTTACGTAATTTTAATTGAGATGTGTATTTCTTTTACTGTGAGTTTTAATGACATTACTGTAGTTTATATTTTGCAATAGACCACTCTGTCAAAACCACTTCTAGAATCGGAATTTGTTTTATTGCCCTTTTTGGTTACATTTGGAAGGGGAGAAACAGGTTCGCCCTATGAAATCGCTTTAGTTTGCCAGGAGATTTCCGTGGTGTTGGTATTCTATGTAAGACGTCTATTTCTTTAAAGTGTGCTTTAATGATAATATTCAAAGTACGAATGGTTTATATGTGCGAATTTGAAGGTTGTAGCATTGCTTTTTGGAATGCTGTTAGGCTACACAAAATTTTGCTGCTTTCTCTGCGAATGGAACAGTCGCGCTCGAGATAAGCATTATAAAATAAAACGACAATCACTAGAGCCGGGGAAGAAAAATATTATACATCAACTCCTTGTATCTCAGAGTAAAGTAATGTTACCTCCTTACACATTAAGTTAGGGTTAATAAAGAATTTTGCTAAAGGGATGAATCAGGAACCGAAGCATTTGAACACATCCAGGAAAAATTTCCTGCTATTAGTGACTCAAAAATAAAAGAGGGAGTTTTCAATGGACCATAAATTAGAGAAATAATGAAGGATAATCACTTCGAATCTTTGTTGGAAGGAAAAGAGAGAGCCGCTGGGATTGCATTCAAGGAGGTTGTATTAAATTTTCTGGGTAACCGTAGAAGTGAGAACTATGAAGAACTAGTGCAAAAGTTACTGTTGGCGTATGAAACTATGATTTGTAACATGTGCCTGAAAATTCACTTCCTTCACTCCCATCTTGGCTTTTTCCCCGAGAATTGTGGCGATTTCAGTGATGAGCATGGTGAGCGGTTTCATGAAGGAATTTCAACTATGGAAAAAAAAAAAAGATACCAAGGACAATGGAGTACCAATATGCTAGCAGACTATTGTTGGACTTTATCTCGTAATTTACCTGATGCCCAGTACGAAAGAAAATGCAGAAAAAGAAAGCTGTAATCTTCTGAACAGTGAATATTTAACCTTATTATCATTATATAAAGCGGTATTTTGAATATATATATAAATTCGAAAATTTCTAAAAACCCGTAACCAAAACTATTTTTTATTGTCATATTCGTATTCAGGAGGTTCAAATTATATAGAAAACATGTACCTATCACATGTCCAGCGCAAAAAAAAAGTTAAAATTCGTTACGCAGTGTTAATCATTGTTTTATATTGTAAACCAATCTTCATTTATTCCTAGTTAATTATTTTTATTTAATTTATCATTAATTAGTGTTGAAATAGTACATTATGCAACGAGCCTAAAATGATAGTAATTAAGAAGCGAGTATGGATGTTTATAAACCAACGAGCGCAAGCGAGTTTCATAATTTTCATACGAACTTCTTAATTATCATTATAGGCGAGTTTCATACGACTTTTTATGCTCGACCATATTTCTAACTTGAAATTACCGGTATTCAGATGTATACATTTTATTTGTATCTGACAAGATCGGAAGTGACCTTGTTCTAGGTTGTGAATTGTGAGATGTGCACAGACGCGAAAGTATTGATTTTTTCCGAGGAACAATAATGTCATTGACCTTGATGTAATCCCGTTAAACTTGATAATATTATAATATTATAACCTTGATTATTGAATTCGACATTGAAAAACGAGATGACAAATTGAATTTATTTGAATATTATTTACAATTAACGCTAATTATTATAGTAACAGAACATAACCTTCTGCAACAGTATTGGATTTCCAGCCTCCGTGACTTTTCGCTAATTCTCTTTCGATTGCATATCCGAGAATAATCGATACTTGCGGTTTTATAACGGTACAAAGCTGACTTGTCATTGGCTGAACACATGTAAGCTGAGTTATCATTGGCTGAAGACCTGTACTTTAATGAGTAGATGTACTTTAATGACATGCATTAAAGGTCTGCTACCAGGTGTATAATTGGTACATTTCTCCATGGTCGAGCATAAAATCATTTTATGCCATCCTAGCATTATGAACACGTTGTTACTACATCCAATACCGTGCGTAATCAGCTTAGTATGGCACGCGTGTTAATAATAACAATGACGTAATACCGGAACGCTTTGGTGGGACAGAAGGTAACGTAACATTTATTTCCTATCTGTAACAATTTTGTATCACTTTTATCACTTAAAACAGTTCTGTGGTTCAGAGAAACTATATTAACAAAATAAAGAAACATCTGTAACATAAAATTTGAATACCCAAGGTATAACTAGAGTTTGTAATACCTGCAAGGTCATCAATTTCTCTTTATTCAATGCCAAGGCCAGGCGCAATTAATCGATACGAACATATGAAGACTTTGTCGGCCATGGATCCCGAATTTATTTCCAACCTATAACTAGAGTCATAGTTACTTATTTCCTACAATTTATAATGCTAAGATTCCATAAAGTGTTGGATCCAACTCGTGGATAATTTTATTATGACTTGTGAAAATTGTCATAATCATCAATATATTTCACTTGTTGCATAAATAACTATTAATGTGTTGCTGTCACTGTAGTCGGGGCCGCCGAGAAGGGGGCAAAGGGGGCGAGTCCATATGGGCCCGTGAGAAATAAGGGCCCGTCAGATTAAGTGAGTCTGATTACTTTTTACTGTTATTAATAATTATTCGTAGATACATACGAGTACTATAAAATTTTGTAAGAATATTTGTTACATAACTTTGACATATTAACTCAACAATAGTAAAATTAATACAAATTACCAATTGATATATAAATATTTGACTTTTATATAATAAATGATAAGTACAGGAACGCCATTTCATAGTGCTTTAGCAATAAAATCTTAAGAAAGTCTTCTGACTTCTGTTGCATTCGAAGAATTATAAAATACGATAATTTGGTCCAGGGAGCATCCGTTTTTCGTGTAAAGATAATTAATTCGTTTGGCGTGTTTCTTAATTGAAATTACAAAATGGCTTTCCTGTGCTTAAAATTTAATTTTGAAAAATATTATGAAGACATTAAGAAAGAGATCGGTGATGAGCCGAAATATTTAAAATCCATTCATGCCTCTAATTTATGGCCAACCCCACTGAAACCAATGAATCTCCTAAATAGTCTGAGGGAATTAAAAGTGGTCAGTTTATTTCCAAATATTTGCATAGCCATTAGAATATTCTATACAATTCCTATGACAATTGCTGATCCTGAAAGATTCTTCAACAAAATGAAGAAAATAAAAGATGTATTCAGATAAACAGATTTGAACAGTGAAATGTTTTTGAAGTGTTAATGAAATCAGGATAGAATCAGTGAAGTGTGTCGTAGTTCCAGTGCAGTGAGTGAGTTGACAGCGAAATGAGTGTAATGTTGAAAGGTACTTGTGCAGATATGAACATATCATACTCGTGGGTTTTAGTTCGATCTTAGTTTTAAGATACAAATTAGACTTATTTCAAATGTTATTTTAAGTGATCGTTTAATTTAATTCAGGATATTCCCTGTTATTAGTATTATTATTATTATGATTATTATTATTATTATTATTGTTAGTATTAATTATTAGTATTATTAATTGTATTTTAATTAATAAGTTTATTATTGTCATTATTGAGTGTAATTAGTTACCATTGCCACCGGGTATATACCCATTGCAGTGTGAATAAATACATACATACATACATACATACATACATACATACATAGGCATACATACATACATACATACATACATACATACATACATACATACATACATACATACATACATACATACATACATACATACATACATACATACATACATACAAAGTGCGTCAAGAAAGACAGAGTAACCTTGGCCTCCTTAGTCTGGAGAGCGATCTTGCTAGGTCTTTAAATTTTGGTGATATAATTGATGATTTTGCATCTGTGAAGTCAAGGAGAGTTGTTTGTTGATTTTGGACTGCAAGTTAGAAATTACAGGTGTTTAGGAATAATGTTTTATGAATATAATATATATTGTGCTAATGTGAAGTTTTGCTAAACGTTTTAATGTAATAAAAGTGTATATTTTAGGTTCGTATCTGTGTATGGGATTATCTTTTATTTATTTTGCAAATAATTATTATGGTTAGAATAACTGGTAACTTGTAATTGTTACTTTTTCTAGGGGGTCTGAGTACAGTATTGCATAGAGGCCCATAAATTCTGTCAGCGGCCCTGACTGTAGTCACATTATTCTCTTTACAATCACTGTTCTTGAATTTATATTTTTCTTGATTATTTATTGTAACTACTAATGTTTAATCATTAATCACTGAGCTGAACTTTTATTGGCCAACCGCTTTTGAGTAGCACATAAATATAAATAAATAATAAAAATATGTAAATAAGTAAATAAATAAGCAAATACATACATACACACATGACGAGGATGACTACGATGCAAATCACGGTGGCACACTTTATCCAGTTTTTCTGCTAAGACAGTTCTAATTTTCCATTAATCATTTCGTAATAAAAGTTAAGAAAGCTGGGTAATTTTTTGGAGCAGAATGTGGGGAGAAATCGTTGAAGTGTCATTACATTTATGCTATCATTTTGACACGAGAAATCACTTCCAAACATTAATATAGTTATCTCTCTTCCACTATATATAACTCATTGGATTTTTATGGCTCCATAATTCAAATAAAACTCAAATAAATGGAAAGAGATGAGGGCAACGTATAGTTTGACACGAAAACAAATAACTCATTCCGGGCGTGATATTAAAATGAAAATGAGTTTATTTTCATTGTGCAGTGACCGAAAATAAACTAATAAATCGCTTTAGTCGAGACGTGTGAACACTATCCCGCGCATGCGCAGATACTTGCACCACCACCACCACCACCACCACTACCACTACTAGTCGAAAGCTTTGCGAATGCACTGTTTATTGTTCCCTTTCAAAGCAGAGCCCAAATGTGAGTGGTTTATATGTTACAATGGCTGAATTCCGTTATGTAAACTACATTAAATGCACAGAAATCCTCCACGTGTTGCAGATGCCTCTCTTTTAACGCCTGTCAGATTTTTTTCTGCTCTTGAACAAATATAGATTTCATTGTGAAACTTGTTATAGGGTCAACGTCCAAGCGTTAACTGTAGTACGCCGTATTATTATTATTATTATTATTATTATTATTATTATTATTATTATTATTATATGATATTCTTATTGAATTCGGTATTCCCAGAAACCAGTTCGATTAATTAAAATGTGTCTCAGCGAAACATACAGCAGAGTCCGTATAGGTCAGTTTCTATCTGATGCTTTTCCAATTCACTGCTGGCTAAAGCAGGGAGATGCACTATCACCTTTACTTTTTAACTTCGCTCTAGAATATGCCATTAGGAAAGTTCAGGATAACAGGCAGGATTTGGAATTGAACGGGTTATATCAGCTTCTTGTCTATGCGGATGACGTGAATATGTTAGGAGAAAATCCACAAACGATTAGGGAAAACACGGAAATTGTACTTGAAGCAAGTAAAGCGATCGGTTTGGAAGTAAATCCTGAAAAGACAAAGTATATAATTATGTCTCGTGACCAGAATATTGTACGAAATGGAAATATAAAAATTGGAGATTTATCCTTCGAAGGGGTGGAAAAATTCAAATAACTTGGAGTAACAGTAACAAATATAAACGATACTCGGGAGGAAATTAAACGCAGAATAAATATGGGAAATGCCCGTTATTATTCGGTTGAGAAGCTTTTATCATCTAGTCTGCTGTCAAAAAATCTGAAAGTTAGAATTTATAAAACAGTTATATTACCGGTTGTTCTGTATGGTTGTGAAACTTGGACTCTCACTCTGAGAGAGGAACATAGGTTAAGGGTGTTTGAGAATAAGGTGCTTAGGAAAATATTTGGGGCTAAGCGGGATGAAGTTACAGGAGAATGGAGAAAGTTACACAACGCAGAACTGCACGCATTGTATTCTTCACCTGACATAATTAGGAACATTAAATCCAGACGTTTGAGATGGGCAGGACATGTAGCACGTATGGGCGAATCAAGAAATGCATATAGAGTGTTAGTTGGGAGACCGGAGGGAAAAAGACCTTTGGGGAGGCCGACACGTAGATGGGAGGATAATATTAAAATGGATTTGAGGGAGGTGGGATATGATGATAGAGACTGGATTAATCTTGCACAGTATAGGGACCGATGGCGGGCTTATGTGAGGGCGGCAATGAACCTTCGGGTTCCTTAAAAGCCATTTGTAAGTAAGTAAGTATTATTATTAAGAGGGAATGATATCAAGCACTTCTTTCTATCCCTCATCATAGAACGTCTTTATACTCATCCTCCTACACTGTAGAAATACCTCGCATCTGGAATTCGTTACCTAATGACGTCAGGGACTGCCGGACTTTATCACAATACAAAATTAAATAGGAAAATTTTGTTTTATTTAATGCTTTTTAGGTATTGCTAGAAGTTTTGATTTATGTGTTTTTTTTTTCCTTTTTTAATCTAGACTAAAATTGCAAGTTTCTTGCTTATGTTAGTTAATTAGTTAGGATACAATTAATTATGATACTTAATCACTCATTTAAAGTTTGTGTGACTGCAACCTGTGTATATTTTTGTGTGGCTTTATAATGTTTACAGTGTTTTTGTTTCCTTCTTATTTCTATTATTGTATTTGTATTTCTGGTGGTGTGGAAGAGAAGGCCTGATGGCCTTAATTACACCAGAATAAATAAATAAATAAATAAATAAATAAATAAATAAATAAATAAATAAATAAATAAATAAATACTAAAGGATATGCTACTGGAGCTAAATGACAGCTGTGAACAGTATGGGATAAAGATAAATGCAAATATGACGAAGAGCATGGTTATAGAAAGAAAAATAAAGAAGGTAAACTTGGGAATTCTAAATGAGGCAATAAAGCAAGTGGACAGCTTCAGATACTTGGGGTGTACTATAAGCAGTAACATGAGCTGCTGCCAGAATGCCCAAGGAAGCTTTTAATAGAAAAAGGAGCATCTTGTGCGGACCTCTGGAAAAAGAACTAAGGAAGAGACTAGTGAAGTGTTTTGTGTGAAGTGTGGCATTGTATGGAGCAGAAACATGGGTATTACGAAGAAGTGAAGAGAAGCGAATAGAAGCATTTGAAATGTGGATATGGAGAAGAATGGAGCGTGTGAAGTGGACAGACAGAATAAGAAATGAAGCTGTGTTGGAAAGAGTGGGTGAAGAAAGAATGATGCTGAAACTGATCAGGAAGAGGAAAAGGAATTGGTTGGACCACTGGTTGAGAAGAAGCTGCCTACTGAAGGATGCACTGGAAGGAATGGTGAACGAGAGAAGAGTTCGGGGCAGAAGAAGATATCAGATGATAGACGACATTAAGATATATGGATCATATGAGGAGAGAAAGAGGAAGGCTGAAAATAGAAAAGACTGGAGAATGCTGGGTTTGCAGTGAAAGACCTACCCTTGAGCATAACGCTATGAATGAATGAACCTCGAAACACAGAGGTCAACTGATACCCGTCGATATTAACAGTATGTATGTATGTATGTATGTATGTATGTACATAAAGTTAGCAGCCCGAAGACTAGTCTGAACTTCATAAGTGACACAAATAAGGTATCACTCATGAGGCTACTAAGCCATGAAATAATGGGCAAGGGTGGCCAGTTCCTTTTCCCCTCCATTGCATACATCGGTGACTAGATAAATCAGACTTGAGATGTAATTATTAATGATAGGAAATAAGAATGGACAGATATTAGTTTCATTATAAGTAAGAAATATTAATCAGTAATTAATCTGTTAAGCAAGAATTTATGTAATTTTGATCTAAATGTAGTTATTGTCCAACAACCCCTTGCATTACTCGGAAGCGAGTTCCAATTTCTAGCAACTGAAACTGTATAGGATGAAGAATATAAAGATGTCTTGTGGTAGGGTATAATGAGTAAATTGTTCTGATGAGATCTTGTACTTAGCTGATGATAGGCGGATAAATTTTGAAAACGAGAAACCAAATAGATTGCGGTAGAATTTGAAATAAAAGAATGCAGGGCTCGTCTACCGCTTAGCATTAATTAATTAATTAATTAATTCATTCATTCATTCATTCATTCATTCATTCATTCATTCATTTATTATCTTCCATAGATCTTACATGAGCAATGAAGCTTTAAGATGTGGAACAAGTCAAAATTTTACAATATTACAATTACGATTTTTACAAATTTTTACAATATTTTACAATTTTTACAGTTTTACAATGTAGTAATTTTCTACAATGATGAGGTGAGGTCCGATGATTCGCCAAAAGATTACCCGGCATTTGCCTTTTGGTTGGGGAAAACCTCGGAAAAACCCAACCAGGTAATCAAATCAAAGGGGTGAAATGAAGTGATGCCGAGGACTCGCCATAGACTATCCGGCTGGGGAAAACCTCGGAAGAAACCATTCATTGAGACCAAAGAGGGATGCAACCCAAGCCCGAACGCAGCTCCGGATCAGCAGCCCAGCGAGTCTGCCGACTGAGCTACATCGATGGCTCTACTAAAAATATACAATACATAGCCAATCAGATTATGAAATTTAAAAACGCAAACGGTCATTTATCAGTTGACCTATATGTATAAACAAAACAAGTAAGTTAATTAAATTTAAGGCATAAACAATTCAATCAGTTGTGATATACAGAAATTGATAATACATATCATGCAAACTACTTCAAATTACAAACACAAACAATTCATCAATAGAGCTATACAGATTACTATTCATTTTGTATGTATGTATGTATGTATTTATTTACACTGCAAGTGGGCAAGCACCCGGTGGCAGTGGTATATACAATATTAACAATACACAATAAAAGGATAACCAATACACAATAAAATTTACAATACACAATACAAATTTTACAACACATATACAATTTTACACACAATACAATAAGAATACACAATACAATTTAACACAATAATAATAAAACATAAAATAAAATACCTAATTTTACAATCCAACCTACATAATTATGTATAGGTCCTACATAAGTTTCAATAGTCTTTCACTTTACTCTCATCTCATTCCCTGTAGTGGCACTATGACGCATTTCACTGACACTTTAGCACACATTTCACTGACACTCTGTAACACATTTCACTGACACTATAGAACACATTTCATTGACGCTATAAATTATCACTGATCGGAACTGTTCACTGCACTGTAAAACCATAACTTCACTGACTCACCTCGCTTCACTGATACAACAGTTCAAATAAGTCAAATAATTACATCCTTATGCATACTTATAAACAGAACTGCATTTAAACTAAACATTTCTAGTCTAAGGTCCTCTTACACGCTAGTTTTAAATAATTTACAATTCAAACCAAGGAAGTAAACTCGTCAGCCTAGATAAATACATGTCACCTTAAAAAATTAAATGTTGAATGTCACCTTAATTTTAATTTTCACTTTATATACAACTTTTAAAATTATTCTTGAATCTCCTTAAGGAAGGACAGTCCTCAAAGACCGCTGCAGGTAGGTCATTCCAATCATTTATTGTTCTATTTAAAAATGAGAATTTACCTACATCCGTTTTCTGTTTCCTACATTTGATTTTAAAATCATGATCGTTCCTACCATAGTACATTGGCTTTTCTAACCGAGCCGTTATGTCTACCCATGCTTTCTGACCTAGATGTGCTCTATACAATGATGTTATTCTAGTTTTCCTACGTCTGTTTTCCAAAGTTTCCCATTTAAGTTCTTTTATCGTATCGTTTCCATCTTCTCTTTTACCTTTAAGAAATTTCGCTGCACTATACTGGATTCTTTCTAAGGAATTTATCTGGTATATTCTATAGGGATACCAACATGTAGTTCCGTATTCCATTAACGGTCGCACTAACGTTAGATATGCTATTTCCCTCGATTTGGGGCTAGCCTTTCTCAAGATTCTCATAATAAAGTGAAGTGCCCTCCATGCTTTACCCGTAACATTATCAACATGCTCTCCCCAAGAAAGTTTGTAGTTTAAATACACTCCTAGGTATTTACAACATTGCTCTTGCGGAATTACAACATCACTGAATTCGTAATTAAGAATAGTTTCCTCTCGGGTTTTACAAAATGTTATATATTTACTTTTAGAACCATTTATTTTCATCCTATGCTTTAACGCCCAGTTATAAATTTTATTCAAGTCTGTTTTAATAGCATCTACATCTGAATTATTTCTAATCTTTCTATAGATAATGCAGTCGTCTGCAAATAGCCTCACATTTGATGTAATATTCTGGCATAGCATATACAATTCATCGGCCGAAACTATACAAACATATACAATACAAAGTAAGCAGATTAATTCAATTTACAAGCATACTTTCATTAAGCTACATACATTTGTACAATTAATATCAAGTAGATTAATTCACTTTATAATCATAAACAATTCATCAGTTCAGCTATGCAGACTACTATACAATTTACAGCATATACAATTCATCAGTAGAGCTATACATACTAGTATTCATTTTAAAAGCATAAAGCATAGCCTTAACCAAGACAGAGTTTGGAAAGACGGGGAAACATGATCATATTTACGAATATTACAAATATAACGGACGCACGCATTATGCACACGTTCTAGCCTGCTGCTCAAATTTGCATTTAGGTTACTTAATTTAACATCACAGTAGTCGAAGTGTGTCATCAGGAGTGTTTGTACAAGGATTAATTTTAGTTCATTAGAAAGAAAGTGCTTCAGTCGCTTTAATGAGTGAACAATCGAAAATACGAGTAGGCTATATACTGTACTCCAACCACGAGAAAGTCTCCAAGGAATGAGAGAGAGCGGGGTGATGCTGTGAATGAATGTTGATGTCATAAGATGTCATAAGGTCACACACGTGGGTACTCGTATCTCTATTGGTTAGCTCTCACAGCAAAAACAATAACACTGATATACACATTTTTATAATACCCTAGTTACAAAATTAGATCACTGTTAATCTCCCGGTCTTTTAATCCCTCCATACAGGAAATAACATATGCAGGAGAGCGTACGATTTTTAAACTGACGTTATAACGATAATATTATCTACCTACTTCGCTCCAATAGATGACGCAATAGTAAGCACATTCCTTTCCCGGTTTATCTCCTGGTTGGAGAACAGTAAGCATCCATCTCCAAAGAGGGATTTGAACACAAGACCTGGTGATATCCACAAAATATTAAATCTCCAAGCACTATCCGTTGCGTACACTGCGGCAGAGTTGGCTTTCCATTCGCTGTACGATATACTGGGATAATGTTGTCATCTTAATTAGTTGCAAAACAGTAGTATAGACGGCCTGTATGACGTTTCTCTCCCCACTTGAGTCCAGATCCCCCCACCCGCTTCTCTAAAGTCACGGACGTCTCATCAGGTGCGTCTCTTGCTGGGAAGAAGCTCCTCAGAGTCTCATTTCTCTCTCAATTCGTGCCGTTAGAGACCGGAGAGTTCAGCAGCCCACACAACCCGGGAAAGGATTTATAGAGGCGAAGTTGAAGCCAGGGATTGTGTTTGGGTTGTAAATTAGCTGAAATCCTACACTGCCTCACTGCATAATTGGTTCTCTGTAGTAAGCCGATTTTGATTACAATATATGAAACAATGAGGAGCGAGCCTATCAACAACAAAAGGGAAACTGCGATTTTTAGTAATAAGATTTCGTCTGCCGTGTTAGGAGAAAATCCACAAACGGTTAGGGAAAGCACGGAAATTTTATTTGAAGCAAGTAAATATATAGGTTTGGAAGCAAATCCCAAAAAGACAAAGTATATGATTGTGTCTCGTGACCAGAATATTGTACGAAAAGGAAATATAAAAATTGAAAATTTATCCTTTGAAGAGGTGGAAAAATTCAAATATCTTGAAGCAACAGTAACAAATATAAATGACACTCGGGAGGAAATTAAACGCAGAATCAATATGGGAAATGCCTGTTATTATTCGGTTGAGAAGCACTTATCATCCAGTCTGCTCTCAAAAAAAATTTAAGTTAGAATTCATAAAACAGTTTTATTACCAGTTGTTCTGTATGGTTGTGAAACTTGGACTCTCACTTTGAGAGAGGAACAGAGGTTAAGGGTGTTTGAGAATAGGGTTGTTAGGAAAATATTTGTGGTTAAGAGAGATGAAGTTACAGGAGCATGGAGAAAGTTACACAGCACAGAACTGCACGCATTTTATTCTTCACCTGATATAACTAAGAACATTAAATTCAGACGTTCGAGATGGGCAGGACATAAACGTGTCAAGTTTGGTGTCCCACAGGGCTCCGTTCTTGGTCTCGTCCTATTAACGATCTCCCAGCCAGCATTGAGGATGTTCATGTTTGCTGATGATTTGGCACTTGAAATTTCTCAGGATAATGATGTTTTAATGAAAAGACAGCTTGACAACTCACCGTTCACGATAAAAGACTGGTGTGATGCCAATGCACTTAGCATCAACTCTAATAAGACTGTAGATATTAAATTTTCTTTTAACAGAAATATTACTGACTTGTCTTGCTCAGTTAAATTCCTAGGCATTCACCTCGAAGCCGGTCTGGGCTAGAGCATATACATAGAATATCTTGTTAAAAAAATTAATAAAGGAATTTTCATGCTACGAATCCTCAGACAAACATTATGTTGTAAATCTTTACTTACGGTTTATTATGCCCATATTTATTGTCACTTAAGTTACGGGACGGTTTTGTGGGGTAACCATACTTCGGTTTCTAAGTTGTTTATTCTTCAAAAGAGGGCTGTGAGAATTATTTGTGGTGTCTCTTCTAGAACTCATTGTAAACCACTTTTCGTTCAACTGGGAATACTTACGTTGCCGTCAATGTTTATTCTCGATTGCCTTCTGTATGTTAAGCGTAATGTGCATAATCTTCCTACTTGTTCATCTATTCATATTTATTCAACCCGTTACAGACTTGATATATATTTAACCAAATACAAATATAGTATTACAAGCAATAGGTTTATTTCCATATCATATAAACTTTATAACTCTTTAGCCATGAATATAAGAAATAAGTCATGTTTTACTTTCAGAAGGTTAGTGAGAAAGGCATTGATGGCAAATCCACTCTATAGTGTTAATGAATTTAGCAATATTACTTACTTACGTACTTACTTACTTACTTACTGGTTTTTAAGGAACCCGCAGGTTCATTGCCGCCCTCACATAAGCCCGCCATTGGTCCCTACCCTGAGCAAGACTAATCCATTCTCTATCATCATATCCCACCTCCCTCAAATCCATTTTAATATTGTCTTCCCATCTACGTCTCGGCCTCCCTAAAGGTCTTTTTTCCTCCGGCCTCCCAACTAACACTCTATATGCATTTCTGGATTGGCCCATACGTGCTACATGCCCTTTAGCAATATTACGTTTTAGATAATATTGTGTAAAGTAACAATTGTACATTTTAACCTGATTTTATATCATTTCTTTTAATACTTCTAATCTGTCTTTGTAATTGTTTGGTAATTGTATATTTATTTCGATTTTATTTCAATATCTATCCATATTATTGTAGGCTATGTATTATATATTTGTATTTTGACGTTGTCTAGGGGCTGTAGATTTTCTGAATGACATTAAATTATCTATCTATCTATCTATCTATCTATCTATCTATCTATCTATCTATCTATCTATCTATCTATCTATCTATCTATCTATCTATCTATCTATCTATCTATCTATCTATCTATCTATCTATCTATCTATCTATCTATCTATCTATCTATCTATCTATCTATCTATCTATCTATCTATCTATCTATCTATCTATCTATCTATCTATCTATCTATCTATCTATCTATCTATCTATCTATCTATCTATCTATCTATCTATCTATCTATCTATCTATCTATCTATCTATCTATCTATCTATCTATCTATCTATCTATCTATCTATCTATCTATCTATCTATCTATCTATCTATCTATCTATCTATCTATCTATCTATCTATCTATCTATCTATCTATCTATCTATCTATCTATCTATCTATCTATCTATCTATCTATCTATCTATCTATCTATCTATCTATCTATCTATCTATCTATCTATCTATCTATCTATCTATCTATCTATCTATCTATCTATCTATCTATCTATCTATCTATCTATCTATCTATCTATCTATCTATCTATCTATCTATCTATCTATCTATCTATCTATCTATCTATATCTATCTATCTATCTATCTATCTATCTATCTATCTATCTATCTATCTATCTATCTATCTATCTATCTATCTATCTATCTATCTATCTATCTATCTATCTATCTATCTATCTATCTATCTATCTATCTATCTATCTATCTATCTATCTATCTATCTATCTATCTATCTATCTATCTATCTATCTATCTATCTATCTATCTATCTATCTATCTATCTATCTATCTATCTATCTATCTATCTATCTATCTATCTATCTATCTATCTATCTATCTATCTATCTATCTATCTATCTATCTATCTATCTATCTATCTATCTATCTATCTATCTATCTATCTATCTATCTATCTATTATCTATCTATCTATCTATCTATCTATCTATCTATCTATCTATCTATCTATCTATCTATCTATCTATCTATCTATCTATCTATCTATCTATCTATCTATCTATCTATCTATCTATCTATAGCAAGTAGGGGCGAATCCAGAAATGCATGTAGAGTGTTAGTTGGGAGGCCGGAAGAAAAAAGACCTTTGGGGAGTCGAGACGTAGAGGGGAGGATAATATTAAAATGGATTTGAGGGAGGTGGGATATGATTTTAGAGACTGGATTTTCTTGCTCAGGATAGGGACCAATGGCGGGCTATGTGAGGGCGGCAATGAACCTATGGGTTCCTTAAAAGCCATAAGTAAGTAAGTAAATGTGTTACGAAAAACAGCAGTTTCCATGTAGATGTGCCAAAATAACCGTAGCGTCCTGTAAATTGTATTGCCAAATAAAAGAAAATCATTAACATCTTCAGTCAAGTTACAGCGAGCTCAGAATATGTGCGTCAGATACGTGTGCAACATCCGACGATATGATCACATATCACCGTCCTTCGCAAGTCTTTCGTGGCTCCGACTTAAAGAACGCAGAACTTTACACTCTTTGTCTTTACTCTTCCGAATTCTGCACACCTCAACACCAAATTACCTTTCGTCTCGTTTCTCTTATTTACACTCTAACCACGGCGTGAATACAGATCACTTCTCTGTGGCACGCTAAGTATACCTCTTCATAGAACATCTTGTTATTCATCATCTTTTACAGTATCCACCTTGCGTCAATGGAATTCCTTGTCACAAAGTATTAGGGACTGCAAGACGACAAACACCTTTAAAAACAGCTTAAAAGATTACCTAATTAGCATTTCACTCCAACCATACTGATTTAAACTATCACTGTCTACATTGTTACTTCTTTCTTTAGACATCACCCTGATAGTGCTGTATTTTCAAAATTGTCTCATAATAATCTGTTTCTATTATCTAATGTTATTTGAAATATATTAACATTCTATGTATTTTAGCTTAATTCTGCTACATAGTTTGTATTTCAGTGTTTAATTAATAGTTCATAGTATTTTGTTGTTTAATTCGTAAATAACTCTTGTATACATGTAGCTCTTATCTAAATCAAATTGTTGAATTCTTTGTAAGTTCATGCATATGTATATATACTTTTTGCTGGTTGAGTGGAAGAGAAGGCCTTACGGCCTTAACTCTGCCAGCTAAAATAAATTATTATTATTATTATTATTATTATTATTATTATTATTATTATTATTATTATTATTATTCGGTTAAGAGGGAAGTATTATATGATATTCTTATTGAATTTGGTATTCCCAAGAAACTAGTACGATTAATTAAAATGTGTCTCAGTGAAACTTACAG